>CM031239.1:347987561-348445061 GCA_018340775.1 Taxus wallichiana var. yunnanensis
TTATCAAGTTTTCCGTATTGGTCTCTTCACACAAATGTGACATGAAAATATTTTTTAAAAACAATTAGCAACGATTATAATAAATCATCTCAAATTGAGCCCACATGCAGTAGTACGGTAATCATCCCATACCATTTTCGATCAGTGTGGTAGTGATCAATGATGGTGGCTACAAACCAGATGAAGATGTTTTTTTATATGATAAGGTAATAAAACATATTTTGAAGGGATTGGGAACCCTTTACAACTGAAAAAAATCATTGAAACACAAAGGTGATACATTAAGGAACAAGGCCACTGGGGCCACAAGATAAACAACCAACCAAGCCAAAAGAAACCATAAACATGGAAAAAACCAAAAAGAGAAAGGGCCCCGCAAGGCAAAACAGTCAAAACATCTTGACCATCCACCCCCATGGCAACCTTAACTACCATAATATCCCCTGATGGGATATAATGATCATCTTCAAAGGAGAATTTACGGTTTTACGTTCCTTCTTATTGTTCACGACCTTCCATCCATCACCCCCATTAGGATTCATGTTCTCATCCGAGTGGACAAGTAGACAGATCTCAAGAGCCTCTTTGTTTTTGTTTTTAGGACTGTGAATTTGTATAGATCTAGGAGGTTGAACCAAAGAGGCCTCCCCCTTTCCTTCCTCTCTTTCTCTAGAACCAGAATCGGTCCAGAAAGAGAGGAAGCAATCTCACCCTTCTTCTCATCGTGATTATCCATAAGACTAAGCACTGAATCAACTTCTCTATCACTATTCTCAAGAGAAAATACCACTAAATTTTCTAGGTTAAAGTCCTTCCACCATGAGACCCATCCTTTGATCTGTTTCTTAGTAATGGGGCAATGAGAGGCCGATGTCCAAGAGAAAAACAAGTTCTGCATCTAAATGGAAATCCTTCATAATCCAAGTTTTGTGTCCATATTATATCCTTAAATTTAAGCTCCATTATAGCTGGGAATTCAACAGACATATCCATGTCCACCAGAATCGAAAAAGTGGTATGATCATAAGATTCAGTCTTGGGATCTATTGCTAAAAATTTACCCAAAGTATCACCCATAGCTTTGAAACATCCAAAATCCCATAAATGCAAAGGCAAGTAGGGCAGCCTTACCCACACAAGTTTGATATTAAATGTTTCACTCAAAGGGTTAAATTGGGGAAACTAGATGAGGATTTGGTTCTCAAATTTCATTTTTAATTGTTTCAATTATATGTGTATGTATAAGAATAGAATATCAATCATTCTAGTATTTTCTCGTAAACATGTTGTGATATGTGTGGATGATGTGACACAATACATATTTTTATAAGAGGGCATATGACTATAGTGATCCTTTGACTGCAAATATTATCTAACTTTTGTACCTCTTATAAGTTTTATATGTCAGTGATAAGTCCAGTGAGGTGAAGCCGATGATCATGTGGAACAAGATCAAGACAACAATACGCAGACCTAAAAATGTGTGGTGGCATTTGATTCTATTTTCAAAGTGGTCTTTTCCCAATATTCACACTAAGGGGGGAATGCTAGGAAATCATGTTAGTTTTTACATGCTTTAGAATAATAATTTGAGTTAATATTATAAATTATAAGTAATAATGTTTTTTAACTAGAGTTGTTAGTATTAAGAACCCACGTGAATAGGGTTGAATATATTATGGGTTGCTTTAAAACCTCATCCACATTAGTGAGTGGCTATAGGATCCTTAAAAGTAATTATATTTTATAGGACATGTTAGTCCTATATATGTAATATTATATCTTGAATAATAATGGAGAAGAAATCAATTTTTCCTATTAAAATCTCAAATTGCCTCTACAAAATTTTGTAGTATGATAAAATAACGTAGGGCTCAAATATCATTTTCAAGGTTAAACAAACATATAAAATATATAAAGATTTACAAGTTTACACACACAAGTTTTGAGTTTGTTCCTTACGCTATTTATTGATCTCATGGCGGGACCGTTAGGATTAGTGTCAATAAATATTATAAAGAATAAAAATTAAAATCAACCAAAACATCTTATAAAAAGGGGGACTTTTGTTATTTACATCTTGGTTTTAATTTTCCATTTCAAATATTTTTGAAAAAATTCTTCATCCATTCATGAAATGGGAGGTAAAGAGATTCCACATAGTAGAAAGGGAAAGGGAAGGCAAAAAAAAAAGAAACTTGATTAAAAGATAGATCTAAGGGAAGAGTTTCTAAAAGAGGCTTAAAGAATAGGTGGGGAGGAAGACGAGCAAGATCCAATAAGTTTTTAATATTTATACATATATTTTACAAATCATTTTAGAATGTTTTCTATATTTTGTATTTTAATATTTTATAGAAAATAACTTCGAACATAAGTTTTAAAAATTCTAAAAATAAAAAAGTGGGTAAGGTTTTCAAACAATCTAGATAGAATAAGAAGACATGGAAAGTGTGAATATAAAATATGATTTACCCATTCCTTCTTTCTCTTCTCCCTTATCCACCCCTAATTGACATATCCTCTACATACACCCTGGAACACCAAGAGGGGGAATATTTTAATTGGTTATGTATGATTTTTATGATTTTTCTTCCTCTACAAGTTATTAGATACAAACCTATTAAATACACAAGCCCTAACCCATCTTCATAGGAACAAATTTCTAGAAGAGAAAAATATATGTTTAAGCTCTTGGGCATGGAATACAAGCTAAATTTGGTTGAAAAAAATTAGAATTTATATGTTAGATATCTTGAGAAGGGAAAAATATGGGGGTTATGAGAAAAGCAATTCCCTCAACCTTAATGGAAATCAAATTGCACCACAATTTTACAAAAGATGGGTGAAATTTTTTTAATTGAAAAATGAAAGGACAATGATAATAAGACCAAAAATGAAAAACAAAATGTGTGGATATATAAATGCAACATAAAAGAGTGTCGAAAAGAACCATGTTACTCATCGCACAAGCCAAAAGGGCATCAAATGCATGTGGGTTGATTTTAAAAATTTGATCATTATCATTTCTCTTTATTTTAAATAATTTAACATAAAATAAAGTATTGTTAAATAAGTTATACATTTTCCCCCAATATAAGGTATTTAATTATCGACCAACCATGGAAGAAATTTAATTCCTTAAACAAAACAACCTTCACTATTATATCATCATTACATATGTGAGCTAACTATGTCTTGCCACAATTTTTTTAACTTTTACATTTTTGTTCTAATTTATTATTTAGCTTATATTAAATATTTTTTTATTTTTAGGAAATCAATTTCCATGTCCAAATCACATAATGATTACATTTAGGTGGTAGTGGAGGAAGGATGGATAATGCTCCTATGACACATTGACTAGAAAATGGTGAGCAAGAAAGTATTACTTAAGATTTGTTTCTAAATTTACTAAGCATTATGTTACATTTTCAATATTTCGTATTATATTGATACTTAAATACATTAGAATTTTATAATATAAGATGTTATTTATCGACATGATAAATATATTTTTTCTATATGAAGGGAACACTAGGAACATCTCAAAGACCATGCGATGTATGTTCTTGTAATTACTTATTTTTTAAAAATAAGGCATTCTAATGTGTAAAATATATAATTTTAAATGCAATAAAACATTATCATGCCCGGGATGATGGTGTGATGATGATGATGATGATGAGAATGGGGACCATGAAGATTATTTTTCAGGATGAACAATGTTAGTCATATTTAATATTTTTCTTAACAGTAACAACATATTCCCAAAAAATCTTATATAATTCATTAATATATTTTAATAATTTTGTTATTATATTGTGCTATTATGATATTGAGTACAATTATGAGCTTGGAATTTATTTAAGTGTTTCAATTAATATATTGTTCTACATTAAGTTAATTAGTGAAGGTATTTTTAATGATCTGATTATAGTTGTAAAATGTTAGAAATAAATAAATCAATTTATGATGCCCCTTTAGCTCTCACACCTAGATTCATAGGGTTGAGATTGTTCAAAAATGGATCCGCTTATCTCACCGATAGATATTCTCGAGTCAATCTAGAGAATGGCTACCTTCTCCTCGCCATCAAGTTGAATAACCCAAACATCACACACACGAACAACACAGTAAAAGACAAGATAATTTTTTTGACTTGCTTCGACACATAACACGACACAACATGTCGTCACAAAGTTACAACCAACTCTAGGAACCACTTGTTACGGGGATGACCACAAGGTCAGCATGGAAACGTTCACACCCAAAAGGATAATACACTTTTTCTTTTGGACAAGACAACATAGAAGTCCAACCACAGAACACACTTACAGTTAGGGCCATCCACAATGAGATATTCTTGAGGGTTATTTATTTTAAAAATACATCTTGCAATTCTTAGCTTACGTTTTCAAGGAGGCTCAAGATATGATGCATACAAATCATCTCACCAAGCTAAGTTTATTCTTTTTACACTGAGTAATCATCTTTAATCTTCTCTATTATGACATTTATTTGCTTAATTCGTTTAATTAGAGAAAGGGGTAATTTAATTTCACAAGGCCATCTATTAACGCTTACGCTACTAGAACTTGTTCATGCCCATATGACAACATGGGTTTGCGTTCAACATACTTAAGAGAAGAAAGACAAAACACCTGGAAAAAGGTTAGAGGGAGAAGGTTGAGTTGAAATCATCTTCAAGACCTCATTTGTTATAACCAAGATTTAATTGAAACTTGAGAACTTAACCAGAATTATTAAAGATTTTACTTAGGGTTTACTAAATGAGTTTTATAAAAATAAAACAATTTACCTTCCAATGGCTGAGAGATAGATTGCGTGGTTTCAAAATTGTTTTCTCCTATTTATTAAATCTTATTATCTTCTAGATCTAACCATAGATTTCCCTTACGTTCGTTTAAGAATTTCACCATGAAAGGGATAGTGTTCACTAGTGTAGCTAGGGATATCAAGTTATATAATGTTACTTAACAAAGGATAGTTTCATCTTTGATCACTTATGGAATTACATGCTCTCAAGTTGGTCACCTCTACACCAATTTATTTGTAATATAAATTTTAGTTTAACTTCTATAAGTATTGAACAACCCATTTTATTTTACTTATAACTCACAATTACTAAGTCTTAGAAAGATTTAACTCAACATTTAATCGTAGGGATAAAGTTTAACAATATTCATTTACGAAAACGAAAAAGGTTACATCAACTCTTAGAATACCGATAATCCATTAAGGTCACTCAACAAGCGGTAAAAAAATTTTCTTTTATTTTCCAAGATAGACAGACAATTCAAGGTTCCAAAGTTAAGACGACATAATCCACGATACAATAAACTAAGATATTGATCCTTTTCTAAATTTTTCACTAGATGTTATCAATAGTTGAACAATATAGAAAGGATTCATGCAAAAGAACTTCTCAACTAAGGTTGATGTAAAACTCTACAAGTGTATCCCTCATCTACTCGTAAAATCCATCTGCAACAAATTTTCCACAAGAGTCAGTTCGCGAGAAATGAGCAAGATAAGGCTACACAAAACCACCATAACTATGATCTAACAATACCACAAAAGGAAGCACTTTATTACAAGAACTGGGTCAAACCTCTAAACACTATCAACACATCAAGTTATAATAAAGTCTCTATCATGCCAATCAAAGAAGGAGAAAACCTTGTACTTCAGTTAGGAGCAAAAGCAACGAAAGTAACAATCGTATGAGAATGGCCCTTGGCCCTATAAGGAGAAAATAAACAATCTAGCAAAAACAAAATTCCCATCAAGTAAGTAATTAAACAATAATTACAAGATTGAGATTTGATATATATACCAACCATCTAGAAATTTATCAAAGGTACCAAACGCATAGGCTAAAATAATATATTTCTAAAAGAACAAGAGTTGATCAGCCCAAGAAAGGGGAACCACGGGTTTCAAAAATTAACACAAAAAGCCATGTATAATTGAGTTTCAAACCGGAAATCAATTAGAGTATACACACAACATAAGTTTTGAAGCGAAGGCAAGTATACTAGTTTTGACCATTAACTACAAGATTTTCCAATCATCCAAGAAGGGTCAAAGTCTTACAGGCTAGTAGCAAACACACGAGAGAAGAAGGGAGTTCCGTCACACAAGAGTATACAATAATGTCATCAACAAATTTTATAACACTAAATATTTGCAAACCTCCACAACAATACTAATGTTTGGTTAATTTAAAATAAATTACCCATTTCCCAAAACAACCATATTTTAAGGCAACCCTTGGTAACACAGTCAACCGTCGCACAATAGATACAAACATAATTTCTAAGTGACATTATCAAAACAAAACCTTCCGCTATGAATCCATAAGACTATCAAATGAAAGATGAGTTTTTTTTTTTTTTTTTCCGAAGATTAATCACATTTAAGGAAATTTCCATCACAAAATATTAAGGTAATTACGTGCATAAAACCGACCAATATTAATTAATAGCGTTAACACTACAAAGGAGAAATAATGCAAGTTAGGAAAAATAGAAGAGCGCCATCAACAACAATTCCGAGAGGGGGATTAGACCAAAACTATTCTAGTGTCAACGAGGTACTGGATTCGCACAAAGAAACCTCGAGCTTAGTTGATCCGAAAGGCTAGTTATGGTTCAAGTTGATAGGGATGGTCAAGGTACTTCTTGAGGATGGCCTTAAAAGCCTAGAAACAAGATGAAAGATAGTATAAGAGTCTAAACACGCGAGATGGAGAAATACATTGTACACAACCCTTTTCATTTTAAAAGTTTTAAACCTGAAACTCTAAGTTGGCTAGCCCAAGCATTGCTCACACTAATCCTACAACCTTTCTTTCTCGATGCCAAAAGGTTATCAAAGGGACTTGCAAAGGAGCTAACAAAAATGTCAAAAGACAAACTTGGGTGCTAGGGAGGAGCTTCATAGTTATCGTAAACTTACTTCCATGATATCGAAAATACTAGTTTGATCAACATAATAACTTGCAACTCAATCGCAGAGAAGAATAAATACATAAACAAACAGACAAAGGTCTATCACTCGAGCAAGAGAAACATAACACCCAGAGGAGAGGGCACATGCATCCTTTCGACCAATGTACAGACAACGATAAAAGCTAAAACAAGAAGAAACAAGCAGAAAGGGAATATCTCCCATCATGACATCCAACTGACAAATCAATGCAAGGAAAAAGTGGTTCGATTTCACAATAATTTTAAATAAAATAGTAGTAGAAAAGTGTAGAAATATCTTGCCTTTTTCTCTAGATTAAATAGGTTTCATGGACACCGCCCGGACCAGCAACAACAACCCAAGCCTAATTCCATTTTCTTCAAGCTCGTTGGGTGCCCAAACATCGACCATCTTCACGTTGGCACAGGTAGGAGTTCACGGCTAGGGTGGGTGGTCTAAAATACTTGCCAACATCCTCCCAATGCGTGTCAAAAGGGAAAACTACAGTGGTACATGGACAGCCATCCAACACAATGGAAAATCCACTTTTGGAGCCCATTTAAGAAGTTGGAAATAAAATCTGGTCTCTTATTTATCACTGCAGACCTGCACAGCACAGGCGCCTTGTTATAGTGCTAGACTATGTCTGCAGATTGCTTCACCTGGCATTACCATTAATCTCTACCTAAACATTTTCCTTTTTTTTTTTTTTTTTTAAAGTGATGGAACCGCTTGGCATCCCTCACAACAATTTACTTTGCAACAATCTTGGACAAAACCTGGTGCAGTGTGGCAGTCAACACATACATTAAGGTTCTGAATCTGAAAGATATCCTGCTACCTTCATCTCTCAAGACATTTTCTCCAACATTGCATAGATCTCCTATGCCCGTGGGTGTGATCTGTCACCTACACAAAAGCATGCACCATTTTATTGCCTTTAATCCAACTACATCCAAGTTTCTTTTTAATTCCTCTATCCTTCATCGATCTCCTAATAAGTTCAATATTGCAAAGAAAATTGTGCTTCAAGAATACTCTGATATGAAACAGATCCACCTCTATGAGATCCTCTTCCATGGGTTACATCGAAAAACAAGCAGAAAGGTTTCAATAGAGAATCTTTGCAATAAACTTCATCAGGTCTCCTGGTAACACTCTCACTGTCACATAGTCAATTTTGATAAACATATCTTGAAGGAGAAACCTGAATCTGAGGATGCATCTGATACAGAATAGAAAACAACATAGTTGGACAACCTGCCTGTTGGAAGCGCTCAAAAAGGCCTCTACTATTCTGCAACCTATCTCACGCCAAAGCTAAAAGCATTGCACAGGGTCGCTGCTGCGGATCCCAGACAAGAACACACCTCACAGCACTCAAAGAAAATGGAGGCAACACGTCTGCTTCACTAGCTTGAAGCTCCATCTAAAAAAACACGCGCACAGGGAGGAACCAGGAAAGAAAGATGCCATGAAAATCATCTATTTGCTCCCTGTGATTACAATCTACAAGCTGTACAGACTGGTAAAAGACCGCTGATCAAGGTTGAGGAGGTATTGAGACTTGTTTTTCACCTTTTGAAGCTTGTGGACTGCTTAGAACGGCTTCAACACCTTCCATGGGTGTTCTTACCCATTTGAGATCACATAATCACCACTGTTTTACCTTGAACAATCATTCTTAGCTGTCACAGTTGAAGACTCCTTCATGCTCTATTCAGATTTGATGCCAAGGAGATAAAGACCTTCAACCAGAAGTTGCCATAGACTTAATGAAGTGGATTGATACATTCACCTCAGCTATTCACATCGAGGACAATCGCAGTTTGGAGGAGAGAGCCCTAACCACGTTTTGAATCTTCAAGAAAGTGGACTTAATAACTCTCACACAACTCGTATACGTAGAATGCCACTTAAACTTAATGCTGTCCGCCACCAACCAGGGAGAAAAGGTGTTTCAACCACCCACACGTTAAAAATTCCATCCAAGGAAAATATCACACGGTTAGAGAAGGATATGCAGGCAGTCAATCAAGAAACCAAGAAGATTTGCAAATCTGAAATAATAAAAGAAGTGCGGCCACCAGCAAGAAGGACTCCACCGAATCCATCTCTCTCACGTAAGGTAGAAAAATGTGACAACCAGTATAGTCGGCAGGTTGGGTGGTTGGGAGGAGACCAATTGCATCCACATGCAAACAAGACTTTCGAAGGACTGGTCGGCCAAGGTGGCAGTGGAGGGCAGGTGGCAGAAATGGGAAGTCGATGCCCAACGGGGCATTACATTCTCCTCCCCTTAAGAAAGCATCATCCTCGATGCAACATAACAGAGAAAAGAAATGGTATGCAACAAGGAATAGATAAAGAAGCAAACACACCCTATGGTTTAAAATTTTAGTCGATTAAAGCACTGGCCACAGGGTAGCCTTAGGAACATTTGGTAGAAATTTTAACTTTCAATGTTCTGTGAAGATTGGCAGTTCTTTCTTGTTCATCATTTCATTAGTCTCTTTCCATTATCATTATTTCTAGTTTAATTTCTTTTAAAATTTCATCATTGAAGAGTTTTGGTTTATTCCTTATTGTGGGTGCCCAACATGAACTGCTAACACAACACCCTATCAGGTTCACAAGACCCTACAGATTCACAAGCACACAAGTATATACTTCAAGATTGTATTACACCACAAAAGGTTACTCAAATACGGAATAGAATAGGCACACTCCACATAACATAGTACTCGACACACATCAATGACTGACATACCAAATACTCAAACAAAAGAGTACTACAATCCACCAGACATTTCCTCAATTTGCATCGATGAAAAAAATTCACATAACACCAAACAAATGCTACAGGTACATAGTGTCCACAAGGGAATCAATGACATAACCACAACATCACAACACATATCCATCTGACATGAGTAACACATACATCAAAATACCACTACCAAAACATCACAATAACTCAACATATATCCAAACATCAACCATACAGACAAATATCATAAGCCTCCCTCAAACTCTTATGCCTCCCTCAAACTCTTATGCCTCCCTCAAGTCTCTTATGCCTCCCTCAAACTCTTATGCCTCCCTCAAGGAGGCCGGTTGACCCTATGGTCCAAGACACATAGAGTTCGAACACTCCTAACCCAAGTGACATAATAACGCGTGGTTCAACAACCCGCTAGTTATCTGTAACTCCTTGGGGCGTACCCCATACAACGAAGTGGGTCCATAGGTCCAACCATTTCATGGTGCATCCCATGACCCTATTCCACACATCATGACAATAGAACCAGCACAACAATCCAATCAAAGTGCCAAGTGGCAAAGTACAAGCCTTGGGAAAGGCGGTAAAAACTCCAAATTTAAAAGAAGACCCAAAATCAAGAAAAATAAATGGCCAAATAGCCATAGTCAAAATAGTATCAAAATCCCCATGCTAGTCAAGAAAAGCTACTGGTCCTTACAAAATAAAGTAAAAAGCTCAATTTACGAATAAAATCAACTTATAATAATGTCACATTACGATAACTATGTGGCATTATCTAGCCACCAAAGGGGTACTCAACGAGTTGCTAGCACTCGGAACATCGAGCCTCAGCTCAAAATAAATATCAATAATACAACTGTCATCACCTCTATCTAAATCATCCCGCCACCACTTCGACAAGGCTAAACATAGTCATAGTTGCACTTAGGTTGCGTACATACAACCACATAGGGAGAGAGGAAAGAATCACATGTTATCTACTAAACCGAGTTTCAGCTCAAGTTATTCAACCCATGGTACACCATTCCTCACTCTCAAAATACACTTCTACTAATTACCCTTAGGGTCGGTTAGCGTTTAAGGTTCACAACATAACATGTAACTACATTATTAACACAAAGGTGGTACATATACAAGGTAGATCACAATCATACATTGGCCGGGTGTAACACACCACTTTACCACATTACGCACCCAAAGTGCAATCACCATACGATAGGGTTCATACATTCACCGTATGACCCTAAATCACAACATGAAGCATTACATATTTGCACAAATCATACATACGATGAACATAGTAACACCACAACATAACATCCATTGCTACATAGCAAGGTGATACACACATTTCTTCAAAACATGGTAAAAACATCATGATACAACTCATTTCTTTTAACATCAATCTAGTCATACAACACATTGATACACCTACATGTCACAATATGTCACAATGCTCCAACACTATGTCATCCACATTATAATTCTTTTCACACATCACAAACAATAATTCACACGTGAACTCTTCATAGAATCCACAAGAAGGAGAGAGAATACTCCCATCCCCAACACATCAACATGATGACAAACACGCACTGAGTGACATACACATCACGTGCGCTCACAATATCACAATTATGCCAATAATCACATCACGCTTATACCACATTACTCTTCCAATATAAATCATCATCATGCAATACCATCATCTCCATGAAACAATATCATGTAACACCATCACCATCATGTAACATCACCATACAACACCAATCCAGCCCATAGGTTCGAGAGCATGAACCTACGCTCTGATACCAAGTGTAACAAACCCAAAATCACACACACGAACAACACAGTAAAATATAGGATAATTTTTTTGAATTGCTTCGACACATAACACGACACAACATGTCGTCACAAAGTTACAACCAACTCTAGGAACCACTTGTTACGGGTATGACCACAAGGTCAACACGAAACGTTCACACCCAAAAGGATAATACGCTTTTTCTTTTGGACAAGACAACATAGAAGACCAACCATGGAACACAACTACAGTTAGGGCCATCCACAATGAGATATTCTTGAGGGTTATTTATTTTAAAAATACATCTTGTAATTCTTAGCTTACGTTTTCAAGGAGGCTCAAGATATGATGCATACAAATCATCTCACCAAGCTAAGTTTATTCTTTTTACACTGAGTAATCATCTTTAATCTTCTCTATAATGGCATTTATTTTCTTAATTCATTTAATTAGAGAAAGGGGTAATTTAATTTCACAAGGCCATCTATTAATGCTTACGCTGCTAGAACTTGTTTATGCCCATATGACAACATGGGTTTGCGTTCAACACACTTAAGAGAAGAAAGACAAAACACCTTGGAAAAAGGTTAGAGAGAGAAGGTTGAGTTTAAATCATCTTCAAGACCTCATTTGTTATAACCAAGATTTAATTGAAACTTGAGCACTTAACCAAAATTATTAAAGATTTTACTTAGGGTTTACTAAATGAGTTTTATAAAAATAAAACAATTTACCTTCCAATGGCTGAGAGATAGATTGCGTGGTTTCAAAAAAAATTTCTCCTGTTTATTAAATCTTATTATCTTCCAGATCTAACCATAGATTTCCCTTACGTTCGTTTAAGAATTTCACCATGAAAGGGATAGTGTTCACTAGTGTAGCTAGGGATATCAAGTTATATAATGTTACTTAACAAAGGATAGTTTCATCTTTGATCACTTATGGAATTACATGCTCTCAAGTTGGTCACCTCTACACCAATTTATTTGCAATATAAATTTTAGTTTAACTTCTATAAGTATTGAACAACCCATTTTATTTTACTTATAACTCACAATTACTAAGTCTTAGAAAGATTTAACTCAACATTTAATCGTAGGGATAAAGTTTAACAATATTCATTTACGAAAACGAAATAAGGTTACATCAACTCTTAGAATACCGATAATCCATTAAGGTCACTCAACAAGCGGTAAACAAATTTTATTTTATTTTCCAAGATAGACAGACAATTCAAGGTTCTAAAGTTAAGATGACATAATCCACTGATACAATAAACTAAGATATTGATCCTTTTGTAAATTTTTCACTAGATGTTCTCAATAGTTGAACAATATAAAAAGGATTCATGCAAAAGAACTTCTCAACTGAGGTTGATGTAAAACTCTACAAGTCTATCCCTCATCTACTCGTAAAATCCATCTGCAACAAATTTTCCACAAGAGCAGTTCGCGAGAACTGAGCAAGATAAGGCTACACAAAACCACCATAACTATGATCTAACAATACCACAAAAGCAAGCACTTTATTACAAGAACTGGGTCAAACCTCTAAACACTATCAATACATCAAGTTATAATAAAGTCTCTATCATGCCAATCAAAGAAGGAGAAGACCTTGTACTTCAGTTAGGAGTAAAAGCAACGAAAGTAACAATTGTATGAGAATGGCCCTTGGCCTTATCAGGAGAAAATAAACAATTTGGAAAAAACAGAATTCCCATCAAGTAAGTAATTAAACAATAATTACAAGATTGAGATTTGATATGTATACCAACCATCTAGAAATTTATGAAAGGTACCAAACGCATAGGCTAAAATAATATATTTCTAAAAGAACAAGAGTTGCTCGGCCCAAGAAAGGGGAACCACGGGTTTCAAAATTAACACAAAAAGCCACGTGTAATTGAGTTTCAAACCGGAAATCAATTAGAGTATACACACAACATAAGTTTCGAAGCGAAGGCAAGTATACTAGTTTTGACCATTAACTACAGAGATTTTCCAATCATCCAAGAAGGGTCAAAGTCTTACAAGCTAGTAGCAAACACGCGAGAGAAGAAGGGAGTTCCGTCACACAAGAATATACAATAATGTCATCAACAAATTTTATAACACTAAAGATTTGCAAACCTCCACAACAATACTAATGTTTAGTTAATTTAAAATAAATTACCCATTTCCCAAAACCACCATATTTTAAGGCAACCCTTGGTAACACAGTCAACCGTCGCACATTAGATACAAACATAATTTCTAAGTGACATTATCAAAACAAAACCTTCCGCTATGAATCCATAAGACTATCAAATGAAAGATGAGTTTTTCTTTTTTTTTTCCGAAGATTAATCACATTTAAGGAAATTTCCATCACAAAATATTAAGGTAATTACGTGCGTAAACCGACCAATATTAATTAATAGTGTTAACACTACAAAGGAGAAATAAAGCAAGTTAGGAAAAATAGAAGAGCGCCATCAACAACAATTCTGAGAGGGGATTAGACCAAAACTATTCTAGTGTCAACGAGGTACTGGATTCACACAAAGAAACCTCGAGCTTAGTTGATCCGAAAGGCTAGTTATGGTTCAAGTTGATAGGAATGGTCAAGGTACTTCTTGAGGATGGCCTTAAAAGCCTAGAAACAAGATGAAAGATAGTATAAGAGTCTAAACACGCGAGACGGAGAAATACATTGTACACAACCCTTTTCATTTTAAAAGTTTTAAAACCGAAACTCTAAGTTGGCTAGCCCAAGCATTGCTCACACTAATCCTACAACCTTTCTTTCTCGATGCCAAAAGGTTATCAAAGGGACTTGCAAAGGAGCTAACAAAAATGTCAAAAGACAAACTTGGGTGCTAGGGAGGAGCTTCATAGTTATCGTAAACTTACTTCCATGATATCGAAAATACTAGTTTGATCAACATCATAACTTCGCAACTCAATCTTTGAGAAGAATAAGTACATAAAAACAAGACGAAGGTCTATCACTCGAGCAAGAGAAACATAACACCCAGAGGAGAGGGCACACGCATCCTTTCGACCAACATATAGACAACGATAAAAGCTAAAAGAAAAAGAAACAAGCAGAAAGGGAATATCTCCCATCATGACATCCAACTAACAAATCAATGCAAGGAAAAAGTGGTTCGATTTCATAATAATTTTAAATAAAACAGCAGTAGAAAAGTGTAGAAATATCTTGCCTTTTTTCTCCAGATTCAATAGGTTTCAAGGACACCGCCCGGACCAGTAACAACAACCCAATCCTAATTCCATTTTCTTTAAGCTTGTTGGGCACCCAAACATCAACCATCTTCGTTTCGGCACAGGTAGGAGTTCACGGCTAGGGTGGGTGGTCTAAAATACTTGCCAACATCCTCCCAATGCGTGTCAAAAGGGAAAACTACAGCGGAACATGGACAGCCATCCAGCACAATGGAAAATCCACTTTTGGAGCCCATTTAAGAAGCTGGAAATAAAATCTGGTCTCTTATTTATCACTGCAGACCTGGCACAGTGCGCCTTGTTATAGTGCTAGACTATGTCTGCAGATTGCTTCACCTGGCATTACCAAAAATCTTTACAAGAACATTTTCCTTTTTTTTTTAAAGTAATGGAACCGCTTTGCATCTCTCACAACAATTTGCTTTGCAACAATCTTGGACAAAACCTGGTGCAGTGTGGCAGTCAACACATACATTAAGGTTCTGAATCTGAAAGATATCCTGCTACCTTCATCTCCCAAGACATTTTCTCCAACATTGCATAGATCTCCTGTGCCCGTGGGTGTGATCTGTCACCTACACAAAAAGCATGCACCATTTTATTGCCTTTAATCCAACTACATCCAAGTTTCTTTTTTAATTCCTCTATCCTTCATCGATCTCCTAATAAGTTCAATATTGCAAAGCAAATTGTGCTTCAAGAATACTCTGATATGTAACAGATCCGCCTCTATGAGATCCTCTTCCATGGGTTACATCGTAAAACAAGCAGAAAGGTTTCAATAGAGAATCTTTGCAATAAACTTCATCAGGTCTCCTGGTAACACTCTCACTGTCACATAGTCGATTTTGATAAACATATCTTGAAGGAGAAACCCGAATCTGAGGATGCATCTGATACAGAACAGAAAACAACATAGTTGGACAACCTGCCTGTTGGAAGCGCTCAAAAGGCCTCTACTATTCTACAACATGTCTTCTGCTAGGCTAAAAATTGTTGTGGGTCACTGCTGCGGATCCCAGATAAGAACACACCTCACAACACTCAAAGAAAATGGAGGCAACACGTCTGCTTCACTAGCTTGAAGCTCCATCTAAAAAAAACACGCGCACAGGGAGGAACCAGGAAGGAAAGACACCATGAAAATCATCTATTTTCTCCCTGTGATTACAATCTACAGTGTACAGACTGGTAAAAGATCGTTGATTAAGGTTGAGGAGGTATTTGAGACTTGTTTTTCACCTTTTGAAGCTTGTGGACTACTTAGAATGGCTTCAACACCTTCCATGGGTGTTCTTACCCATTTGAGATCACATAATCACCATTGTTTTACCTTGAACAATCATTCTTAGCTGTCACAATTGAAGACTCCTTCATGCTCTGTCTCAGATTTGATGCCAAGGAGATAAAGACCTTCAACCAAAAGTTGCCACAAACTTAATGAAGTGGATTGATACATTCTCCTCAGTTATTCACATCGAGGACAATTGCGCACTGGAGGAGAGAGCCCTAACCACGTTTTGAATCTTCAAGACAGTGCACTCAATAACTCTCACGCAACTGTATACCAACTTAATGTTGTCCGCCACCAACCAGGGAGAAAAGGCGTTTCAACCACCCACACGCAGTCCATCCAAGGAAAATCTCACGCGGTCAGAGAAGGATATGCAGGTAGTCAATCAAGAAACCAAGAAGATTTGCAAATCAGAAATAATAAAAGAAGTGCGGCCACCAGCAAGAAGGACTCCACCGACTCCTCACGCAAGGTAGAAAAACGTGACAGCCAGTACAGTCGGCAGGTTGGGTGGTTGGGAGGAGACCAATTGCATCCACGTGCAAACAAGACCTGCCTGGTCGGCCAAGGTGGCAGTGGAGGGTAGGTGGCAGAAACGGAAGTCGATGCCCAATGGGGCATTACACAGCGAAGTTTCAACTTATAAATTTGGATGTTCTTGCTATTTCCTCTATAGTCTATGTCATCCTTGATGATGTTTTACAAAAATTGGGGTGTTGCCCCTATTGCATGGTGGATAAATTAGAATTGGTGGTTGTCTTGGTTACCACTTATGGTGAGAGATTGATCCCATATGATACTCTTAACTACATATGGCATATCAATTATTATTCTCATTTATGGTTTAGGATATTTTCAAAGCTTTGGCGCGTCCCCACTAAACCAAAAAAAAAATCATTTCCTCTTGTGTACTCTTTATCAAGGCCTTGTTATTCATGATATAATCAAATAAATGGGTTTCTCCAATCCTTTGTGTCCCTTTTACCAGCACCTGGAGACCCTCAAACATCTCTTCATGGGGGGTTCACTTAGTAAAGTTATGGTATAGCAGGTTTGTTCGAAGGGTATAAAAGAATACCCTTAATTCTAGTTTTTACCTCTAACTATTCAATTGACTATACCCCCTCCTGTTATATTATTAGAGTAAAAATACCTCCTATTTTTCCATCTACCTTACTTACCCATTTTTCCATGACAATTTTATTTATCCCTTTTTATTTCTACCCTAATATATTAAACAAAAATATATCATATTTCTCACTCATATTTTTAGTATGCATTTTCTCTCGAAAGATAGTTTGAAGTTATTCAATACCTATTACCAATTTCCTTATAAAAGCTAAGTTTTAATCATTTATCAATAGTTCTTCAAATAATTAAGATGGTGAAATAATATCACTTGTGTTGAAAAACATAATCAATTTTTGTTTTCTACCATCTTATTATTTATTGGTTAAGAATATCTTCATTGAAATTTCTTTATGCAAAAAAGAAATTATGATTTAACTTTATGACCACACTCCTCAAACTAGAATTGTAAGTTATTTAGTTTTAAAAACTAGGGTTCAAATGTTTTAGTTTTATATTAAAATTAATCCTCCCTTTCCTTTAGCCCACCTCTCAAACCTACCCCCAATACATAATTGAAAATATTAATAAATTTAACTCTTTTATCCCCTCATGTCCACCGGTATATTGCCTTTAATTTTATTAATTTTAATTACCTCAATATGAACTCACGTGTTAGAATATTTCCTAGCTAATAAACCCCTTGTGCATCTCTTCTCGGCTTTTCCCATTGGCTCGGTCAGCTTAGTATTGGACTTATTCCTTTTTCCAGTCTTTTCTTCCATAACCATTTAGTTGGAAAAGATTGTCTTGGGGGTCTCAACTTACATTTGTACAAAGTACAACAAGAATTGTCAATTGTTCTTGAGATGATACTATTTATCAAATTTGGAAAGATGGAAATAAATCTATTTTCAATCAACTACAATTGGATAAAAGTTTTTGTTTCTTATCAAGTTACCGTTATTTATAATTTCTTTCTACAGATCTAGGTCCAAGAGGAAAATATACATTTGGAGGTGGAACATCTGAAAAATCTTATCGACCACTGGGGGAATGCTCCTTGTGCTTTTAGTCGGGAGCGCCGGGTGCAAATTCGGCCTCGTTCACCTCCTTGGAGTCATGGTCAAGCTTGACCTTGCCACCACTAACATAGTAGACACAAAAGCCTCATCCCATGACCTCCTCTGCCTTCGCCCAAGTGGGGGTAGATGAAGAAATTTTGATTGGCGTGTTGGTTCCTCAAGTGCTCGAAGTCCTAGAAAACACAATCTTTGAAGGATTGATGGTTGAAATCCTCCTATTGGGAACGATGGATGGAATCTCCAAAGTAGTAGTGGTGTTGGTTCTCTTGGTACTTGAGGAACCTATGATAAATTCCCAAGATTAGCCTTAGCCATTTTCTTGTAATGGAAAGAGAATTCAGAATAGCAAGGTGGGTGGGCTGGTGTACCCGATTTGGTGTCTCATGGTGGTTCTAGTTGGGGAGACAAGTCCAATAGACCTCCTCCACCTCCTCCACCTTCCGCTGCCATGTTTGTTGTTTCTTTTTAATTGTTCTCTGGTTCTTCTTCTTTTATTAAAAAGTTTAGCTTATTTGGCACATGCTTTTGGCCATGTGAACTCTTGATATTAGGGTGTGTTTCTACATCACCCTTTTTCTCGTATGATTAGCTTGTACATTAATTTTCTATTAATATGAATAAAAAACTTCTCAATAAAAATAATAATTTATACATACTTAATATCTAATCAATACACAATACAACAATACAGATTAATTTACAATTTTTAATTTTTAATTTTAATTTTTTTTTAATTCTGATCCAAATACCGTTTAGATTTGTTGAAAAAATTGACACCAAAAAAATTAAAAATTACAATGACAACATAATAGATCCTAACATTCCACCATTTAAAATCTATGCTGGAATTCTTGCTTTAAATATTTTGATAGTTTAGTTGATAGTTTTGTGAATATTTGGTGGCAGCGAATAGTTTACCTCCTACTAACTTAATTCCAAAAGTGTCCACAGTGAAAGCAGTATACATTTCAGAAAATTTGAATTCTGTGTCGACACGTGTTCCTTAAGCATCTCTCAAGCATATAAAGCTTAATTTTTTTGTCTTGATGGGAGTGGAATATAATAAAGATGAAGGATTTGAAAGGAGACGGTGGAAATAAGCTCAAATAAGATATTTGCAAACACAGGAAAGTTAAACCCCAAATAAAACAGAGTATATAAATGACACAACCCAGACTTTAGAGTAAAATAAAACCAACTACAGATCTGGACATAAAATAAGTTAAACTTATATAAATATATTCACCACCTACAAACAACTACAACTACACACAAAACATGCATATTCTGTTCTGAAATTTCTTCCCCTTTCTAAAATGCTCCAAGCTTGAGCTGGATTGATCTATTATCTTTTCTAATACTATTCTGTCTCAATACAAACTGACTTCTTTCTTTTTCCTTCTAGAGCAAGCAACGGAAGAGTCTATATATGAAGTAATTAAAGAAGGTTTAATACAAAATAACAACTACGAAGCATTGGAAGGTGATAGATATCTTAGAAACACAAACAAAATATTTGGACGGTTAATGCCCATCTGTCATAATTAATGATTTCTAATAAAAAAAGATGGGAGCTGGCACTTGGAGTTACAACTTAAATCCTTTTTATGGTACAGTATCTTTAAACCAGTAATATATAGCCGGTCATGTCACCATTATGCAAAGAACTCAATGTTCATGCTCATATATTTCTGCAGCCTGTGCTGACCAAGCTTTCCATCAGTTTAGAACAAGTTCTGGTTGGCATTGCTTCCATCACAATTCCAATAAAAAAATTTAAACAAATATATATCATACACTTTGTTTGTTTAATATGTTCAATATTTTTGACATATAAAGTTTCGGTAGAAAGGAGACTTTTCAGTTAGGATTTAGCCGTCAATTTTTTTCTCCATTTGGTCAATTTCTTCTCTTTATACTTCAGTTCATTTTCTCAATTCTTGTCCCAATTATCTTTGGTAGCCTTGTAGACCTTAAATTTTTTTCTACATTAAGTAGATGAATAAATGGATGAGAAATATAGATAGATAGTGTGAGTCAAATAACATCATGACCGAGTTATTTCTTTTACGTGGAAGACAGATTACTGACTTTTTTTTACCTATGTACGTTTATATTTCTTGTAAAATGTGGTCGTTAATCCATGCGTGTCGCCATGTATAACGGCGTTACAGAATGAAATGAAAGACTTCTCAAAATAAGTAGGTGGTATTATTGCACAAGATTTTCCGCGTTGGATTTACGTGGAAGCAAAGTAATCAATATTTAATGATGTCATGTAAGAAAGAAATCTGGATTTGGTAGAGTTTCTTGTCAACTTCGGTTGTGTTATTTAGTTGATGCTGCCAACGCAGAATCCGTGGATACCAAGAGAATGCGAGTCACGAATACCTGACTCATCAAAAAATTGATATATGTATAGGTATACGGCGATGGCTATTCTCTTAATAAATTCCACCAATGTTCATCAAAATTGCATCGTTCCATGTCATGTACAGGTGTCACGCATTTCAACAGTTATTTTTTTAATTTTCTCACCACATAAGTTTTTTTAAATTTTCTCACCACATAATTTTATCAAGATGCACCAATCATTTGTAAAAAACATATATTTTAAATACTTCTTATGGGGTAATCCTGGCCGTGGGACCCATCCAGCATGGGCATGTATATGTTCTATGTGGGCATCGATGGACGATGGTACATTCTATCGGGAGAATAGTCATCCTCTCTGTATATACATACACACACCTACAAAAGATGCCTATGAACTACATGAATATAACATGTGGGTTCTCTTCAAGTCTCATTCATTTTCTTATTTTTATTTAAATGTAGAAAGACATTTCATATAAACTAATACATTAAACTAATCACATATAATTGTAATTGCTTTTAATTCAAATAAAATAAAAAACCTCTAATAACAGAAATAATAAAAGGCTATGTAAAATAGAGTAATATTTAGAAATAAGTTAGAATAATTGAATGCATATAAGAAATCGAATTTTAGGGTTTAATTGATAGTATCGATCATACTCGAATCTCAAGAAAATTGTTAGTGGCATATGGCAAAAGACAAGGCTAAACATATCAACCTAAAAGAAAAAACAATGCCATAGAAAGCTGTTAGTCATACATAAAATTACAAAAATGGTTAATCATATTTGAAATTATGAAAATAATTAACCATATGTGAAATTGCGAAATGGTCATTTATGAGATATGTGAAAATGATTATGTGATTGAAATCACATTGCTATCATTCCACAAAATTCACTCACTTTTGTTGGTTCTATTCCTTCTTAGTCAAAATCCTAATTCACAACCTCAACACCTTACAAAAGACAAAAATATTGGATATTGATTGGGAGTTCTATTATCCACTCATAATTATTATGGCTCTTATGTCTTGAATAAAAACAATACCAACATTCAATGCAAGTATATATATATATATATATATATATATATATATATATATATATATATATATATATATAAATATAAAAAATTATTGACTAAGAGTAATAATTCGAGAAACTAATAAATGGTAGTTCTAATCAAATATTATAATTCATGTGAATTTGGTAATTTAGAATAGTTCATTCATTATGGAAATTGGTAAAATAGAGATTACAAATTAAACTAACCAAATTGGGCTAGTAGAAGATAAAACAATGTGCTCAAATACTAGATAGAAGCTAAAAATGAATTCATCAAGGTTCATAAGAACACTCAAGATCTTTTAATGTGTAAAAGATAGGTTTGATTCTGAATTCATTTTCCTTGTACATGTTCAAATTTGAATTCATCAATGATATGCTTGATGATGTTCACATTTTATGTGCAAGCTCCATTGGATCTATTCTTCTATTATGTGAATTTGGAATGTTGTGATGACTGGGAAAAAGCTTGGTTTTCCTCTTCCTTATGCCACACATAAACTTTCACTTACTTTCAACAATAGGAGACCTTAAAAGGGGGTTAGAATTATGGGTTTGATTGGTATGAATACACCTCCATCATGGTTGAACATTGTATAAGTACTAATCCGTAAAGTGGAATCAAATACATGTAGCTCTCTAATAAGAATATGATGAGATGTAACTAGTGGAATACCACGTTTTCCTTGAATGAAACGATTGATCCGGGATTAAAAATTGACAAAATGCATGTTAAGACACTTTATGCTTAAAATTTTTGTGGTTGGTTGATCTCATGCTTTGCTATTGGAAGATTTAAAAGGAATATGATCTTTGTGCTTAGTGATCTCGTAAAGAGGGTTAAGTGATACCTAGATGATTCAAATGTATTGAAGTGTAATTTTATTTATAAAATAACTTTTGTTATTTTTTCTCGCACAATCAACCTAAAATCATGCTAATTATAACTAATACAAGTTACCTATTGTTAGAAGTTAATGATTGGAGACTTTAACTTGTGCACTTCATGGCAATAAATGGGATACTTTTGATACATAACTACAATGGGTCTACTGTGGTATGCTAGTGTATAATTAGGCCAAATAACTATCACTACTACAAGGGGTGATTTGAGACAATATTAGAGACAATAATTGACCAAAATGTCTCAAATTGAGACAATAAAAAAGTTGTATATTGTCTCAAAGATGGTGTCTCTAATTATTGTCTCTCCAGAGACAATATAGATTAATACATATTTTGTCTCTTGAGAAAATATCATTTTTGTCTCTCTAGAGACAATACAAATTTTAATTTTTGTCTCTCTAGAAACAATATGAATTTTAATTTTTTTCTCTCTAGAGACAATACAAATTTAAAGAATAAAAAACTGAATTTCAAGAATAATAAATAACTAAATGTCTTCTAGTGCAATGAATGGATACAAAGTTGGTGATCAATATTATAAAAAAACAATTTGAGTTGAATTTTGTGCTCACAAATGGATCCACAAACATTTTATTAATATCAAAAGAAGAGAATACAAAAGGGTGCCTAAATGTCATTAACCCTTGACATAGAATGGTACACCTATTTATTGAGTTAAAATTACACTATAGCACCTCCTTTAAATGTGTTTCCATAGATTATTTAGCTAATTATTTCTAACTAGATAGAGTGGCACCTCCTTCAAACATGCAAGCATAGATTCTTGAGTTGATTCTTTCTAACTAGTTTTACAATGAAATATACAACTCCCTATGAGAGGAATTTTGAAACAATATCCATAGAATCATGTGCTCACATCATTGCAGACAAGAAGAATTATCATCATTGTTATTACTTCATTAAGTAATTTAATTATAAAAATAATCAATATATTGATCTTTAATAAAAATATAGGCTAGTTTACTTATAAAACTTACTTAACTACAAGTAATATTTCGTAGACGAGTGGATTCAATGACTCATGGTGATCTTCTATAGTAGACCAATCCCTGAAGGTATGAACACCTCTATTAAAACAAAATCAAAATGAGCAATTGGATATTTTTGAAGTTGTCATATTTGTTGGCCATTTATAATAAGAAGAACTGAAAAAGAACATGAAACTATTGAGTTGATATCAAAATAGGTACATGTTAGTTTAAAAGTTTTTATACCCTTAATAAATTGAAGCATAATTTAGCTAATATTATAAAATATAAGAAAAACAAAATAAAAAAATAAGTTGCATTTTAAGTCATATGTTGTAGTTGTAACATCCCTTGTAAACATACATGCGTAATGTGGAAGCATAGACAAGACAAGTGAAATGTTTGACAAAAATACTCAACGAGATGTGTTCACATGGACAACATTGATTGCAAGTTATGCACAAAACGGATTTTTTGAAAAGTCTTGAGAAAATTTCAAGAAAATGAAATTGACATATTTAAAAAAAAATCCACAACATTTGGTAGCATTCTTCCTACCTATGCCAAAATGGGGGCTTTGGAACAAGGTATAGATATCAATAAAATCATAAAGAATAAAATAATTTTGTTAAAGGTCGTGGTTGCAACTTCCTAGGTAGACATGCATGCAAAATGTAGAAAAATAGACAAGGAAAGTGAATTGTTTGAAAAAATGTTGAGAATAGATGTGTTAATGTGAACAACATTGATCGCATGCTATGCAAAAAATGGATATCTTGAAAAAGGATTTAGAAATTTTCAAGAAAATGCAATTGTTAAATTTAAAACAAAATGAAAATGAGCTATTGGGTATTTTTAAAGTTGTCATATTTTTGGCCATTTATAATAAGAAGAACTGAAAAACAACATGAAACCCTTGAGTTAATATCAAAATAGGAACATGCTGGTAAAAAATTTCTCATACCCTTAATAAATTGAAGCATAATTTAGCTAATATTATGAAATCTAAGAAAAACAAAATCAAAACATAAGTTGCAGTTCAATTCATATGTTGTAGTTGCAACATCCCTTGTAGACATGCATGCAAAATGTGGAAGCATAGACAAGACAAGTGAAATGTTTGACAGAATGCCTCAAAGAGATGTGTTCACATAGATAACATTGATTGTAAGCTATGAACAAAATGGATTTGTTGAAAAGTATTTAGAAAATTTCAAGCAAATGAAATTGAAATATTTAAACAAAATCCACAACATTTTATAGCATTCTTCCTACCTATGCCAAAATGGGGGCTTTGGAACAGGGTATAGATATCAATAAAACCGGAAAGGATAAAATATGTTTTTAAAGGTTGTGGTTGCAACTTCCTGGTAGACATGCATGCAAAATGTAGAAACATAGACAAGGAAAGTGAGTTGTTTGAAAAAATGTTGAGAATAAATGTGTTAATGTGAACGACATTGATCGCATGCTATGCAAAAATGGATATCTTTAAAAGTCTTTAGAAACTTTCAAGAAAATATAATTGTTAAATTTAAAGCCAAATTCCACAACCTTTTCCAAAGCATCCTACCTGCCTATTCCAACATGGGAGATTTGAAACATGGTATGGGCATCCATAAAAGTATAAAGGATAGAAGAATTTTGTCATATGTCTTGGTTATAACTTCCCTAGTATATATGCATGTAAAATGTGGAATCATAGACAAGGCAAGTGAACTGTTTGACAAAATGATGAGAAGAGATGTGTTTATTTAGACAACATTGATTGCATGCTATGCATAAAATGGATATGTTAGAAAAGGATTTAGAAAATTTCATGAAAATGTAAATGGCATATTTAAAGCCAAATTCAACAACCTTTTCCAACATCCTAGGTCCGCATGTTCCAAAATGGGGTCTTTAAAACACAACACTTCATTCACAATAAAAATTATGTTATTCTAAGTAAACATCTATGAAAAAGTGGGTAGGTGTGGTGAGGTTAAAACACTAAGGATATTGATGAATGATAGATGAATAAAAATGATCTCTGGATGTACTTGGATGAAAGGCCAAAAATGATACACATTTTTTGTGTAGTAAACATATCAAATCCATGACGCAAGAGAGTCATGTGAAAATATGGAGAAATTGGCTTGGGACATGAAGGAAGCAGGGTATTTTTAGATTCAAGACAATTTTCAGATTCAAGCATAATGAATTAAGGAGTATATGTGGAGAGATAAAAAGTAACATACAACCAATAATGGAGGTTGAACTCATCTTACTTTCTTGCATTGAAGCCACTCCACACCCAATGGAGCAAGAAGAAACAAGATGATATGGAAAAAGGAAAAAAAAGAAGAATAAATGAGATAAGACAACATAATGTAGTCTATAACTAATGAAAATAGAAAAGCAAGAGAATTTATACATATTCAAAATAACACATAATCATTTACAACATGCAAAACCATGCAAGAAAAAAGACTGAACAATTAACTTTGTACGATGGAAAATTTTTATTTAGATGATGTTTTTATGGTGGGAATAAGGTATGGACATCCATAAAATCATATAGGATAAGAGGATTTTTGGCATATTCTATATTTGCAATGTGCTAGTAAACATGTATGCAATATGTGGAAGTGTAGACAAGGCATAAAAACTATAAATTATAGAAGGCCTCAAAGATACGTGTTCTCATGGACAACATTGATTGTAGGTTGTGTACCAAATATATTTTTGAAAAGATTAAGAAAATTTAAAGAAAATTTAATTATCGAGGTTCAAATCCAAATTCCACAAAGTTTGCCAAAGATCCTACCTTCCTGTGACAAAATGGGGGCTTTGGAACAAGGTTTGGATATCAATCAAACCATAAAGGATAGAGGAAATGTAACACCCACAAAAATGATGATCTAAAAACATGCTAACACCTAACACTTATCCCAAAAATTGTGACTAATTATTTTTTTGTTACAAGATCAAGGTAAGAGGTTAAAACAGGTTACAAGGATGTTAATCCCTAGGGTACAACAACTAACTATCACCACTAAACTCCACTTTTCGATTAAAGAACTAGATCTAGATAAAGGTTAACATAATCTCAAATTTATCTCTAAGGTCCATTAATCCATTATACATTAGGAAGGTACCATAGATTAATTTACATAGTTAAATGTTTTCTTCTCTTTAGTTAATATTTAATCCTAGAAAGCTTAACCTTATGTTGATTTATTTAAACTTATTATCCTATTAACTTAGAGTCCTTTCCATTGACTTCCTAAGGCTTGCTAAGAACTAATAAAGATTTAACACTCTAAGGCAATTAAATGGCCCCATTCACCCATCTACACATACCCTTAAGGATTTAATATAAACATTTAAAATACATTTCTACCAAACAAAAGTAGGGTTAATCCTCCACCCTTAGATTAAAACAATCTTGGCCACTAGATCCTAGGGTTCCAAACTAGCCCTAGAAATCCTTATGATTTTTAATAAAGCCTCTCCTTCATTCTATTCTACTCATTTGGTCTATTTGTTTTGCTAAAATTGTAGGTTGGAGAGGAGGAAGCCATGGGAGAAAAAGAGGAAGAAATATGGAGGATTCTACAAGGAGATCTAGTTTAGATTAGTTTAGATTAAAGTTTTATTGTTGTTATTACTTCCATTCAAGGATTGGGAGGGATTTTCCCTACCAATCTGGTTTTGGTTCAAGCTATGTGCATTTGGGTTCTCTATTTGGGGCAAACCCTACCCCCATCAATATAAATGAAAAGAATGTTTTTAATTCACCATTTGTATGTTTTATTGCTCAAATCCATGGGATTACTCATTGTTTGCTTGCTGGTGATTATTAGTTAAATTTTACAACTTAAAATTTAGTATAAACCAGTTAAAATTTTAGCATAGGCGCGGATCCGAGAAGTTTCACATAAGTGACAGAACCACCGCCTAGAGCAGACCAGCGGTTCTGGGACCGCCACCCTACTGAGCGGTGGTTTTGAGACCACCGCCTTAGCCTGAGCGGCGGTTATGGGACCGCCACTCTACACAGGGTGGCGGTCTGTTTCTGAAAAATAGAACCTTAAAACCCGAGATTTCACAAAAACTAAAAGTTACTAAAAAGTGCTAAAATGCATTTTGAGCTCATTTTTGTTCATCTAGAGTTCTAGTTTTGGGATTTAATTCTATTTGTTCATTCCTTAGTTAAATCTACTCATTTTTAAAGTATGATCTAATCCAATAAAAACACATCTACTTTACAAAGTCATTCCATTATGTTCAACTAGTCTTCTTTCAAATTCCATGAGCAAAAAGAGATTTAAATCTACTTTTACATTGTTATTCTCTTACTACAAAATCAACATTTCCAAATGACAATAAACTTCAAATTTTTCTCTTGTTCCCATTTTTACTACAACATACATATGTTCAAAACAACTATAACAACTTTATTTTCCATTCAAATTTACTATGTATACATTTTCAACATCTACAACTTCTATATTTCTTCTTTCTCATTTACAACATTACAACTTCACAATGAAAGTAACTTTCTTTTTCACAATGCAACTTCCAACTAAACTTTTACACAATATATCCATTTTGATTCTTTCTCTTACACAATATACAAATATTGGAATGCAACTTTTCTCCATGAAATTATTACAAAGTCTTCCACTCAAGGTGGGAAATAATACAAGAATGTAAGCAAAATAAAATACATTAATACAAGTTTCCCACCCTAAGTGGGAATACAATAAATTCTTCTCAAAGGAAAGGTTCACAAGGTCTCCAACAAAACTCCAAGCTTCCCAACTCCAACAAGATAGCTCCTCCAAGATTTGTTTGATTCACAACAAAATGGGGGAGAGGCAACACTCTCCACCCAACCAAGATATCCAATGAAGAGGAGAATCCATCCTCTCCATTGGCCCCCAAGCCCCAACCACATTACAATGGGAGATGATTCCAACACATGGCAACAACAAGCTTCCACAACACAAACAAATATTTCACAACCATTTCAACCACATTCAAATCAACTACAACACAAGAAAGAAGAAAAACAAAAACAAAAACAAGGCTTAAAATGAAAGCCAAAGGAGCAAGACCTATGGGGAGGCCACTTATGCCTCCTAATGGGAATGGGTGCCCACCTTAAAGCCTCTAATGCATATCTCAAGTCCCCTACATACTCTTATTCCTACCTCAAGTACCCTTATATCTCCAACATAGTTTTATGCCTCCCTCAATCTCTTATGCCTCCCCCATAAAAGAAACAAGAAAGAAATGCAAGCATTCCTTGTACAAGGTGGGGCACCCAACCCAAACTCCCTCTAAACAAAAAGGTAAACTCTTATGCCTCCCTACATGAAATATTCCCATGGTATCCTCCTACTCGAAACTCAGGAAATCTACCCATACCCAACAAGCATTCCAAATAAAACAATACTCAACACAAGCACATAAACACAAAATAAAGCATAACATAAGCAAGGTAAAGCTCCTACCTTTCCATAGTAGAGATTGTTCCAAGAGTAAATCTCCAAGCTCCTCAAAACCAAGAAAGCATCCACAAGCTCCAACAATCCACAAGCACTTCCAACAATCCTCCAACTCTCCAAAAATGCAAGAGCACAAAATAATGAAGTAACCCCCAAACAAGAAAAATAACTTTAATAAATAGAAAATTGAGAGAGGAGGATGAGGTGGCTCCATGTAGGATGCCACATCACTAATCCTCAACTCCACCTAAGAATTCAAAGCTCAATCCTAATACACCATAAATTGGTGGGTGAGAGGAATGACAAGTTATTACACACACAATCTAAGCCCGTACCCCCTAATGACAAACTTAATTACTTGAAAGAAAGTGCAATAAACATTTCACCCCTTTATCTTCCCAAAACACCTAATAGGGTCTAATTTTGACCCCCAACCCATAGGTAGGGTTGGTATAGAGATTTAATAAATGTGGGACAAGTTTGACTTTTCCCACAAGCCTCCAAAATTGGGCTTTAATTCCAAATTCGAGTTTCCCATGGAGGGTAGAGTGTACAAAAATCAAGATCTCAAACATTCAACATACAACATAAAATCAAAAAAAGTAAATCGAATCTAATAAATGAACTTATTTTCATCAAGTCTTTAATTAGTTTAGGAAAAGATTTATTAACTTTAATAAGACACTTAGACCCACTAAGATAAAGGGGAAAAACATACATCAAAATCTAATTAATTAAAACAAGTAAATTACATCACTCAAAAGAAACACATACTAACATTAATAAAAAGGGAAAACTAAAACAAAAGACAACACATGACCCCTTGGTCACAATTTTCCCTAACCAAATAATTCTAACACACACAATTACATGTTTCCATGGTGACCCTTGTTGAATTCATCTAGAATTCCAATGTGGTTGGTATCCAATGCCCCCGTTATTTGTTGTGAATAAATTTATCTGCAAAACACATAAATACCTCCTTCGGCCTCGTGGCCACATTAAAAACATCTATAAAAAAATGTACAATATAAATCCACGATCATCTATATACGAATCAAATATCATCTAGGCAAATACGATATCATTTACAATTTCTAGCAACATTTCTATTCAATGTTTCATCCATGTCAAAATGATCACAACATTAGTTCAATTATCAAAGCCTACTCAATGTGACGAAAATACATCGCATGTTAGAAATATATATAAATAACCATGTCAATAGCATATCAACATCAATATAAAATGTCTCTAATAATCCACATGCATCATATATGAGTCGAAATCAACAATAACCCAATATCTCTAACATCTAATATCATGCTAAATCAAAAAGCTACAATATATCCATATGTGTAGTCGACAGTATCGAGAACAATAATGAAAAAGGTGTCGAATGGAAATGGGCATTATAGGAAACATGTTAGATGAAGTTAAAACTGTCCTGAAAGACATGTGTGCAAAATGTGGAAGCATAGACAAGGCATATGCACTGCCTCAAAGAGATGGGTTCTCGTGGAATGTCATGATAACAATATATACATAACATTTAAGTCACTTTCATATAACAACAAGCTCACATATTGTTAACCTGCGCAGGGTTTAATAATAGATATTTAAGTATTTATTAATTCTAGTGCATACCCATAACAAATATCACTGATCTACTTTTTTATACACGATTACCAAACCAATAATAATAGTATTGAATTGTATTTGAAGTATAACTCAAACGAATTGAGATAAAATTACATAAAGCTTTGGACATTGGTAATAATGAACATCCATAAATGCATAAAGGATAAATAAATTGCATTAGATGTTATAATTACAACTCACCTTGTAGACATGCATACAAAATGTGGAAGCATGGACAAGCCAAGTGAATTGTTTGACAAAATTCATCAAAGGGATGCGTTTACATGGAAAAAATTGATTCTAAGCTATGCATAAAATGGATTTGTTGAAAAGGCTTTAGAAACTTTGAAGAAAATGTAATTAACATATTTAAAGAAAACTTTCACAACCTTTTCCAACATCCTACCTTTCTGTTGCAAAATGGGGGTTTTGGAATAGGGTATGGATATCTATAAAAGCATAAAGAATAAAGGATTTTTGTCCAATATTGTGGTTACAAGTGCCTTGGTAGACATGTTGCATGGAAAATATGGAAGCATAAGTAATACAAGTGAATTGTTTGACAGAATGGTGAGAAGAAGTATTTGTGGGGACGACATTGATCACAAACTATGCACAAAATGGATATTTTGAAAATGATTTAGATACTTTCAAGCAAATGCAATTGGAAAATTTACAGCCAAATTCCACAACCTTTTCAAACATCCTACTTGTCAATTCTTAAATGGGGTATTTTGAACATGGTATGGATATCCATATATGCAAATTTTAATCATACTTTAGAGTATTTTTATCTTTAATAATAAAGGCATCTTCCATGGAAGATACACATGCAAGAAAAAGCAAGTGAATCATATGTAAAAAAAAAAATCAACATATACAATATTTAATTTTTAATCCAAAGCAGATTTTTGACAGAAGTTATAGTTGTGACAACCCTATAGACATGTATTTGAATTTTTAAACTACAGAAGGCACGATAATTTTTGGAAAATTATTATTGCAAACACAGTCTCATAAATTCTAAGGACTATGAACTAACATGGTGTTTTTACCTAGGTTGTTTAGAAAAATTCCTCAAAAATATGTGGCATCATAGACTTCAATCAATTATAGGATATTCCCAAAAAATGGCTTGTTTAATCAGCCTCGACATATTTTTAAGGAAGCACCATTAAGAGATGTGATAGAAATCTACACAACCTTTTCCAGCAGTCTCTTAGTGTGTACCAAAATAAAAATATTTCGAAAACAATTCGGAGATCAATAGACGCTGAAGAAAGAAATTTTTAATATAAGTTTAAGAAATAATTTTTAATAGAAATCAAATAGGGAACATGAAACAAACTCATACCTTTCTGATATTAAGATTTCTTTAAAATGTCTTAAAGTGCCTAGTAATTTTGGACCACGTCATGCTTATTTTTAGCATCAAAGTTTTTCTACAACAATTCTCAATAAGAAAGTGAGTCATATAAACCGTTGTGATCTCCATGGAATGAATATTAAAGGAAATCATTTATATGGATAAGAAAGGAGCCTAATGCATTAGAAACATGCCAAAGTATAAAAATAAATCTCAGTTGCATTCTCATTCTTATAGTCCACCAAGCAAGTGCCTTGAAATAAATATATTAGCTTCACCCAAATTAAAAAAAAAAAGACATGTACAGTGTTAAAATGGTTCCATTTTCTATTTAACATTCTAATACTAAAGAAGAACAATTATCTATTGAGATATGGTAGAAATTATTTTCGTATATCTTCAGTTTATTTAATTATGTACAAAAAAGCATAACAAATATATGTCAAAATTAATTAAATTGGGCCTAATAGGTGAATAAATTTCCTACTATCAAATGTCCAACTATGTAATGCCCAATATCTCAGCATTTGAAAATCAACCTCGACACCTAAAATCCGGGTATTTGTTTTTGAAACGTATTAAATTAATTTTAGCTTATTCATCCTAAAGTTGCCGTGTTAAGGTACCCTTGACCCACATAATTTTATTTAATAATTTTATCAAAGTCCATAGTAATCTTCTATCACCCACCTAAGTAATTAAATCCACCCACTTAATCTATGAAACTATTTTATTTTCACAAAGATAAAAGTCCACTTTGTATTAAAATTACTCCCACAAATTTGAAATCACATTACTTAAGTTTACGCCCCACCCTCACCTTTAAGTTATTACCCCTAGCACCCAATTAATTAATTCGCCCTCACACCTCCATTAGTTCATAAAATCCCATAATTTAAAAAGTGCTTATTTTGAGGCCCTTAGGTCCTAGGTTTCCCCTACAACCCTAAATTTCCATAAATATGTTTTTTTATATATTTTGTTTTTTGTTTTTTCTTTTGGTTTCTTCATTTGCATAGGTTAAGGGAGAAGGTCATATGGAGGATATGGAGTTTTTTTTGTGTGAATATTTTGATGGAGGAGCATTCCCCCCGCACTATACTTATCTTTGTTTTGCTTTCTTCTTATAATTAGGGTTAATTAATCCATTTTTGTGAACTAAACCAGGGGTTTTTATGGTTTGAACACACACACGTGCGTGCGTGCACACATTTTATTAAATAAACTTGGATCTTAAACAAACATTTTTACAGTTTTATTTCCGACAGCCGGTGAGGCCGTGGCCCCCGAAAGAAATAAGCGAGGGGATGTGAAAGGGATGACATGGCTGCGTAGGGGAAAGAGTGAGGGGAAGTGTGGAGTTTGTGTGGGGAGTTTGTGGGGTTTTGGTGTGGCTTGGCTGCATCACAACTCAACATAGGGTCTTTGGGGGAGTTGGGCGCAGTCGCAAGATGCCCATCCCCACTCTATATTTTATTACTAACAAAAAACCTTCTAGTAGAACACTATGGTTTTCTAATTTTTCTTTGATAATATAAATATAAATATAAATTTGGAATTCTACTTTTGTGTAAACGAAAAAAAAACTAACTGTTCAAATAATTCAGAGATCTCAGCTTTTTTCCAATATATATATATATATATATATATATATATATATATATGGATTTATATATATATATAAGGATTTAAATATATATATATTTGTAATGCATTTAGGCATAATGTCTTGTTTTCTAGTATTTCTCATGTGATAAAAATATCGATTTCCAAAGAAAAACATGTTTTCAAAATGGTAATTATATATATATATATATATATATATATTGTTTATTTTTAAGGATATTGTTTATTTTTCAGGTTTGAATTCCTAAATAGAAATCGAAAGAGTATATTACTATGAAGATGAGTTTATTACATTCACCCTAATCTTCATTTTCTTTTAAGAGAATGCAGTTCATACGTAAAGTAAAGTAAAAGGGACTATAATTTCAAGGGATAGATTTTAGATTTTTCAACCAAGATCATCCCACTACTCGTTTAAATGATAAACACATAAATCTTTCCTTTAACAATTACAAAATGAAAGATATGTATCTTTTAAGGTTCGAAAAGATGCTAACTAGTTTTAATTCTACTAGTTCAATATTAAAACATATTTTAAAAGAATCAATTTTTTTTATATGACCTTATCTTACAAGCGAAAACCACCCCTTTACTAACATATGCTAAATGATAGAACAAAAAAAATTATTCCTTAGTTTCTTAACACACACAAGTAGAACATCCATTGTTAAACACAAGGAGCTATTATATTAGAATTTTTCTTTATTTTTTAATAGAACAAGAAAGAAAAATAGGAAAGAGTAAAAAATTTAGTGAACTCAACATTTATTCATTCCATCAAATATTCTTTTTAAACATACAAGATAATGCAATCTTTCCATTCCACAAATTTTAAGCCTTTCAAATAGATAAGAGGTATACCCATACTTTCCATGAAGCAATGTTTACACTATATATATATGTTTACAAAAAAATACACCAAAGAAAGAATAAAATTTTATTTCAACATGAAATACTCAAGGCTACAATATACCAATACTTCCCTCTCAAAGAAATTATAAAATACACAACCTTTTCAATACATACATTCAATCTCCTTATTAAGGAACAAGATAACTTAACAAATGATACAACATATTTAAGTGTAAGATACAAGCTTCATCCCAATATGAGAGACTACTAAACATGAGTTACAACATCATTACAAGAGAAAAATAAAATACTAGTGGATAAGCCTCCCAAAAATGGGGAACAACATGTCAAAATTTCTAACTTTTCTTCTTCAAACTCCAAGCCAAATATGCAAGTTTCCACTTTATAAATAGTATTCAAGCACAAGGAATAAAGGGCTCAGTTACCTCCCAACCATATGACATTATCACATTCCATCTCAACCAAATTGGAGGACATGCTAGCCTCAATATTATCCCATGAGAGAGAGAGAGAGTAGCAAGCCTCAAGAATGCACACATGAAGGGGAAAATGGTAAGAAACATATAATCATAATTTTATAGCCACACTCAACAATCAAATAAACAATGCTACCACATGAGGAAAACTTCATATTTTCCATTAAATGGGAAGAGTGGAAAGAATCCCATAACAATGCAAAGTGTGAACCAACCATATGAACACAACTCCATTCAAAAATTCCCTCCTTAGCTCTCCAACACAAACACCAAGCCTCCTTCTTGGAAGGATTTTCAAACCATACATGATTTCCTTGCGAAAGGATGGAGAAGGAATTTCAGACCATATGAAAATCCTTCTCCACATCAAATTGTTGATGCATAATTATAGCACCCCTAAATGTATAAAAATGATGGGTTGAAACTCTCAGTGTGATTACATAACATAGAGCTTTCCCCAAAGTGTGGGAATTTGCAATCAGGAAAGCTCTTCAGATGTAGATAGGTTCCTATTCCTTTATTCGATGCTTACATACAACTTGTAGAGGATCTGCTCTAAAATCTGATCTAATCTACCAAGGAGACATGTTTAAGAATATGGCAAGGAAGTAAACTTAAAATAACAGAGGTGATGCACCAAAGGAATGTTGAACACCTACTTTACCATTAAACACAAACCATAAAAATGTAATAAAACCACCATGCACAAACAACCAGGATTGCAATGTGAGATTAGGGAGATGTAATTAACATAAGAAAGGGTTGAAAATCATTCAAAAACTTTTATTATTTCTCCACAATTTTTGATACAATCCATTACAATGGACAAGAGGCACAAAATTGCATTACAACTTGTGTAAGCTAGAAAAATATAGTACTAACGAGGAAATGAAATACCAATAATCATACCTCCTCCTTCGCGTTTTGTAGAAAACCTCAGAATGGGCTAGGAAACTTGGATTGAGCCCTGATTGTGTGATATGTAGGTGTTTTTCTTCAAGACGGAGCAAAACCTTCCTACAACAATGATCCTCTTACTTTGCACTAGATGGGAAAAAGGATTATGAGGCTATTTGGGCATTAGGATGAGGCAAAAGGATGTTCTTTGCTCAAAGGATGCAAGAACTTAGATATGGCATTCAAGCTTATTCTCTGTGTGTTTAGAGGGGAGGGGTAAGGTTGTATTTATAGCCTGGGGGAGTGATTAACTTAGATTAATTTAAGTAATCATGGTTTGAAAATGTGGGCAAGATTAGATGAGTGGGGGCCACGAAGAATGGGTGAGGATTTGAATTATATTTTTAATTCATAAGTGGAGGATTTTAGGTGAGTGGGGACCATGAAGGGTGGGTGAGGATTTGAATTTGAATTTTTAATTCAATAGTAGAAAACATGGAGAATAATGACATGTGGTGAGGATTGGGTTATTTTTGGATTTTAAAATGGATAATTAATCAAATTATATTTGATTAATTCGAAGTGTATTTTGTGGGAAATGAGGAAGGAATTAATTGATTTAGGATGGATGTGAAATTAGGGTGTCTACATTTTCCCATCTTTAGAAGGGTACTACGAAAGTAGTGTCCTTTCAAAGAAAGTAGACGGTATGGGGGAAGAATTCAATCTACTTTTCTTAAGCAAAAGGTAGAGTGAATGTTTGTTTGGGAGAATAGAAAGTGGTGAGTGACAGATGTCATAGTATCCTCCAAGACAAAAATGTCATGAAAAGATGTGATTATGGATAGATGTGGTGATGCCCCCTCAAGAGGACTGACGAGAATGGAATATACAACAGAGCTCTTGAAAAGAAGAGAAATGAATTTTGTGGAGAAGAGGACGATAATGGAGTGGAAGAGACTAGAATGACCGCACGACACAAATGGAGAAAGGATTCAATCGGCCTTGAATGCTAGGTGTGAGGGTGTGTGGGAAAGAGAAAAGGGAATGGATAGGATTGGGGTTGATTATGAGAAGAGAAAGGGAGATAGGGAAGGGGAAAAAGAATGGAAGAGGTAGAAATAAGAGAGAGGGATGATAGGGGAAGAAGGGAATGATGAAGGAAAAACAAGGCAAAAATAGGAAAATGACAGAGTAGAGGGTAAAGGGATAAAATAGAGAGAGGTGCAAAATGAAGGAAGCAACGAGAGATAGTAAAGAGGGATGCGTGGAAGTGAAATAAATGATAGTGCTTTGAGAAAAGCAAGAAATGGGAAAGGATAAATAAGAAGGAGAAAACAAGGTGGGAGTAGAGGTGAAATAAATGAAAATGGAAAGAGGACGAAAGAAGAAGTAGAACGGAGAAAAAAATAAACTATGAGGGTGAGGAAAGTGTGAAAAAGAGGAGAGAAAATAACGAAACATATACAAAATGAATGAAAAGGTAGGGGTGGTAGAGAAAAGGAGAAGTGGTCAGAAGAAATGTGAAAATTAGGGGAGAGGAAAGGAAGATAAAACAAATACAAGGAGAAGATTGAAGGAATTGTGTCGTTGCGAGGAAGACCAAAGCAAATAATATTGAGCAGACCGTATGGAGATGCATGTGGAGGGTGGTATGATAAAAAAGATAGGACAATGCTGAACAACCAGGTTATCGATGGGGAAGTAAGGAGGAAACGTGATGGAAAAAGGGGAAGGAGACGATACAGGGGAATGGAAATAAGATGAGGGTGGGAGAGAGAAGATGATAACAAATAAAATAATCTAGAAGGAAGGGAATATATAAAGGGGGTAATAAGTGCAAAGGGAACGTTATAAGGAATGTTCAGAGAAGAAAGAGAGGAGGAATGCCATCAATTGGAAAAGATGTGGAGATGTATGAAATGAGGATACTAGGATGATGAGAAAATAGAAAAAGGATGTATGATGAAGACAATAAAGATATTGAAGAGAGGCGAAGAGAAGTTGGAGAGATGGGTAAGAAGTGACAAGAAAGGGTGGGATTGAGGGAAAAGAATAGGAGAGAAAAGAGAATGGGGATAGAAGAGGCAATGCCAACGAGGGGACATCGGGAAATCCCCTTTACAATGAGTGGTGGGGAAGGGTGAGAGAAAAAATGAAGAAAAGGAGAAAGATAATGAGGATTGGTAAGGGTAACACCAACGAAGGAACATTAGGAAAACCCTTTACAAAGAGTGGTGGGCTTAGAGGAGGGAAGGAATGAAGGGAAAATCTAGAAGATTCAAGGGAGTGAATGAGGTCGTGCGGAATAAGGATTGATGATTTTTAAGGAAAACCCGTTTACAATTATTAGCGCGGGAAGAGAAGATGATGATGAAAGAATGATATAGGAGTGTTAACAATAATGGTGAATGCATGTGTGGGTAGAAATGTGGGGGAATTTGAGAAGATGAAGTGGATGAGTTGGGACTAGGTGAAAGTGAGGAGAGGATGCAGGTGATGAGGATGAACGAAGTGAGGATGAAGAACCAAGACATGAAAAGAATGGGAAGAAACGGTATGAAGGATGATGGATCAAGAAGGGGAAAATGGGGGAAAAGAACGTGATTGTAGGCGGAATAGATTAGATGTATGTTGTAAGAGGATATGTGGAGAAAGGATAATAGTAGAAGGAAAAAATGGGTAGTAGGAGATACCAGGTGGAAGAAGCGATCAACAAAGTGAATGAAGAATGAGGTGGACGAGAAGTTCACGATGACGAGTTAAGTGTAGGGAGGACCTTGACATAAGATTTTCATGTGACGGAAGTGGTTAAGTAAGATCGCCAAGCGAGGAAAACTGGAGATGACAAGTGGTCTAGTGAGAAGTGGTGTTTACGAGAATCGAAAAAGAGGTGAAAGGATGTGATAATGGGGAATGCCGAGAAAAAGTGAATGGTGAAGGGTGTGTAGTGATGGGGAAAGGCAAGGAGACTAGATCATCCTTAAGAGGGACTCTTAAGTGAGATTGCCATGTTGGGTGAGTGGTTAAGTAAGATTGCCAAGCAGAGGAGGGTGATAGTGGTGGTAAAAAGATGTGATGATGGGGAATGAAGAGGAAAGATGGATGGTGAGATTGTAGAGTGATGGGCGAGTGTAAGATGACATGTCATGCTTAAGAGAATATCTTAAGTAAGATCGTCATGTTGTTGGAGAGGTTTCGTAGGATCACCCAACCGACAGGGATGATATGCAAGGAGAAAGACAAGATGATATTGGGGACAGGGGTGGAATGGTAGGTTGAAGAAGATGATCGCGACGAGAGGTGGGAGAAATGATATGGAGGAAAAATGATGGGATGGGGGAAGGCCATAGGGCAGATCAACCTTAAGTGGAAGTCTTAAGTAAGATTGCCATGCGGCCGGAATGGTTAAGTAAGATCGCCAAGCTGAGGAAGAAGAAGGATGATGTTAGAGTTGGTGGGAATAGGGTATGACAAAATGGACTAAAGGGGAACCCTCAAGTGAATTTTTCATACTACGAAAGCATGTAAGTAGGATGACCGGGCATAAAGCAGATTTGGGGAAAGATGAGAAAAGAGTGAGTGAGCGTAAGCTTTGAGTGGTATATGATATGAGATGAGGTGATAATAAGAAAAAAAGGAAACAAAGGAGTGTAACATGAATGGATGAAGGAATATATGTAGTGGAGGGTAGAGAGTGTGAGGGGAATCCTTAATTGGGATGCCCGCGTGGTGAGAGTAATGATGCGAGAATGGGAAGCAGAAGAGGTGGAATGGGAAGATGTGTGTGGTGGTGGTTGTTGTTTGATAAAAGGGAGGTGGTGAAGAAGCTTCTATAGTGGGAAGATCTTAGGGAGAGGGTAAACCTCCACTGAGGATTCCATATAGAAGGGGTTATTAAGTAAGATTGTCAAGTGGGAAGCAAAAGGGTGAAAGGAAAGAATACAAATGGGTGAGAGGGGACAAGAATGGTGAGAAGGGTAATATGGGGATAAGTGGCGAAGGAGTAAAAATGAGGAGCGAGGATGAATGGATAAAATACATGGTGAGCATGGTGGGGGAGGAGTTCTTTGGATAGAGAATGCTACTTGAGAAAGATCATCAAGTAGGATTTGAAACCTGCAAATGATGATCAAATAGGATTCCCAAACAAGGGAATGTATTAGTATGGATGAATGGATGGGGTGCAAAGTAAGATGTTGATCATGCAGGAAGATACTCACGTGACGAAAAACATCTTAATTTTAATATAGCACATAACAAGATGTATCATGATATAAAAGATTAGGATGACTAGACTGTAATATGCGTGATAGCATAGCATGGGGCCATCAAAAAGGTTTGATGCCTCGATCACGATATACAAATGGAAGAGAGCATAGAAAAAGGCCATCAAAAAGTATGATGCCCCGATGACGACATGCAATCGAGATAACGTAAGAATATTAGAGAGAACACCGGGATACATAAAATCAAGATGACCCCTATAATATATCAAGATGCAAGAAAGTAATTAATGGGTTACAACTAATAATGCAACACAAGAACAAATAAACATGTCCCTAACATGTTCCACAAAGTGAGGATTGATTGGATGTGCCCTCAGCAAACGGGGGTACAAGGACATAGAAAAGTATTGGGTCATTGTCCTCAAACAAGGAAACAATGAGAGCCGGATTTGCCCCAAGCAAGGATTCACGTGAGGAGAAGTGGTTTGAATTTGGTAGTCATAAGGTGATTGGATCATTCGTTGGGGATAATAGTTCAAAGGTTAAATTGTGTTGGTTATTTTAGAGTTTTTTTTTTTTTTTTTTTTTTTTTGCGATTTTGTGGATTTTTTTATTTTATATATATATATATATATATATATATATATATATATATATATATATATAATTTTTTTTCTAATGTTTTTGACTTTTTGACGATTTTCAAATGTTTTTAGATTTTTGACGATTACGTAATGTTTTTGGATTTTGTGAGTTCTAATTTTTTGTTGGATTTTGGACGATTGTTTCTAATGTTTTTGGGTTTTTGACAATTTTCAAATGTTTTTAGATTTTTAGATTTTTACACTATTTTTGGATTTTTGACAATTTTCAAATGTTTTTAGATTTTTAGATTTTTACATTGTTTTTAGATTTTTGACGATTTTCAAATGTTTGTAGATTTTTACACTATGATTGGCAATTTATGGACCAGAGTGCAGACTTATTTTTGAGAGGTGATGTACCATGTTCCGTGTTGTAACTTATGCTCAGAATAACACAAATTCTCTTTCCATTGGCAGGATATGGTGGTGATGATATGATGAAAAGAATTCCAGCTCCATTCTTGACTCCACACAACTAGTAAGATGTGTGGGCTCATCACCAAGAATCAAGAAGGACATAGGAGGTAGATAATGAATATAGAGACAAATGCTAACAACAATCCTTTTGGGAAATTGTGACTCCATTCTTCATAACGGTATGAACCGCTTTTAAAAATGGCTTTCACTTTATGAGTCACATGTTAGAATTAGAAAATTATATGGCCTCATTGATTGATAAGATATGAGGTTAAGGGATAGTTCTCTCTTCACTTAGGCATCTAAATTATGTGTTTGGGGATTCTATAATTTGTAAGCATTGTAAGATTTTGTATTTTTGAAATGACTCCCTATGCCTTGCCCCATACTACTAGTGAGAAGCAAGGGCTCATCACCAAAGGAAAAATATAGGCGAGTGAATTCCCTTTTTGTCTTTTTTTTTTTTAAAAAAAAATTTATAAATATTTTACAATATTTTTATGATTTTATGAGAATGACTCCCTACACTTTGCCCCATGCCACTTGTAAGAGGCAAGGGTTTATCACCGAAGACAAGACGTAGATGAGTAGGGGCACCTTCTTCCATTCCCAGTCTCACACTACCAGTAAGAAGTGTGGGCTCAACACCAAAGACTATGAAGGACGAAATATGTGTCAATGAATTATTCATAAGTTATTGAATTGATGGATTTTTTTACAATAGTACTTTGTATTTGGGAAGAAACATCTGCCCCCAATCTCAGCCCCACACAACTAGTAGGATGCGAGGGTTCAACGCCGAAGACTGAGATGGACGACCAAACGAATCGGGTAATGAAGTTTAGAGCTTTGTTATGAAAGAGATAATGTATTTGAAGGGAATATATTACCATCAGTAAGCTTCTAGGTATGAACATAAAGGAAAGTGACTAAAAATGGAAGAAGTATGACGCTCACAAACTTAATAGGATTTATACTAGCACTTGTCTCATGATGATAAATATGAAGATGTGAATTTGATAAAGAAAATATCGGCAATGAAAATGAATAAATTTAAATTATTTGGAAATAAGCAAGACAAAAGGAACAATGTACAAAGTTGTATCCTGGAATAGTGAACATCTCAAAGATAAAATTTCTTTAAATGAACCGCATTCATTGGTTCATCAATATCTTCACCATCTTGATGGCCAATTTATAGGCTCCAGAGCCAAATTTAGTTTTGTGATTACATAGGGTCCTAACCAATTAGGCTCAAATTTTCCTTGTTTTTCTCGTTCTTTAGTGGTATTCTTTTGATTTTCTATTAAAACGAGGTCACCAATTTCGAATTCTGGGTCTTACCTTTTTAGGATAAGCTGCGTTGCGATCGGTTTTGATAGACTTGAAGATGATTAAGGGCATTAAGTCATTTTTCATCGAGAAGCTCAAGCTCTTGAAGGCTGTATTGTCGGTATTCATCCTCATTAATTACATCTTTAAGGGATATTCTCAAGGATGGGAGTTCTATCTCAATAGGTAAAATGGCTTCACAACCATAAATAAGGGAAAATGGGGTGGCTCCGGTAGGCGTGCGGTAAGATGTACGGTAAGTCCAAAGAGTGGGGTAAATTTGAGTATGCCAATTACGTCCATGGGTGTGAACAATATTTTCCATGATGGATTTTAAGGTCTTATTGGTTGCTTCCACTTGACCGTTACCCTGAGGGTAGTATGGAGTGGACCACTTAAGTTTGATGTGAAAACATTTGGCTAGGTCTTTTACATCCTAGTTTTTAAATGATTTTCCATTATCTGCAACCAGAGCGGATGGAATACCAAATCGATAGATGAGATTATTAAAAACAAATTTTGATATTTGGCTACCGGTAACATAAGTGAGAGGCATAACTTCCACCCATTTAGTGAAGTAATCAATAGCGGTAATGATGAACTTATGTCCATCGGACGATGTTGGTCTGATTTTACCAATGAGGTCAAGTCCCCATTAAGAGAAGGGCCATGGTGTGGTTATGATTGTAATGCTTGGGAAGGTGTGTGGATAAGATTTCCATGTTTTTGACATGCTTGACAATGTTTGACAAAATGACATGTGTCACTTTCCATGGTGGGCCAATAATATTCAACTCGCAATATTTTCTTGGCTAAGGTGATACCATTTGTGTGTGCTCCATAGATACCAAAATGGACTTCAGCTAAGACACTTGAGGATTCTTCTTGATTAAGACATCGGAGTAGGGTGTCATCATATCCTCATTTATAAAGAGTTTCTGCTAAAATTGTGTAACGAGAAGCACATTGTGCTAAAGCACGTTTATGCATTGGTTTCATGTCGGCAGGAAATGTTTTATCATGAATGAAGGTATAAAGATCATGGTACCAAGGGTTATTCGGACCCACGATATCACATACCATAGTGTTTTCAGGAAGATCATAGGCAGGCATTAAGAGATGTTCGACAAGAAAATGTGCATGGGGTTGACTAGATGCGATTTCTAATAGGGATCCGATGGTTGCCATAGCATTGGTAGATTTATTACGAATTCTAGGAATTTGATCAAAGCTAATTAATTGAAAATAGCTTTGAAGACTATCCACCATGTGTTTATATGGGATAAGTTTTTCATCCTTGACCTGGTATTCATTGGTAACTTGCTTGATGATAAGTAAAGAATCACCAAATACAGCTAATTCTGTAAGATTCCAAGATATAGCCAGTTTTAATCCTGCAATGAGATCTTCATATTCTGTGATATTGTTGGTACATGGGAATGCTAAGTGAAATGATTTGGGGATAACATGTCCGTTGGGTGTGATAAGAAAAATACCAGCCCTTGAGCCATGGAGATTACAAGATCCATCAAAAAATAGAGTCCAAGATGGCACGATGTCTATGTGTAGAATATCTTCATCAGAAAAGAAAACTGAAGTGGTTCTATGCTAGGAAGGGGTGCCTTGGCAAGTTGGTCTGCAAGGGATTGTCCTTTAATTACTTTATGTGGAAAAAATTTGACATCGAATTCACTAAGTAATACGACCCAACTAGACATTCTTCCCATGAGAATGGGTCTGGACAACAAATACTTGAGAGGATCAATTTTGGCAATCAACTTAGTTGTGTGATTGAGCAAGTAATGACGTAACTTATGGAATGCAAAGGTGACCGCTAAGAAAACTTTTCGATTTGGGAATAACGTACTTTATGCTCAATAAGTGTTCGACTAAGGAAATATACTGCTTTTTTTTCCTTGATCGTTATGTTGTGCTAGTAGAGCTCCTATGACATGTTGATGTGAGATGTATAAAGCAACATGGGTTTATCGGCAATTGGTGACATAAGAACAGGCGGACTAGAGAGGTATTCTTTTAACTTAGCAAAAGAGTCTTGGCAATCATGGTTCCAGTGAAATTGTGCATCTTTCTTGAGCAACTGATTAAAGTGATGGCACTTGTCAGCCAACTATGATATGAAATGCCAAATAGATTGTATCTTTCCTTGAAGACTATGTAATTGTTTTAGGTTTTGAGGAGGACGCATTTCCATAATGGCTTTGACTTTGGCAGGATCCACTTCTATGCCTCTTCGTGATATGATAAACCTTAATAATTAACCAGAGGTTACTCCAAACACACATTTCTTTGGGTTTAGGCAACCTTATACTCGCATAATCTATCAAAAATGCGTCCTAACACACTTGGATGCCCTATTCATGTTTTATATTTTGCTAATTTATCATCGACATAATCTTCCATGATATCATGTAACATGTCATGGAAGATGACAGTCATTTCTCGTTGATAGGTAGCACCAAAGCATTTTTCAAGCCAAAAGGCATGACCTTATGTGAAGGTGCCCCATGGTGTAGTAAATGTCGTTTTATGTTGATCTCCTTCAGAAATACGTATTTGATTGTAACCAGAGAATCGATCCACTAAGGAGAGCATTTCATGGCCTGTTGTAGAATCAACAATCATGTCTATATTTGGCAAGGGAAAGTCATCTTTGCGACAAGCCTTGTTGATGTCATAGAATTCTTGTGCATATTCGATGCCGGGAGTTTTCTTGGTGACGGGAACTATGTTAGATATCCATGTTGAATAATCAATAGGTTTGATAAATTTAGCTTCCAAGAGTTTCTCGAGTTCAGCTTTGACAAGCAATGCAACTTGGGGATGCATTTTGTGTAGTTTTTGCTTTACAGGTTTTGCATCTAGATGTACCACAAGATGGTGTACTACAAGAGATGGGTCCAGGCCTAGCATGTCCTTATATGTCCATGAAAATATATCTTGGAATTCAATAAGGAGTGTTGTGAATTCCATGCATTCTTGGTCAGACAGACTAATGCCAAGTTGTAAAATTTTTGGTTGTTCGGTGGTGCCAATGTTTATGTCTTTTGTTTCTTCTACAAGCATTTTAGATGTATCCTTTTCGGAGAACGATGCTAATGGTTGATGTAGGTCATCAGTGTCGGGTGTTTGTTGGAAATTTTTGTTGACATGTTTGGTGGATAGGGTGGCGGTGAGGTTTTGACTATGGGAAATCCTCTGTTTGCGTTTTTGATCCAAATTTTATGAGGGTGAAGGATTTGAATATTTTATCTCTTCACCAAAATAGGATGATTCATTTAGATTGATTTCAAATACTTTTCTATGGTCGGAAGTAGGGATTTTGTCATGAGTTCCAAGGAATTCTTCGATGGCTTCATCATTTTGGAACATGTCCATGGCCACATGATGTGGTTGGCCATGGTCTATGAGACTCGGATGTGTAGGCTCAAAATTGATGACATTAATAGATAAATGTTCAAAGGAAAGATGTGTTTCAACGAGGTCCTCAAAAATACTACATGGAGACCTGATGTCATTATCAGAACTGGTGTCATCATTATCACTTGAAATTATTATGGGAGCAACATCAAACACCTTGAAACCTAGACCATGTTTACCGTGATGTTGTGTGTAATTTATTGGGTCTAAATGACCTTGTTCATTTGGACCAAGTCCTTTACCCTTCCATTGCATGTTTTTCATTATTCGGTGAGCTTTGGTAAATTGAGGACTCATAACATGGAGCAAAGTCATCATTATATAACCAAGATCCTGAAGAACTTGGAATATGTTCATTGTCAAGATAACCAAACTTTTTCCAAACTAACTATCCCATTTGGTAAGTGGGATGGATTCTCAGATGTGGAGCATTAGGTTTGCCATAGCTATGTGGGGATTTGTTGATATAAAAAGAGTCTGCCATCTTTTGAAATTGATATTCACCGCATCCTGTGTTAATGATTTTAAATGTGTGAGATGGGGGACCAATAGGTACCTCATGTGGTGGGGAAGTTAGTTTGGTAGTTCTAAAAGATGAAGAGAATGGGTTATAAGAAGAAGGGGGTGGATTAAAGGATGAAGTTTGGTTATTCATAAGAGGAGGTATCTTAATAGAGGAGGTGTGGTTGGATGAAGAATATTGGCTAGGTGAAGAAGAAGATGGTGTGGTGGAAGAATAATTGTTCTGGAAGAAGAAGATTGATTAGTGGAAGAATATGATTGATCAGTGGGAGGAGGACTAGTGGAAGATTGTTGATTAGTGGAAGATAATGGATTAGAAAATGTGTTTTGGTTATGAGATAATGGTTTCAGATCATTGTTAGGGAGTGTATAAGGATCAATGCATGTTTTTTTAGGGATTATGCGAGGTGGAGCATATTTATCTGTTGATGGAAAATAGTGATCATGTTGATCTGTCCTTCGAGGAATCTACAATACTCAAAAGGTTGAGGATCTGCACATAATGTAAATTCCTTGTCCAAATGAGGAAACTTAATGCATTGGTGGAATGTTGATGGGATAGCTTTCATGGCATGAATCCATGATCGGCTGACGAGAATGTTATATGCAACTTATACATATACCACATGACAAACCGTGTCTAAGGTGATGGGTCCAACTTGGAGAGGCAACGTGATTGTGCCTTCAGAATTTCTTTCGCTAGTATCATACCCATGAATGGTTATGATATTGTTTTGTAAATCACTTTCAATGTAACCTAGACAATGTAGAAGTTTCATGGAACAAATATTTAATGATGATTCATTGTCCATTAAGATGTGCTTGATTTTACGATGAGTTACATAACCCTCAACGTATAAAGAATGATTATTAGCGATGTTGGGATTAAGCAGGTCAACGGGACCAAAAGATAAAATAGGATTGGGGACCGTAAGATGTGTAATTAAAGCTTGGAATTGTTGTGAATCGATGTCTTGGGGACATGAGCGTTATTCAATATTTACATAAGGATTCGTTGTAGTGCAAGATAAGAATTAAGTAGTTTCATGATTGAAATTTGTGCGGTAGTCTTATCTAATTGTTTGACAATATTAAATGATGGCGTAGGTTGTGGGAGGAATTGGCGGCGGAATTAGATGGCGGATTAGGAGGTGATTCGGTGGACAAAGTGGCAAATTTTTTTGTTGTAGGGACCCACATTTTTTCTCGTCTAGTGGTGATCACACGGTCGGTTTAGACCTTTATAGTTTCCACTAAGTCTTCGTCACAATCTATGGTCGAGATGACTGAGTCATACTCGACATTGCTTGATGATTGACCCTTATCTTTTGAATTGTTATCATGGTTAGGGAATGGATTTTTGAACATGTGAAGTTTTTCATTAGGTGTTTTTGTCTCAGAAGTATTTTCAACTTCTATGTCTCCACGTTCAATCAGGTCTTGGACGTAATGGCGGAGTTGCATGCATCTATCTGTGGAGTGCCCTTTTATGCGATGGTAATCACAATATTTGTTGTCTTTATACCAATTTGGTTTGGGTTGTCCTTCTTCGAAGGGTCTGAAAATGGGATATGTAATCATATTAGCATTTTCCAAATGACGAAAGACACTAGATAGACTTTCTCCGAGAGGAGTGAACTCTCTTCGTCGATCCCTAGAAGGAACTTCCTTTCTAGGGATAATGATTGGTTGTTTAGATTTTAATGTGTTGGTGGGATGGTTTTGGACATTTCGGACATGGCGGGAATTAGTAATGCCATCATTGACGATATTTCGATTCTGGTTAAAGAATTTAGATTTGTCCTAGTTCTGAGGAGTGTCTCGATAAGGTTGGTCTCTAAAGGGTGCTTTAAGTAAGCCCTTAGAAATGAGGGATTTTCGATTTGTGTCCCCTTATCGATGAATTATTTGAAACTATTCAGACAATGCATTTACATGTGGAATGATAATTTGGCATTGAGATTAGGGACAAAAATACTAACTCATTGTCTCTCGGGTGCGAACAGGAAAATCAGCTTGCGATTCCGCGCCATCATCGTAAAAAGGAGGCAAAATTTTTGTTTGGCCTTTGCCTAGTGTTGTAGAGATCAAGCATGGTTATCTCGAGTCTAGGTTATAGGAAAAATGATTGAAAAATTTCTCTGATAAGTCTATAAATGTTGTGACCGATCCTTTGGGCGAGATGGAAAAACTAGTCTAAAGCCTGTCCTCCTAAAATTTGGGGGAATAATCGTAAAAGGTACATGTCTCAATAGGTAACTTTCTGACATTGTATGTAAAATTCCTTGACATATTCACGGGGGTTACCTTTGCTTTTGTATTTACCAAACTTTGGGATTTCGAAGGATGACAGAAATGGTAATCGTGATATCTCTGTATCAAATGGATAAGGACACAATTCTTCAAAGTTGAATTGTTTCGATTGTTTTTGTAGTCCTTGAATGGTGTCTTTCATAAGTTTCCATTCTTGTGCGAATGGAGAAGCGGGGGACGGTTTATCAAACATGTCGTGAGTATTGGAATCTAGATTGAGGTCTTTTAATCTTTCAGCTCTAGTCGTTGCTTCCTCAAGTTTCTTTGTTAAGTCTTGGATTTTAGTGAATAACTCTTTGGCTGAAGAACCATTTGGATTGTTTGGTATTTCGTTGTGATAACTTGATTCACCGTTGTCGATGAGTTTGTTTAAATTTTTCGTCCGAAGTTAGGGGTAGTTTTTCCCCATGGCTAGGATGCGTAACAGATATTCATTTTTATTTTGTTCTATCACCCTATTGACTTGTTCTTGTTCTTCATTGGTGAGTTCGGTTGTGCGACTTCTTCATCGTCATTTTCATGATTGTGACTGTGAGTGAATACCATGATGAAATGTGTCTGATTAAGCTAAAAAGTGGGTAGGAGTTTTGAATAGGTGTGAGGAAATAAGAACTCGATTATTTTGGATTTAGCTCGAATAAGATCGAAATGAATGATAAGGAGAGTAACTCAAACAAGTTATCTCAATATGATGATGATGTAACTCGAGACGAGTTATTAGAGGATTTGTTGCATGTTATGTAGATTTGGCTTAAACAATCTCTGGACTATTAATGGGGAGAGTAACCTGAACAAGTTAATCGTGATATGGTTGTGATATAACTCAAAATGAGTTACGAAAGGATTTGTGTTGGCTGTGATTTGGATAAACGCGATGGTGGAAAAAATAATGAGTGAACTCAAACAAGTCACCCAATATTAGTTTGATATAGCTGGAAATAAGCTATGAAGGATGTTTTGACAATTGAAAATATGGGGAGTGAATGCTAGTCACTCAATATCAGTTAGATATAGCTGAAGACAAGCTATGACAGATGTATTGTTGGATGAGGCAAGCTAATGAAATTGGTGTGATGGTTTGGTCTTTGTTGTTGGATTGTTTAGATTTTTTCGCTTCGTATTGAATTGGTCGAGAACTAATTTTTTTGTGGAACACAACTACTCGGTCTGAACTTTTACAATGAATACATTGATATCAGCCAAGTTTTATGATAAAACAATGCTAAACTATTTTTTTCAAATAACAAGCAATCATGTGGATTCAATTGTTTTGGCTTATGAGGTAACTTCTTCAGGAATGATCATTGTTTCATGCAATCATACAAGTATGTTGTGAAATGGTGGATGCAGGATCTTATTACTCCAAGAAGATGCGTCCTCCGATATACCCTAGTCCTGATATACCTAATTCTATATGGGGATAGAATTGGTATGGGGAACCCTTAGAGCACTGGAGGAGACTCACCAATTCTTACTTACTGTTTGAGTGAATCACCATGTCTAGAACATGTTTTGTGAAAAGGTGGAAGGTGATGGAGGGATGAATGTGTATGGTGTCCTTATAAATCCCTGAAGATTTACAGGGATGATGCCCAGAACTTCATTATTTACAACTATTTATGCATGACTCATGCATGCGCCGCATGACATTACTGTAAGTGAAGAGCGGTGGCGAGGTAAATACCAAATCTTTGTGATGAGACTAGGTCTCGAGTGCAATGCATATGTAAATGTTGTTGGTGTGTGGTAGTCAAGTCCACGTCACCGGTGTTGCTTTGGTAGTGATGAAATCTACCTCGTATACGTGTAAAAACAAAATGATAAAGTGATTAAATGCAGGGTTCTTTCCAACTTGAAATAAATCACTTAGTAGAAAATAATTACGTACCTGAGTGTACTTTTTTTTTCGTTTCAGCAATTTTCTTTGAATGGTGGTATTTTTGGGGATTTTTGTTGTTTATTTGTTTTTGTTTATGACAATATTCCAGCGATGAAGTTCTACAAAAAAATAACTTAGTAGTTATCTTGCAAATGAAATGTTAGAAAAGTGATCGTGGTTGTTTTTGATTTTCCAGATCACTCGAAGGTGCAGGAAAAGAGCATACACAACCAACGACCAAACAAATATTAATAATATGACAAAAGAAAATAATGATTGAAATGACAGTTGGAAAATAAAGCTAGAGGATCCTACAATGTTAGAACAAGAAACTAAAAAATTGTGACCGTTTCTAGTTTTCCAGATCGCTCGAAGGCGCAAGAAAAGAGCATACACAGATACAATTGGAATAGTTTTTTTAATTTTTGTAAATGTTAATAATTATTGCAATTAATCATGATTGCAAAATAGCAATAATGATTATTTTCACGAAAAAAGAAAAATTATGAAAGAAGAGTGTGAAAACGTTTCTAGAAGTGTTGTCATGGAAAATTGAAATGTAAGGCAAAAAATAAAAAATAAAAAAATAAAAATTGTTTTGTAGAGCCCGGTTGGCCTCACGTTTCTGATTTCCAAGATCACTTTTAAATTGCAAGGAAAGAGCATACATGTGAGGTTGTTACATGAAATAAATAAATAAAAAAAAAAAAAAAAACTATAATTTTGTTGTTTTTGTTAAAAAGACAGGTGTTAGAAGAAATGAAACCAAAATTTTTCTATAAGTCTAAATCTAAAAATTATTTTTCATTGCATAGATATTTTTAATACCTTTCCGTTAAAAAAATGAAGTCATTCCGAGTTCGGGAGCAAAAGTTATGGCTTCCGGAAGATGGGCTACAGTAGCACTTTGAATGAAAATTTTGAACGTGAGAAAAACGTCTGGGAGCTGGTTTTTTTATTTTCTAACTTCTGTACTTCACCTGAGAAGCTAAAATTTTGACAGCAAGGTTAAAAAAGAACAATAAACAGAAAGAAAGAGTTAGATCACAAAATTATTGACTAAAATAAAAGAAAAAAATGATTAACTTCCTACAAAGCAGTTATTTTAGCAAAAGTAAATAAATAAATGCATTTTCCGGATTGGTTGTCCCATGACAGTAAGATGATAAACTAATGACTAGTTCATGTGTTTCTATAGATTACGAGTGAATAGAAAAATCAGAACTAGGAACTAAACACCAAGCACCGAGGAGATCAAAGACAGGATGAGCTTCATAGTTTCATTGTTGTTATAACCTGCAGATACACCACAAGACACCACACAACAAAAACACTACCCAAAGCGTGAAGGTTAACCAAAGAAGGCCATAAGGAACAGAAAAGGAAATAATAATGAATAATAATAAACAAAGAACAGATAAAACCACTAATTGAGAAATTAATGGTAACAAATCGAAAGTAACTGGGCATGCCAGAATGTAAGCTAGGAAAAATACACTACTAACAAGGAAGTAAAATACCAATAATCATACCTCCTCCTTCGTGTTCCATAGAAAACCTCGGAATGGGCTAGGAAACTTGGATTGAGCCCTGATTGTGTGATATGTAGGTGCTTTTCTTCAAGACGGAGCAAGACCTTCCTGCAACAATGATCCTCTTACTTTGCACCAGATGGGAAAAAGGATTATGAGGCTATTTGGGCATTAGGACGAGGTAAAAGGATGTTCTTTGCTCAAAGGATGCAAGAACTTAGATATGGCATTCAAGCTTATTCTCCATGTGTTTAGAGGGGAGGGGTAAGGTTGTATTTATAGCCTAGGGGAGTGATTAACTTAGATTAATTTAAGTAATCATGGTTTGAAAATGTGGGCAAGATTAGGTGAGTGGTTTGAAAATGTGGGCAAGATTAGGTGAGTGGTTTGAAAATGTGGGCAAGATTAGATGAGTGGGGGCCACAAAGAATGGGTGAGGATTTGAATTATATTTTTAATTCATAAGTGGAGGATTTTAGGTGAGTGGGGACCACGAAGGGTGGGTGAGGATTTGAATTTGAATTTTTAATTCAATAGTAGAAAAATATGGAGAATAATGACATGTGGTGAGAATTGGATTATTTTTAGATTTTGAAATGGATAATTAATCAAATTATATTTGATTAATTCAAGTGTATTTTTGTGGGAAATGAGGAAGGAGAATTAATTGATTTAGGATGGATGTGAAATCAGGTTTTCTACAACTTGAATGTGAGGTTTTAACTCCACAAATCCACTTACAGAAAAGAGAGAAGGGATGGTGTAAGAAAAATTGTCCAACCTCTAGAAAAATTCCCCTCCTTTCAATATATAGGAAGAATAAGAGAAGGAGATGAGAAGAATTAAAAATATTGCTTCAACAACCCCAAAATGCATTGAATTCAACCTGTAAAAATGATGTGTTCCCTGAAAAAACCCATACCCCCATGTACTATGACTTGTTGGGAAATAAGTAAGTCCATACCTTCATTATTTTGGTAGGTGAGAAGCCCGACAAATTAAAAAATGGTGGACTTTAAGATTTCCAAAAAGTCTTTTCTTGTGCAAATTTGAGCTCCCAGTCAAAAGTTATGGCCATCTGAAGGTCGGGTGTCATTCTGCTAAAAATGTGAGTTCTTGATCTTCCTTTTCGAATCTGAAATGCATGCAACCTCCAAAACTATAAAATTCAAACTTTTAGACATTTTCATTTCAGAGATTGAGTTAATGTTCATCACCCAAATCACCTCAAGAGTTCCGAAATTCCAAAACCCAAAAGTCCAAATTTTCAGAATTTCATAACTTTTGTCTTGAACTCGGAGTTCTTGTTCATTTCTCAAATCACTCCTAGAGTTCTGAAAGTCTAAAACCTGAACCTCCAAAACTCCAAAACCTGAAACTACCTTTGTCGCATTGACCTCGAAAACTACGTTGACTTTTAAAATACGACCCCTTTTTGGTTTTAGAATTTTAGGATTTCCCACTTTTCCTGTTTTGTCACTGAAGACTCCAAAACCCTGAATTCCACACCTTTGAAACTTCAAAACCCGAAAGTCTAAAATTTTGAAATTTCTGGATTTCAGACTTTTTCCTTTTCAGACCTTTTTTACTGTTCATCGCTTCGCACCTACCAAAATCTCTTACACTCTAAAACCCGAAAGTGTAAAATTTTGGACTTTCGGACTTCAGGATTTCGGGCTTTTTTATAAAAAAATTCCCACCTTATCTTTGAAATGCCAAAAATGTGAAGTTTGAATAATTCGATCCCTCTCCATTATTCCATTTGAGCTTTGATATCCTTTGACATTCCCTGGCCATTCATTTTTCGACCTTGCATTTCCATTATTGAGCCTGCTTGTAACCTAATTTTTAGAATTGAAATGTGAGCTCGCATGACTGAACCAACCTCTCCATTTCCTCCTGTGCAAGGTTGTGTTTGATCAAATTTTTCCCGAGGGGAAAAATTTGATAACACAAACCATACGAGGGGAAGAATAAAAGAAGACCATCATGACTTGCCCGTCAAGCTATGTGGTAAAAGGGTCTTCCTCCCTCTTCCCCACCAACTCTAAAATTCTAACACAAAGCATGATGGATGGTGAAAAATAATGGAAAACAAAATTCACAAATACTCTAATAACAAACATTGACAACAACACATATGACACCATTTTTATTTCAAAATCACATTATATTATCATAAGAAAACTGAGAGAGATACATGGAGGCCTACCTCAAAAATATTTCTAAACTCAAACCAATACAACACACTCCCAAGCTCTAAGCTCCACAAGTTCTCTCCAAAATATACAACTCTAAAAGAAAGTATAACCAAAAAGTCCCAACCCCTCTCCATGAGGGAGTATAAAAAGAATAAACAATTTACAAACTTCTCAAATGGGAGTGGAACATTTGTCACCAATATCATCTCCCACAAAATATTCCCAAAATCTAAAGGATGATAAAACAAAACCATTTAGGAGGTTTTCTCCCAAATTCCCCAAAATGTAAATAAATCCAACACCCTAAAACTTATAAGAATCACAAAAAATCCACCATTCTTACAAGAATGGTGACATGAGGGGTAAAATCAGAGGCAAAATCCCATTTGATCATCGAAAGAGACCCTTCTACCCATAGGTATGGTCCAACAAGGCTCATTTCCATGAAAGGGGAACTCTCCAACTGAAAAAGAGGTCCCTAAAATTGCCACCTTTAGCAAAAATTCGAGATTAGGCTAAATGACACATGGGTTGAGGTATTGGGGCCCACAAAAGGGATGATTATTTGGTCCCAACCTCCTCATAACAAAGTTAATTAATCCTAATTCACTTCTAACACATATGGGGACCATTACATCCCTAAACTAGTTTATCACAAGACTAAAAAAATCACAAGAACATAATTATAATTAGGAATCACTCATGGTGTCCCAAACATGAACATGCCACAAACATACAAGGCTTCACACAATCATGCATGGCTAGAATTTTGTCTAGTCAACTACTTGTGTAACTTCGAGGTGCAATTACCCACTGAAACCCACGTTTTGTTGTGTCCTCGTAATCTACACACTCAATGCAAACATTAAACATACCTTCTCGATAAAATATACTAATTAAATAATATCAACAAATAAATCATGGATAATTCAGGCTAACTATAACACAATAAATGTCATTTTGAAATGGCTTATTGATAATCATTTGCATCCATATTAAATCAAGCTATATTATCCATCTAAGCATTACATGAAAACATTCAATTAGCCATTACAAATCAAATGATATCCAAGTATATGATAAAACCATATGTCTATCCATCATATATGAAATAAAATCAACTGTGCCAGAACCTGCAAATATCCAAAATCATACAATGCAAGAACAAAGATAATGGCCCATAATTCTAACTTGGTGCTACGCGCCAAAATCATCACAAGTATCATCAATGACCCATATTTTTAACATATAGTATCTAAATAACGATAAAATCCAAGTCCATCATAAAATAAAAGCACTCGAGTCAAAAAAAGAACTACTACAAGAAGAGGTGGGAACTATGTCCCGCTCTCCTAAAATTAGACTTCCACTTGGAAGTCACCTGGAAGAGATAAGGATAGAGAGCCCTAAAAGGTGTAACATCCTTACATGTAGTTGTTGTCTCATCATCTTTGTCCCCCGCACACTAACCTAGTCCAAGTCTCACCCCTTAAGGGCCAATCTCCAGTGCTATACGATGTTTACGATCTCTAGTCTCCACTTTCCTTCATCCTCCACCTATAATGCCAACCAATCCAATACATGAGAAATATCAAGCACATATCTTCGTAAAGCGATACATGAAACACATCACAGCCCGGGCTAGGAGTGGTGGCAAAGCTAAGAGGTAGGTAACTGGAATTACGACCTCCAATATCTAAAATGGTCTCAAAAATGAGGTGAAATCTTATAACCCTTTCCATAATGGATTGGGCTCTTATGTGGCCAAACTCTCAAGAATACTTTGTCACCCACTACAAAGTGACAATCAATCCTCTTGGTGTTTACATATGCCTTCTAGCGTACCTAGCTTATTCAAGACACTACCTAATCAATTTAACTTGCTTCTCCAAGTCCTGAAGGTAAGCTAGCCCATGTACAACCTTGTCGTCTAACCTATCCCAACTAAAAGGTGTCATGTACGGTCCGACCATACAAACCCCGACAAATAGCCATCTTGATATAATGTGATAACTTTTGTTGTAGAAAAACTCGACAAGGTGTAGGTAATCCTCCCACTTCTTTTGGTGGTCCATTACATACATGAGCACCATATCCTTAAAAACCTAATCAACCCTCTTTGCCAACCCATTTGTCTCTAAGTGTTATGCTAATATGTATTCCTAGAGCGACCTAAAAGAAAGTTAAAAATTCTGAAGTGTAGATGGTGTCCCTATCATTGATAATGGTCTTTAGAATCTTGTGCAATCTGAAAATATCCTCCATAAATAATTTGGCAATGGAGAGTACATTATAGGTGACCTTTGTTTGTGAAAAGTGTGCAACCTTAGTCAACTTGTCCATAGTGACCATGATGGAATCATGATGATAGTAGGACATACGAAGACCGAAAATGAAATCCATAGAGATGACATCCCATTTCTATTCGAGAATGTTGTGAGGATATAAAATACCTACGGGATAGGAATACTTGGCCTTGAACGTCCAACACTCAAGACAACGAGACACACAATATGATATATGCCAACGAAGACAAGGACAATAATATAACTCTCTCGATTGACGTGTATCTTCTTCACTCCCTGGATGTCTTTTGCATATGTGGCTCGATAAGCCTATAAAAGAATAAATATGCAAAGATCACCAGCGTTAGGCACATAAATGCACCTCTAAAACCAAAGTAAACCATTTTACTCTAGAATACACCTTGTATACCTAACCTTTGAGGAACCCTTTGACTCAAACATCTACTTAGCACCCTCATAAAACTATCCTCTGGAAGATGCTGAAGGATCCTACCTCAAAGGTATGACTTTAGAGTTATAAAAGCAATCACATTTCATCATCTACTAAGGGCATCTACAATGATGTTATCCTTTCCTTTGATATAATGGACATCCATGTCATACTTACATAAGAACTCCATCCAACGTCATTGGTGAGCATTGAGGTTCACTTGCGTGAGAAGATTTGTTGAAGGATGCAATGATCGGTCCTCAAAATGAAAGGTTTACCCAAAAGGAAATAATGCCAACACACTAGAGCATGAACTACTACTCCAAGATCCAAGTCATGCGTAGGATAGTAAGACTCATAATCCTTGAGCTTACGCGACTCAAAAGTAATGAACCAATGCTCCGCATAAGAACTATTCCTAGGCCCTCTAATGAAGCATTAGTACAAACCACAAACTCTCTGTTAGATTCGAAACTACTAAGATAGGTGATAAGGTTAGTAATTCTTTAAGTAAGTGAAAATCCTGCTCACAATTCTCTTTGACTAATCAAATTTCTTCCCTTTTTCTAAAGAGAAGCAATAGGATTCGCAATCCTAGCAAATTCCTATACAAATCTATCATAATGCTATGCTAATCCCATGAAACTCCTCACCTTTATTACTAATGTCGGTGATGTCCAATCAAGAATGACTCGAATCTAAGAGGGATCTACCTGAGATAACCTCACTTTAAATGATATGACCCAAGTATTGAATATATGATCTGAAAGAAAATGCACTTGTCTAGGTTCCTAAAAATCTTATGATATCTCAAAACCTATAGTACTTGTCTCAAATGCTCCTTGTGTTCCTCCTAGGAATGAGAAATAATCAATACATAATCAAGAATCACTATGACAAAGAGGTCCAAGAAGGTCCGAAAACCCCATTTAGGAGGTTCATGAAAACAGGTTAGGGCATTGGTCAAACCAAAAGGTACAATAGTGAACTCATGAGGCCCATAACGATTGCGGAAAGTTGTTTTGTGAATATCTGCATCTGTAATGCGCAACTGACGATATCCAAAATTGAGATCAATCTTAGAGAACAATTTGGCTCCCCTCATCTGATAAAATAAGTCATTAATCCTCGAAAGTGGATAACGGCTCTTAATTGTGACCTTATTAAGACGCTTGAAATCAACACAAATACCGATAGAACCATCCTTCTTTTCACAAAAATGATTGACATCCCCATGGAGACACATTTGGGAAAACAAGGCACTTTGCCAACAAATCCTCTAACTAAATCTTGAGCTCATGGAGCTCTGGAGTCATCATCTAATAAGGTGCCCTAGAAACATGTGTTGCTCCTGGTACTAGGTATATGGTGAAATCCACCTCTCTATGGGGTGGTAACCCAAGAAGAACACTCAAGAGGTGAATGCTCTAAAGTACTCTCTAATCAATCATTGATCATGATTACAAACAACTGACATCCCTTGTGCATACTCGCTTGAGTTCTTTGAGCTGAAATCATATGCAAAGAAATAGGCCTCTGTATCCTAGAGATATCAACTGAGTTCCCAAGGTCATCCTGACACTCAATGATCTTTCCTCTAGAGTGTACTCGGCTTGATGATACTCAAGACAATCCATGCCCAAAATAAATCATAGGAACTCAAGGGAAACACTTGAATGTCCAAGGTAGTGGATAATACTCCCAAATAGGTATCCTTTGCGAGTTTAGCCCTAGAGGCCAACTCGACCTACTAACTATCACACTACCTAGCCACCACTATCCCACACTATTCCACTATAGAAGGTGATATAAATTAACATGATGCACCTAAATAATAAAGGGGTGAATTAGAAATACCCCAGATAGTACTGTCATATCACTAAATGTGGGTGATGCTCGACATGATGGTTATCTATTGTTGTGTAGACATGATGGGCATGTCCCACATCTTCCATTTTCTACTTAGAGTTGGGAGCTCTATATCTATGCATGGTGGTAGGTTTATACGGAAAATTATGAACATAATGATCAAAGAACCCCCAAATGAAGTATCCTACTACACCTCTCTCGAGAAGGAGTCCGTCCTATACTCGATGTATTGAACTTCCTAGCCCGAACACGGAAGACTGCTAAGTATGGGTTGGTTGTACACATTAGGTACTCTATCTTTTTCTCTACCCACATGAAAACCTCCTCGAACTCTGCCTCTCTACGTAATTTGTGTTGAACTAGTCCTCTGCTGCTAGTGTTCCTAGTGCTAAGACTATTGTTGTGTGTGCGGTGAAGGCTTTGAGAGTGATTTTGGAGGCCTAATTCTCCTCTATGGGGTGGAGTTATACCCCATGACATCTGATCCTGAAATGAATTCATCTTCTCCTAAAAATTTCCCTATTCCCTGTCTCTATTGTCCACGGGCTCTGTTCTTGTTCTCCTCAACTAGGTAGGCCTTCTCTATGACCTTCTCAAGTGTCGGAGGAGATAACATCCAGATGGCCCCAGATTATATCTGCATTCAGTCCCTCAATGAACTCGTTGACTGGAAATTTCTCTTCTTGTAGATAATCCACATACTGCAAAAAATCTAAAACCAGCTCTCGTACTATGCAACTATGGCTAAACCCTATCGTAGGTTATGGAACTCGTCTATCCTCTTCAGAAAAAAATGATCAAACATGTATCAAGATCTAAAGTGCTCCATAAATAGCTCCTAAGTCACCATATCTCTAGTCAAAAGGATCTTTCACTCCTCATTCCTCCACTATATGTGTGCTGCATCACAGAGGTGTATAACGAACCTAGCCGTGACATTGCTCTCATATGAGGGTAATCTAAAGTAACTATCGAGGCTCAAGAGCCATGACTCGGCCCCAAATCCATTTGAGGTGCAACTATAAGTAGGTGGATGTAGATGAATGATATCCCTAATCACACTTCATATGTCACGATCCTGATGTTGATGTCCAACAATCCTATAAACTGGAGAATGTTGTTATCTCTTCTAAAATGGTCCCTCAATGCTATGAGAGAAGCTATGAAAAAGTAATTCCACTCTCTCAAGGTGAATGGAATGGCGATAGGACCTCTCCTATCTCTAAGTGTCATGTTGATGTGGTTTCAAGTGTGTTTTCTCATCTTGCGATGTATCCTTTCCTTAACAATTCATCTCCTCTTCTATCTCTTGTTTTGGAGGGAGACACTATTACAAGATGCCTATCATCTATTGTAGTACCTCTAATATATGTGCTCTAAAATTAGGGGTATGCAGCTCGGGCGTAAGGGACCTACATCCCAAATCTCTGATGAATGAAGTCTCCTACCACATATAGGATTCCCTGTACGACATGAAGGGGTAGGTTATAAATTTTTAGAAGTTAACGAAACAATTTAAGTAGTTTATGTTTATAGATTTAAGCATTATTAAATTAATGTAAATTACCTAGAGCATCCGAGTGTAGAAACCCAAGTGTGATACCAAATGTAATGCCCCATATCTCGGCACTTGCAAATCAACCTTTGACACCTAAAGTATGGATAATTATTATTTTTGAAATTTATTAAATTAATTTTATCTTATTCATCCTAATTTTGTCATGTTAAGGTACCCCTTGTTCCATAATAACTTTGTTTAATAATTTTATCAATGTCCATACTAATCTTCTATCACCCCCTAAGTAATTAAATCCACATGTTATCGTCAAATCACAACACCCTATGGTTTGCACAAGTGTGTCTTTTTGAGCTCACAATGTTACTTAGATAACATGGGTACTATCTCCAAGTTGTGGGACTTGCTACTTGAGATAAAACTCTAGAGAAAGATAGTTCTTGCTTCGTAAACTACCCGCCAGCAGTCTACTATAATGCATGCATAACTCGACTTTTCCTAATCTAAATTTCCAAGGGACTAGGGAGAGAGCACATGAAAAAAATCCTACATGAAAGTGGTGATACACCAAAAATGGAGGGAATGAGAACAAATTTCCAATGTGTGAAACATGAAAGAAAAGTACATACTAGAGAGGGTGATAATAGTTCCCCATAGTCTAGCAACTGCACTCACAAAAATATTTCATACACACATAATGATAATGAATCCCTGTAAGAGCTCAAATAGACACAATATATTTGTAATGAGGTTGAAAGGGCAAGAATAAGACAAACCAAAGCACAACAAGGGAAACTACATCCACAAACTTGTATCTATTGCTTCATTGATATGCATAGTTTAATCTATTACAAGGTAAGGGCACGGATGACCATTCAAGGAGTCAACTACAAGGGCTCAGTAGAACATTGGCTTCACAAAAGCAATTTGAAATTTTTTGCTACACAAACTATATCACCCCTTACAATGAAAAGGAGAAATGAAAATCCCAAAATCTTCCTTCTCACCACTTGCAATATGCAATAAATGTCATGGAATGATGGTATGTTGCTTGCAAAAGGTTCACCATGTTGTCTCATGACTTGCAATAGTGAATAATGTCGCCCATGCTTATTTAATGTCCTCCCAACCACCAATAAAATCATTGTTCTAAACTTGGCCACGTTTTCAACAAAACCACAATCATGTCTTCATCAAATTCCATATTTCGTGATTGTTTTTTGTTTTGCTCAGAGTCACAATTCCAATGGTACTAATTTTGCATGATTTAGTTGATAAATGCAAAATTTATGTCCTTATGAGTCCTGGAAATTCATCTTGAGTTTGTCAGGGATTTCTTGCATTTTACGGGACTGTGTATTTAAATTTTGGAGCCGTAGATGTTTCTTTCCTTTTCACCCACCAACCCTCATCAAAATTAATTCCAATTTTGTGAAAATAGGAGTTCTGGGTCAAAATTTATGACCATTTGAAGTTAGGGGGTTGGTCATTAACTTGTAATGCAGGTATGGTGGGTTTTTGTGTCCCATGTGTCTCAAGACATTTGAACCAAGATTTTCCTCATTTTCCGCAACTCAGGCTCTCATCCTCAATCACGTCCACATTGCTTTCCCCACACTATGTTGACTGAGCCATCAGTCTGTTGACTCTGCCTTACCCGCATGGCATTGAGTGTGGCGATTTCAGATTTGGGTATCCCACTTGTCCTCGTGCGACCTAGGACAATTTTTTCGAAAAACCCACAATACACTAAGCCCGTAATTTGATCGGCAATTTCAGTTTTTCGTGTCTTGGATGTCTGTGGAGTATGCATGCCATTTTCTTCTCCCTTTAGCACATTGTACTTGGTTGTAACCATTTCAGCTTTTTGGTCCTGATTGTCCCAGATAATGTTTTCTTGCCATATCCGCAACACAATGACTTTTGGAGATTTCGACATTTCAAGTCCCGCATATAATTTTTTTCCTAGCTATCTTACAGACTATGTGAGATAATTTTTCTTATTTTTGCATATTTGACTATCTCCTTAGCATTATGGGCCCGAAATTGGTATGATAAACCTTCATACAACCCGCATTGGTTCCATTCGTAACCCCCAAACCCGATTTGCACTAAAACATGCCATTGACTTCACTTTTTAGATTTTTGCAAATTTTCCTAACTCCTTGGATTTTTTTGGGTACGGAAGTTAGAGAAAAGCCAAGGGTTCCCAAAAATCCTTTTTTTGGCCTTTCACCATTTTTCCTTGCTCAAGCTTGAAGAAACTGTGCATGCTATCAAAATTACCTTGAGGGTGAATTTTTGATAAGACCACCCACTTAAACTATAACACTATTTTATTTTCTCAAAGATAAAAGTTGAAGTTGTCTTAAAATTACTCCCCACAAATATAAAATCACATTACTTAAATGTATGCCCCAACCGCACCATTACATTATCACCCCTAGGAAAAAAATTAATTAATTCACCCTCACACCCCCATTACTTAAAAAATTCCCATAACTTAAAATGTGTGAGGGATTATTTTTAGGCTTTAGATTCTTTTAATCCATGCCCTTAGATTCTAGGTTTTCTCGTACAACCCTAAATTTCCTTAAGGATGTTTTTATATCTTTTTTTCTCTTTTGGCTACTTCATTTGCACTGAGTTAAGAGAGAAGGCCATGGAGGCCATATGGAGGCTATGGATATTTTGTGTGTGTTTGTTTTGGTGGAGGAGCTTTTCCCCCATACTATACTTATCTTCGTTTTGCTTTCTTCTTAAAAGTAGGGTTTTTAAATCCCTTTTAACAAACTAAACCAGGTGGATTTGGTTTCAACACACACACACACATAAACTTGGATCTTAAACAAAAAAATTCATAGACTTATTTCCTTGATAGTGAGGTTGTGACCCAAACGAAATGGCACAGTGTGACAGGAAAGGGGTGACATGACTGTGCAAGGGAAGGAGTGAGGGGGAGGGAAGAGTTGGTGTGGGGGGTGTGGGGGTTGTAGTGTGGCCCACCTACACCACAACTCCACCTAGAGGTTTGGGGTGCGCAGTCACGACTGGCCGTGCCCTACCCATCCCCACTCTATATTTTATTACAAACCAAAAATATTCTAGCAGGACACTACAATTTGCTATTTTTTTATAATATAAATATAAATATGGCATTCTACTTTTGTATAAACACAAAAAACTCTTGTGTTCGAATAATTTTGAGATCTCGTTTTTGTCAAAAAAGTATATATATATAAGGATTTGGTAATGCATTTAGACATGATGTCTAGTTTTCTAGTATTTCTCACTATGATAAAAATATCCAATTTCCACATAAAAGAATTTTCTCAAAACTGTGTGTGTGCGTGTGTGTGTGTGTGTGTGAGGATAATATTTATTTTCAAGTTAGAATGCCTAAATAAAAGTAAGAAAGAATAGATTACTATGAAGATGAGTTTATTACAATCACCCTAATTTCCATTTTATTTTAAGAGAATTCACTTCATACATAAGTAAAATAAAAGGGACTATAATTTGAAGGGATATATTTTATATCTTTCAACCAAGATGATCCCACTACTCTTTTAAATGATTAACAAAGAAATTTTCCCTTTAACAATTACAAAATGAGAACTATGTATCTTTAAGGTTCCAAAAGAAGCTAACTAGTTTTCATTCTACTAGAAAATTATTAAAACAAATTTTAAAAGAATAATTTCTTTTTTATATGACCTTCTCTTACAAGCAAAAAACTGTTAGAGTAGGTATTTACCTTAGCTCATGTTCACCTAGGTACTTTATTTACCTTTATTGTATTTATCCTCACCTACTTATGTGTGTGGATATTTCTTTTATGTTATTTAGATATTAGGAGATATTATCTAGTTGTTAGGTATAGTTCTTTCCTTGATCTATGGTATTGACTAGATCCTTGATGTCTAGTTCTCTCCTAAATCTATGGTCTTGACTAGTTCTTTGATGACTAGTTATTTCCTTGATTTATGGCTTGATCTACGACCTTGACTGGTTTTTAGATTGTTATTCATTTCCTATTCAAGCAAGGCCCATTCTCAATGTATTGCATTGAGTTCCATAATAATATATGATATTGTTTTTCATTTTTTTGCAAAGGTTTTATGTAAAGTTATTTCGTGAATTACTTTCATCTTATAGATCGTGGTGTTCGATTAGAACATGTGTTCTTGGCTTGGTATGATCTAGTTATCGTTCCTTTCAAAAACACCTATTTACTAAGATATACTAAAGGATAAAACAATAAATCTGCATTCCTTAGTTTCTTAACGTACACAAGTAGAGCATCTATTGTTAAACACTAGGAACTATAAAATTAGAACTCTTTTTTTTATAATACAAAAGCAAGAAAAATATGGAAAGAGTAACAAATTTATGAACTCAACATTCATTCATTCCATCGAATCTTATTTTCAAACATATAAGATGATGCAATCTTTCCATTCCATAAATTTGAAGCCTTTCAAATAGATAAGAGGCATACCCATACTTTCCATGAAGCAATGTTTACAAAGCATACACCAAAGAAAAATAGAAGTTTATTTCAACATGAAAGACTCGAGGCTAAAATAACCCAATACTTCCCTCTCAAAGTAAGGATCAAAGAAACAACCTTTCAAATACATACATTCAAGCTCCTTATCAATTACGGAGATAACGTAACAAATGATACAACATATTTAAGTGCAAGATACAAGATTCATCCCAAGATAGGAGACTACTAAACAAGAGTTACACCATCATTACAAGAGAAAAATAAAATACAAGTGGATAAGCCTCCCCAAAATGGGCAACAACATGTCAAATTTTTTAACTTTTCTTCTCCAAACTCCAAGCCAAATCTGCAAGTTTCCACTCCAAGAATAGTCTTCAAGCACAAGGAAGAAAGGGCTTGATTACCTCCCAACCATATGGCATCATCACATGCCATCTCAAACAAATTGGAGGACATGCTATTCTACCTACAAGCCCATGGGAGAGAGAGTAAAAATCCTCAATAATGCACAACTGAAGGGGGAAAGGGTAACAAACACACAAAACAATCAAATAAACAATGCTACCACATGAGGAAAACTCCATGTTTTCCCCAAAATAGGAAGAGTGGAAAGAATCCAAGTAAGAATCCAAAGTGTGAACCAGCCATAGGAGCACAATAATAATCTCCAAGTACCCTCCTTATCTCTCTAACCCAAGCACCAAGCCTCTTCCTTAGAAGGATTTTCAAACCACACTTGATTTCCTTTCCAAGGATGGAGAAGGAAGTTCAAACCATATATAAATCCTTCTCCACATAGAACCATATGAGGGAGGAATAACATAAGATCATCATGGCTTTCCCATAAAGCCATGTGGTAAAAACTGTCTTCCTCCCTCTTCCCCAACAACTTCAAAAATCCATCATAAAGCATGACGAATGGAGAAAAAGAAAGGAAAACAAAAATTCACAAACACTCCCATATCAAACATATAAACAACAACACATATGACAACATTTTTATTTCAAAATCACATTATATTATCATAAAAAAAGAGAAAGAAACAATTAATAATCATAGAATATCTATGGCTCCTGTGAAGAATTCCTCAAACCCTAAGTGCCATAAGAGCCTCATGTATCCCGATCGCGGAGGCGGTGACATGATATGTGACTTTTATACGAGTGATGGCACCGAGGCGATTTCCACCGATTTGTTCCTGAACCCCCAAAAACATGGACGGAGACACCCGTTCCTGCGCATGGTCCTCCCCTATTTTTGCTGGCTATTTATTAGACGTGAAGACTGTAAGTTGCGAGAATGCAATGTGCACAACGCAAGAACACAGGGATCTAGGAATTTTCCTCGATCAAAATTTATTTTCGTGAAATCTTCGAGGAAGAGAAATTGGGGGCTTTTTTTCCTTCCAGGGACTCATTCAGTCTCATGCAATAACGATAGAAGGAAAAAACCACTAGAAGATACAAATAAGTCACAAAACCCTATCACTAGGTTTCCTCCCTAATGAAATGGTGGAAGCTCACTCATTCAGGGAGGTTTTACAAAATAATCTAGATCTCAAAACCATGATGCCTGTTGAGAGCAACCTGTGTAAATTTTGGATATGAAGTTCTAAAATAGAGTCATTCTATCAAGCTCGTGCCTTGGTTTGTGGATTTTTGGACTCTGGTCTAGCCTACCTATCCTACACGAATGGATCTCCAAACATTGGATCCCGCTTCTAGAAGAAAGGTTAGATCTCTACCCCTATGAAAAAGGAATTTTTATTGATACTTTTGAATCCATAATGATAAAGATATCATTGCTAAACAATTGTGGGTATGCGGTAAACATTCCTAATTTTAAAACCTTGGTTCACATCATTTAACCCCCTCATTGAATCTTTCTCCCACAAACCAATATGGATTAGAGGGTAAGTGCACCAAGTTGGGGGACAATTAAGTGGACATCAAATCCTGAATTTTACATTAAAAACAACAAAACATCAAATTTAGTCTTCGCGGACTTGAACCATGCCGAAAAGTAAAAACTATGTCATAAAAATGGTACCATTGCGTAGGGGAGACTATTAGCTTTGTAGAAATACTGATTTTAAAGTGAATAGAAGAGGATAAATATCATTTTATAATTTTTTACTAATAGTAGGTCTTTAAGACACTTTTTCCTGTGAATGTTTATGTCTACGTTTAAGACTAAAAATTTGTTTCACTTATCAGAATGTGATAAAAATTATACCATCCCAACCATGGTGAAATTATATACATGTTAAAAAAAAAATTATTTGATTTCAATATTTTTTGATGAAGTTATGGCGGGCAAACGGAAAGTGCTTTGTTTTCTTTATGTTTTCATACCACTTTCATGGAAAAAATCATAAAAAATAAAATATTACTCAAAAAAATACAAAATAAAATCCATCCCAAGATAGATAGTGGCATATAACTTCTCACCAAAGGAAAAAAATATATATCAATTTTTGGTCATCCAAATTGTGGGCAAACGGACTATAATCTTATCGGCGTTTTTAAAAAAAAAAATACCAAGTCATTTAATTTTGAGTATTTAATATAGCTAATCTTGTCCATTTTTTACAAAAATTAGTATTTTAGAAACTAGATTCCAGATGCTACAATTCATATTAATATAATTTTGTCTAATTTTGAGTTTATGTATTGCTAATAATCCCTACAAGTTGATATTATGCTGTTATTTGCAATATGATGTCCATGGATGACCCTATATTTGTCCATCAACTTCCTGCACTTACCCTAGATTACCCCACCTACCCCTTCAATTTTGGGATCAAAATTATCTGATAGCCATTGGTAATACCTTGGGAAGCATCATTAACATAGACTCCCAAACCTCTTATTTCAAACATATAACCTATGCAAGAATTCTTGTTGAGGTTGATACTTCAAAGGATCTTCCAGTCATATTAAGCTAAGGTGCAAAATCAAACTTGGACCCAACCTTTGGACTATGAGGGTCTACCTTTTAGATGCAGGAGATGTTTCTCTTTAGGGCATTCAACTTCTCATTATGAGATGATCTTGAAAAAAAATGAGAATGCTAACTAGTGGAAAAACGCCCTCCTAGAACATCTGGTATTTGAACATAACGATATCCCAATTTCTGATCCTGAGGAGGAAGACATGACTGAAACGGTTCTTAAAACCCCTTTGGGAGAGATTACAAATCAACTAAATATGAAGCCATTCAGGGATGTAATTTAGAGGAGCAGAAACAATGACCCAAAAGCGTACTCAGTAGTGGCTAAGGAAAATGTTCCTCCTTACTCAAAAATACATTAGCCAATCGCAGATCTTGAATTTTTTATTCCTTTACAACAAGCTTCTAATGAATAGATTGTGGTTCATAACAGGAAGAAACCTATTCACATAGAAATGAGTTGCTAAATCATTGCATTATTGATTCTTGGTGGTTGTTTTGTTGCTCTTTATTTCTTTGGTGGTTTTGGTACTTTTCTTGGAAGAATGTTGTTAGGAGAAATTAGTGGAGGAAGAATAGAGACCATATATCTCTCATATTATTCTATCGAAGCACGTTGCAGATATATAGGTGAGGAGTATAACAACATTGCCCATAATAGTAGGAGGGGGTTACAACCAGATAAAGAATAATGGGATATGATTAAACAACTAATCCTAATAATATATAATTATTTTCTAAGTAATATATGCTAACATCCCCCTTATTACATTATTCTTGTAAATGTAACCCCTGAAATGTTCAAATTTCAATTTTCTAAGATATTTGGTGAGAATATCAACTACTTGTGCTTTTGTAGGACAATACTAGAGTTGAATGTGATGGTTTAAGACGTTCTCTTTAATGAAATTACAATAAATCTCAATATGCTTTGTTTGTTCATCAAAAATAGGATTTTGTAAGGCCTTCAACACACTTTGATTGTTGCAATAGAGAATATGTGACTATTTTTTAGGAATACCCATGTCATCCAAAATGCGACGTAACAATATCACTTCGCACACAAATCCTCGTGTGGTGCAATATTATTCCCCTATGGATGAAATAGAAATGAAAATTTGCTTCCGCTTATCCATGAGATAGGTCCAGATCCGAGATGAAAAATATATCTTGTAGTTGACTTCCTGTCATCAAAAGATCCAACATGGTCGATTCAATGTATCCCTCTAAGAATAACTGATCATTCTTCTTATATTCTAGTGCATAATCAAATATACCTCAACCATATCTAAAAACATCCTTTGTTGCATCCCGGTGACATTTCTTCACTCCTGCATGAACCTAGAAAGATAGCTGACAACATAGCTTAAATTTGGTCTGGTATATGTCAAGTAGATGAGCCCTCCAACAAATTTCTGTTGCAAGTAGCATCTACTTGAGGTGAGTCCTAGAATCATGAAAGTTGCAATCCTTTTTCCATGGGAGTGGATATAGGTTTGTAGTTGGACATTTTTACTTTTCTAGGAGTGTCTTGGCGTACTTTATCTGGGAGACAAAAATGTGATGCTTCTTTTGCCATATATCCAAGCTAAGATAGTAATGTAGTAGCCCCAAATCTGTCATGTCGAAGGTTATTTTGAGATCATTCTTCACAATATCAACTTGATCTTCTAAACACCAATGATCAAAATATCATCCACATACACAACAAGAATGACAATTTCTTTGTCTACCTTCTTTATATATAAATTTTCATATGAGGGGCTATGAGTGAACCCATGCTATAAAAGGTGATCATCTATCTTGATATACCATGCCCTTGGAGCTTGCTTCAGTCCATACAGTGATTTGATGAGATGAAATACCTTTTTAGGATGATCTTCATCAACAAATCCTTCAAGTTGGGTCATGTACACTTCTTCTTTTAGATCACCATTTAAGAAATCACTCTTGACGTCTATCTGCTGAAGTTTCCATCCTTTCTATGATGCTAGTGCACAAACAAATATGATAGTCTTAAACTTCACAGTGGGTGAAAAGGTTTCTTCATATTCAATGCCCTCTGTCTAAGCATATCCTTTTAATACAAGTTGTGTTTTATGGTTGTAGATGGATCCATATGCCTTACATTTTGTCTTGAAAACCATTTTACAGCCAATGGGTTTATTTCCTATATGAGATCGACAAGTTCCCATGTCTTATTTTACATGAGTGAGTCATATTATTCATCCATGGATTCTTTCCACCGAATTTTACTTGAGTGATTCACGAACATTATCGGGAACAAAGATATTAATCAGTGAACTCATGAGTGCAAAATTTACCTCATTTCTTGTTTGACTCCTCATTTTTACTTGAATGAAGTATCTAGGAGTTGTTACAAATGAGAGTCTTTGATGGTGCTTTGTACCCACTTCAGATGAGAACTCGACTAATTTTGTGAAGAACTATTTTGTTGACGTGAGGATGGATGTGGAGTAACATTCTCCAATTCTCCAAGGTCAACATATAGCTCCCCTTGCAGCACATCTTTTCTCTGAGTAGTCTCCTCTGGCTGATCATTTGATTCGAGAGACTAGTCAGTGAGAGGTGGTTGGTAATGGTTCTTTGTTGGCACTACTGAGTCAAAGGATGACTCATCACAAACCATGTCTTGACTCTTGTATATTTTCTTTGTCTCAAGATCCATGAGACAATATGCCTTTGAGGTAGTGTTATAGCCCAGTAGGATGCACGGGAATGTTTTTCGGATCAACTTTCTTTCTCTTCGAGTTGAGATATGCATATATCTTGTGCAACCAAATACTCATAAATTAGAAATTAATGGATTTTTACCACTCCATACCTCTTCTGGAATTTTATTTTGTAGGATTATTTTTCGTGCCCTATTTAGAAGATAAACACTTGTTTGTACTATTTTTGCCCAATATCGATCCTCCAACTTTTCTATTGATAGGATGTAGTGAGCCATCTCAATCACTATGTGATTGCTTCGCTCAATAATGTCATTTTTTTGGGGTGTGTAGGGAGTAGTTAGGTTCTGCTTAATGCCTTGTTGGTTTAGGAATGCCAAGAAATTCTTTGATGTGAATTCTCCCCCTCAATCTAAGCAGAGTAGAAGAAGAGGTTTTCCGGTCTCTTTCACAACACGTTGATAGAAGATATGGAAATGGTGAAGAGCCTCACTCTTTTTTCAAGAAAAACACCCACATATTTTGAGAGTAGTCATCCACGAACAGTTGAAAGTACTTGTATCATGAAAAGGAAGAAGGAAACAGTTTGTTCATATCAGTATGAACAACATCTAGACATTTGTAAAACCCGTAGTAACTACTCGCATGAGGCCAAAATACAAAACCAGGTTTAGAGAGAGAAAATTATGAAATAATTTTTTTTTTTGATTAGGTTCAGGTTATAAGAGGACAGTTGCGAGGCATCGGAGAAGATTATCGATCTATTAAAATCGCCTCAAATTTCAAATTCAATATTACATCTTCGTTACTTTCCTCAACAAGGTCCTAGAGTTCTTATTTAAGAAATTTCATTAGCTTGTCGAACATGACTCCGTTAATCCCCGGTTAAAAGAATTATTTAAGGACCCTTAATTAAATATTAAAATTTAATAATGCAAAGACCTAAAGTCTTGTAGTCCAAGGTCATACAATAAAATAGTTAATTTCTTGCTTAGAGGGTCAAGTGTGCACAACTTTTGCTAAATTCTCCCCCTTTTATTTCTATTTATCTTTTTAATTCCCACAAAAAGAAACCCATCACTTAAGTGGTGTAGGATATATCCTCCACCATTGGATCTATTATTTCCCCACCCTTAGATCTAGGTTGGGCAAGGAAACCCTAGAAATCCTTATAGATTGCCTTATGTTTTTTTTTTTTAAATCCTTTTATTTAATTTCCTTTCTACACCCAAAGCTCTCATTTTTTTTTTTTTTCACTTGCAGGTTAAGGGAGAAGGAGGAAGGAGGTCAATCTATGGAGGCCATTATAGCCATGGGAACTTTTCTCAACAAATTTTTGGCTCAGAGCTTTAATGGAGGAGTTTGTTTTTTTGTAGATCTGATCAGGTTTGGGTTGTTTGGTTGCCCCATACCCTAAACCCGCGGATTCAATGTATATATATATATATATTTATATATATAAAAATGAGTGTCGGTGTCCACATAAGGGCCGAGGAAGAGGCGCACCCCAAGAAAGGGCCGCACACAGTGCCATAAATTACAAAGCCGCCGCGTTTTTTTTGTAATAATTTTTTTTTGTTGTGGTTATAGTTTTGTGGGACAATTTATTGGGGGAGGGGCGCCGACCCCATCCCCACCCCATATGGTAAATGGGTTGGGGGTGGGGTCGGCGCCCCTCCCCCGATCCTTTATATATACATCATATACACACAATGGAGCAGCCGCTTTATATATAAAAAAAAACATTTGGCTTAAATCTTATTTCTTTTATTATTATTATTATTATTATTAAATTTAAATATATACATATATATATATATATATTATACACACACACACACACACACACACATGTGTGTGTGTGAGAATGACAAAGTATTTTTTTGAAAAATAAATAAAAGAAATTTGCAGTTTATTAAATTTTATATATTTTAATAATACTTATCTTATCATTATTAAAATATTTTAGTTATTGAGAATATTAAATACTATTTTTTTTTAAATAATAATAAATATAGAAGGAAATATTGGCAAGTTATAAACTTGTTTTAGTCCTCTTTTCCTCACAAATTGATAAGTATTATATGTAAGGTAGAAACAAGAAAGTTTCATTTCACCAACAAGGTTGAATATAGTTTGCAATGAGTTCCAAAAATGAGAAATACTTACTATAATTTAGTATTTTAACTATTTATTGTCCAAATTGAAAGTAATGGTGTTCAAATTTCTATCTATCAACAAGAAGGAAGCTAGCTTTTGTAACACATACCATTTGATTAATACAATGAAATAAAACTAGCATTTCACAAGATGGAATCTACAACAAACTTCCCCAATAGTATAATCACAAGATTTTCACAAGCCTTTTTGTACATGTCATTTCTTTATTTCCTTACAATTTTTCAATAATGTAAACATCTTGCAAGTAAAATTTGCATTCAACCATGTAACTTTTGATACAATATAGATTACAATGTCCTTTATTTTTGAATGAAAACAAGATGATACAACTTTCTTTCTCATACAAATTTACAACAAAATAATATATATAAGGGAAATGGAAAGAGTCTTCACAAGCTCCAAGGTGTTCTTCATCCATGCTCCAAGTTCCAAGTAGCTCAAATCACAACCAAGATAGGGGGAGAGGCAACACTCTCCTCCCAACCAAAACTCAATGGAGAAGAGAAGCAATATCCTCCATTGACCCCTGAGCCCCAAACACAACACAATGAGGGGTGGTATCCAACTCAAGGCAACAACACTTGCTTCCACAATATAATTTTCTTCACTACATTTAAGGTTAAAAAGAAGAAATAAAGAGGAAACACAAATAACACAATACTTTGCACTACAAGGCTTTCATCCAAGCCAACAAGAGAAGGAACTATGGGAAAGTTTCCCTTATGCCTCCTAATTGAGATGAGATGCCCATCCAAACCCTCCACAATAAAACTCAAGCCCCTAAGACTCTTATGCCTCCCTCAAGTACCCCTTTTTCCTCCCATACTCTTATGCCTCCCTCCTCTTATGGCTCCCTCAAGGACAAGGTAAGAATGTGAACATTCTTACCCAAGATGGGCATCCCTCTCAAACTCCCTCCACAATATCCTATTCTACTCTTATGCCTCCCTCATGAGTTTTCCCATAGACCTCTCCTACACTACACATTAAGCATTCTATCCATTTTTCACAATACACAAAAGTAAACATACATTATTCACAAATTTAGCATAGAAGCAACAACAATATGAAAGTAAAAAAAAAAGGGAGAAGGTCTCCTACCTCTCCATTGGAGAAGCCTAAACCAAGAAGCTTTGTCCAAGCTCCCTCCAAAACAATCCAAGCATGCAAATCCAAGCTCCTCTTTCTTTCTCCCAATTCTTTCCTTTCCAAATAAAAAAAACTCCAAAAAAAACTCCAACCCCTCAACAAGAGAGGAAATTTCCATAAATAGACAAAAGGGAAGGGTGAGGGTGATGTGGCTCCATGTAGGATGCCACATCACACATCCTCAAACCACCTCCCATAGTCAACTCAACTCCCAAAACACAATAAATGGGTGGTTGGGTTGAATGACATCTCTTTTCCACATCCATCCCTTCCCATGTGTCTTAAGGCACAAATAAATGCAAATGGAAGAAAAGTGCACTCCAAAGTCATATTTCCCTTCCCAAAACAATAAATAATCCCCTTTTTGGCTTCCCAACCCATAGATATGGTTGGTAAGGGGTTTTGGGAAGTGTGGGACAAGTTCAACTTGTCCCACAAGTCCCCCAAAATTGCCCTAAATCTCAAATTCGAGATTCAAAGGATTTGGAGTGGTCAACACTCAAAACAAACATTCAATACAAGAGGCAAACACAAGGCTCAAGGAGCCAACCATCAAAATTAATTACACCTACTAGACTTCCCTCCAAAACTTAAAATTTAAAACAAGGTGTTAAATTAATCTAAACATACTTAGCAAAAGTAATAAAAAAAAGACATCACAAATGAAATCATCTACTAAAGTAAGTTAAAACAAGTAAATAAAATTCTTAACCCTTGGTCACATTAGAAAATTTCCCCCTCATGAAATTTTTTTCTTAACAACATAAAAAAAAATAAAAGAAAACAAAAGTAACACAATACAATTCACTAGTTGCCTTGACGACCAAATGTTGTAACCACCCGACATCCTGTTGTGTTTGGTTCCCAATCCCCCTTTAGGTTGTGATCATGTTGTGTTTCCTGCAAAATACAAAATACCTCCTTCGGCCTTGCGGCCATGTTAAAATGTCCAAAATAACCATATGCATGAAATTTATTAACATCTATACGTAATTCAATTATCCATTATTTCAAAGTTTAAATCACAATTTAATCATGCATTCCATCATTATCCAAAATTATAGTAATGTAAATTCAACAACTACATTCTACTTATCATGGCAAAGAAATCCAATGTTAGAACACATGCAATATATCCATATAAAAGTAATATCGGTATCCAATAGTCTGTCCATGAGTCAGTGTAGATCATACTGAAAACAAAATCCAATCATAACCCAAATGCATCTACTCACAAAACATCATGCTAATCAACGTAAGTATAAGTCATGTCCATATCCAAAAGTCTGCATAACTCAAAATGATAATCAACTAATGTCGTAGGGAGGGCATTACATCCTCCTCCCCTTAGACTAGACTTCCTCCTGGAAGTCACCGAAATAAGTGTGGAAACTGAGCTCGCAATGACGTAACATCCTCCCAAGTAGTAGTAGTCTCATCGTACTTGTCCCATTGGACCCGAACCTGATCAATCTCTATGTCGCGAAGGCCTGGGTCCTGCGATCTAAAATGCACACGGGCTCCACCATCACCTGCCCCTGATCCTGCACCTGCAATGCAGTCCAATCTAGCACATGAGAAGGATCAGAAACATATCTCCTAAGCACAGAAACGTGAAATACATCATGGACGCGAGACAAGCTAGGTGGCAATGCTAGGCGATAGGCCAAGGGACCGAGGCGCTCCAAGATCTCGAAGGGACCCACAAACCTAGGAGCAAGCTTAGAACCTTTTCCATAATGGATAGGGCTCTTATGCGGTCGACACGAAGAAACACCTTCGTGCCTACCCAAAATCGCGATCGTCCTATGCTTGCTGGTCTGCATACTTCTTCTATCTATCTTGTGCCTCCTGCAATCTCTGTCTGATCAGGGTAACCTGCTGCTCCATATCCTGTAATAAAGCTGGCCCAAGGGAAACCCTGTCCTCAATCCTGTCCCAACTGAGAGGTGTCTTGCACTCTCTACCATATAATGCCTGAAAGGAGCCATGCCTATAGAACTATGGAAGCTATTATTGTAGGCAAACTCCACCAAATACGAGATACTCCTCCCACATCGACCGATGATCCATCACATACATCCTGAGCATATCCTCCAAAATCTGATTCACCCTCTCTGTCTGTCCATCTGTCTCAGGGTGATAAGCTGTGCTGAAATTAATCCTTGTCCCTAGGGCATACTGCATGGTGGTCTAGAAATGGGAAGTGTACAAAGGGTCGCGGTCGCAAATGATCTTCTGCAGAATCCCATGTAATCTGACAATCTCATCAAGGTATACTCCTGCTACTTCACTAGCCATATAGGTAGTCTTCACTGGGGAGAAATGAGCTACTTTTGTCAATTTATCCACCGTGACCATGATGGCGTCGTGGTGGTATCTCGACGTCGGCAACCCAACAATGAAATCCATAGAAATGATGTCCCACTTCCACTCCGGTATGGCGTGAGGATAGAGAAGGCCAGTTGGATGTTGATGCTTGGCCTTTACCCTCTGGCACTCTAAACAACGGGATACAAATGAGGCTACATCTCTCCGAAGTCCTCTCCAAAAATACAACTGTCTCAAGGTGGCGTGCATCTTCTTCACCCCGGGATGGGCTGAATACGGTGCACGATGAGCCTCTGTCAAAATGTCATGTCTCAAGCCTCCATCTCTAGGAACATATATCCGACCTCTGTGTCTGAGAAGACCATCTACCTCTAATGAAAATCCAACAAATCTCTCCTCATGGGGTCTCTGAGACTCAATCTCTGCTCTGGCTGCAAGGTAGAAACTATCCTAAGGAAGCTGCCATAAGATCCTACTCCACAAATCTATGCCCACTGAGGTGGCCATAGCCACATGTCTCCACCTACTCAAGGCATCTGCAACCACATTCTCCTTCCCTTTCACATGCTCTATCTCCATGTCATACTCACGAGTAACTCCATCCAACGCCGCTGACGAGCGTTGAGATTGGGTTGCGTGAAGAGGTGGCGAAGACTCAAGTGATCAGTCCTGAGTGTAAATCTCCGGCCAAGAAGAAAATGTCTCCACCGCACTAAGGCATGTACTACTGCTGCAAGCTCAAGGTCATGGGTCGGATAATTGAGCTCATAATCTTTGAGTTTGCGAGACTCAAAGGAAACTACTCTACCCTCCTGCATTAACACACCTCCAAGTCCTACCAAGGAAGCATCTGTGCAAACGAAAAACTCTCCATGAGGATCTGGCACTGCAAGGATAGGTGCTCTCGTAAGGCATTCCTTCAGTGTACTGAAGGCCTGCTCACATCTATCTGACCATAAAAACTTCTTCCCTTTCCGCTGAAGAGAAGTGATAGGGTGCGCAATCCGGGAAAAATCCTGAACAAACCTCCTGTAGTATCTTGCTAGACCCATGAAACTACGCACCTCGGTCACACTAGTGGGTGCTGGCCAATCCATGATGGCTCGAATCTTGGAAGGATCGACTGTGATACCTTCCCCAGAAATAATGTGGCCCAAATACTGCACCTCAGGCTGAAAGAACGCACACTTCTCCAAGTTCCCGTAAAGGTGTTGTTCGCGAAGACACTGAAGAACCTGGCGAAGGTGCTCCTTGTGCTCCTCACGTGTGAGTGAGTAAATCAGAATGTCATCAAGGAAGATGAGCATGAAGCGATCAAGGAAGGTCCTGAATACCCCATTCATCAAACTCATAAACATCACTGGGGGCATTCGTCAAACCGAAGGCAGTCTTTGTGAACTCGTAGTGGCCATATCTCGTGTGGAAAGTGTCTTGTGAATATTCATCTCCGCAATCCCGAGTGATGGTATCCCGACTTAAGATCTATCTTAGAGAAAACTGTAGCCCCCTTCATCTGATCAAACAAATCATCAATGCGTGGAAGGGGGTAACGATTCTTGATCATTACCTTATTCAGCTGACGGTAATCAATGCACAACCAAAGAGATCCATCTTTCTTCTTCACGAAGATCACTGGTGCACCCCAAGGGGATACACTAGGACGGATTAGGCCCTTCTCTAGAAGGCCCTCTAGCTGCAACTTGAGCTCACATAACTCAGGAGTGGTCATCCGATAAGGTGCTCGTGAGATAGGCTCTGCGCCCGGAACTAGATCTATATGAAATTCGATCTCACGTGGGGGAGGTAATCCCGGTAGCTCCCCTGGGAACACATCGGAAAACTCTGGTAAGATGGGATGGTCATCGAGGGAAGGTCCTCTGGACTCATCCTCTGATCTGTCACTAACCGTAATAGCAAACATCTGACAACCCTGTCGTGCACACCACTTAAGCTGCATAGCGGAGATGGTGCAAATGGAAACGACCCTCCTAACTCCTGATATCACTGACTCTTCTCCAAGATCATCTATGCAAGCAATAGTCTTATGGTAACAATCCACTCTAGCTCTGTGAGCGGACAACCAATCCATGCCTAAAATGATGCCATAAGATCCTAATGGAAGGATCCTAAGATCAGAAGTAGTGGTGAAGGGTCCCAAATCCACTACACACTCCTTGACTAAGGAGTCTACAGAAATCTTGGCTCCAGAAGCCATCTCAACGTCCCAACTACAGCCCTTACTGCTTAAGCGCCACCACCTACAACTCTACTAAGGATGGTGCAATAAAAGAATCAGAAGAGCCAAAATCAAATAATATAGAGGTGGAAATACCACCAATACTACCTGTCGTCTCAATCACAGTACTCTGATGCTCAGCCTGGTGGTTCTCGACCGCTGCGTAGATCCGATGACTCCGTGCCATATCTCCAATAGTAGGCTCTGAGCTCTGTGTCTTACCCTTGGTAGGGTTATGTGGGCAATCTCTCCAAAGATGTCCAACAACACCGCAACCATAACAGCTGCCTGGTCCTCTCCAATGGGAAGCAGCTCCAGCTGGTACTCTAGATGACTGAGATACAGATCCTGACGATCCGGCTATGGACTATTGAGGTCTCTGCTAACGAGCTCCTACTGACTAAGCTCTCGGTGCACCCTGTGTCCTGATGGGACCCCTAGGAGGAGGCCCCATACTACGTCCTCTGTGCATCAAATCTCTGAGGAGGTTGGTAAGGTGGGCGGGTCTGCTGCTGCTGCTGTTGCTGTGGTGGCCTGAATGAAGCTTGCCCTGAACTCTGTCCACCACGCGGAGGAGGAACTGACCCCTTCGATCTATCATCCTACATCTGCTGGATACGGCTTCGAACTCTGTCTCTAGCCTGCTTGTGTCTTTCCCGTGTCTCCTCTGCAATATAGGCCTTCTCCACGGCCTCTGCTAATGTCTGTGGGTAGTGAATGCACACCGCGCCACCCAAATCCAAGTTCAGGCCCCGAATGAACCTGTGAATCCGTACCTGCTCATCCTGCATATAGTCGCGGTATTGGAGTAGGTCTAGAAATCGACTCTCATACTCGGCTACTGTCATCGATGCCTGGCGGAGGTCATGAAACTCATCTATCCGCTGCTGAATAAATCTCCTGGGTAAATACCTACTCCTAAAACGCTCCTCAAATAACTCCCAGGTAACCGTCTCTGAGTCAACATGGAGCTTCTGCTCCTCGGTCCTCCACCAGACTCCTGCTCCATCCCTCAGAAGGTGAATCGCTACACGAGCTTTCGTGTTGCTACTACAAGGACAGAGCTTGAAGCATCCGCTCAAGCTCACCAACCAGGCCTCTGCCTGAAAACCGCCTGTATCACCTGAATACTGAGATGGTCGCAGCTTCAGGATCTCCCTGATATGGTCTGCAGCTGATGTATGATGAATCCTAGGTCTCTCTGTATGCTCCTCCTCCTCTGTCTAGGGCTCCGAGACCTGTCCCTATGTCCTGAGATCCTGTCCCCATATCCTCTCTGTGGTGACTCTGCCCTAACCGACTCTGCGCGGAAGTTCTCTGCTCTGTGCTCCTCGCTGTGTCGAGGGGATGCCTGGGCATCTACTGATGGCTCCAAACTATGTCTAGCAAGTCGTCCTCCCAAGGGCTCTCCACGTATAGCGGCATTGACATCCTGGAGTGTCTGCAAGATCTGAGGTAGAAGGGCTGCTACGGTCTACTCTGGTGGTGGTATGTCTAGGTCTATATGAAGAGACCCCTCGCCCAATCCGCGCCTCCTGCATAGATCAAGGCGAGAGTCAGTTCGTTGTTCTAGGTCTTGTGTCAGTTTTCTGAGTTTGTTGTTTACTATAATTATCAACATTGTGGTTTTATATTTTAAAAGAGTCAGCTCTGTACTAAGTTAAATGTTCCTGTTTCGTGTGCTCTGCGTGTGCCCAAGGGTCCAAGCTTCGAACCCCTGGCTCTGATACCAAGTGTAAAACCCGTAGGACCTACTCGCATGAGGCCAAAATACAAAAACCAGGTTTAGAGAGAAAATTATGAAATAATTTTTTTGATTAAGGTTCAGGTTATAAGAGGACAGTTGCAAGGCGTCGAGAGAAGATTATCGATCTATTAAAATCACCTCAAATTTCAAATTCAATATTACATCTTCATTACTTTCCTCAACAAGGTTCTAAAGTTTTATTTAAGAAACTTCATTAGCTTTTCAAACATGACTCCATTAATCCCGGTTAAAAGAATTATTTAAAGACCCTTAATTAAATATTAAAATTTAATAATGCAAGACCTAAAGTCTTGTAGTCCAAGGTCATACAATAAAATAGTTAATTACTTGCTTAGAGGGTCAAGTGTGCACAACTTTTGCTAAATTCTCCCCCTTATTTATTTCTATTTATCTTTTTAATTCCCACCAAAAGAAACCCATCACTTAAGTGGTGTAGGATATATCCTCCACCATTGGATCTATTATTTCCCCACCCTTAGATCTAGGTTGGGCAAGGAAACCCTAGAAATCCTTATGGATTGCCTTATTTTTTTTTTTTTTAAATCCTTTTATTTAATTTCCTTTCCACACCCAAAGCTCTCATTTTTTTAACTTGCAGGATAAGGGAGAAGGAGGAAGGAGGTCAATCTATGGAGGCCAATATAGCCAAGGGAAATTTTCTGAAATTTTTTTGGCTCGAGCTTTAATGGAGGAGTTTTTTTTTGTAGATCTGATCTGGTTTGGGTTGTTTGGTTGCCCCATACCCTAAACCCACAGATTCAATATATATATATATATATATATATATAAACGAGTGTTGGTGGCCGCATAAGGGGGCGATAAGAGGTATATGAAAAGCAGTGCCACGCACACAGCCGTAAATTACACTCGGCCGCGTTTTTTTTTTGTAATAAATTTTTTTTTCTTTGTGGTTATAGTTTTGTGGGACGGTTTATTGGGGAGGGAGAGGGCGCCGACCCCATCCCCACCCCATATGGTAAATGGGTTAGGGGTGGGGTTGGCGCCCCTCCCCCAATCCTTTGCACAGATCAATGGAACAGCCGCGGCTACATATACATATATATATAGCCGCTTTTATAATATATAAAAAAAAGCGTTTGGCTTAAATCTTATTTCTTTTATTATTATATTTTTAAAAATTATATATATATACACATATAGATATATATATACATACATACATACATACATACATACATACACACATGTGTGTGTGTGAGAATGAATATACATATGATATTTTTGAAAAATAAATAAAAGAAATTTGCAGTTTATTAAAATTTATATATTTTAATAATACTTATCTTATCATTATTAAAATATTTTAATTATTGAGAATATTAAATACTAATTTTTTTAAAATAATAATAAATATAGAAGGAAATATTGGCAAGTTATAAACTTGTTTTAGTCCTCTTTTCCTCACAAATTGATAATTATTGTATGTAAGGTAGAAACAAGAAAGTTTCATTTCACCAACAAGGTTGAATATAGTTTGCAATGAGTTCCAAAAATGAGAAATATTTACTATAATTTAGTATTTTAACTATTTATTGTCCAAATTGAAAGTAATGGTGTTCAAATTTCTATCTATCAACAAAAGGAAGCTAGCTTTTGTAACACATACCATTTGATTAATACAATGAAATAAAACTAGCATTTCACAAGATGGAATCTACAACAAACTTCCCCAATAGTATAATCACAAGATTTTCACAAGCCTTTTTGTACATGTCATTTCTCTATTTCCTTACACATTTTATTTTTTAATAATGTACACATCTTGCAAGTAAAATTTGCATTCAACCATGTAACTTTTGATACAATATAGATTACAATGTCCTTTATTTTTGAATGAAAACAAGATGATACAACTTTCTTTCTCATACAAATTTACAACAAAATAATATATATAAGGGAAATGGAAAGAGTCTTCACAAGCTCCAAGGTGTCCTTCATCTATGCTCCAAGTTCCAAGTAGCTCAAATCACAACCAAGATAGGGGGAGAGGCAACACTCTCCTCCCAACAAAAACTCAATGGAGAAGAGAAGCAATCTCCTCCATTGACCCCCGAGCCCCAAACACAACACAATGAAGGGTGGTCTCCAACTTAAGGCAACAAGACTTGCTTCCACAATATAATTTTCTTCACTACATTCAAGGTTAAAAAGAAGAAACAAAGAGGAAACACAAATAACATAATACTTTGCACAACAAGGCTTTCATCCAAGCCAACAAGAGAAGGAACTATGAGAAAGTTTCCCTTATGCCTCCCAATTGAGATGAGATGCCCATCCAAACCCTCCACAATAAAACTCAAGCCCCTAAGACTCTTATGCCTCCCTCAAGTACCCCTTTTTCCTCCCATACTCTTATGCCTCCCTCCTCTTATGGCTCCCTCAAGGACAAGGTAAGAATGTGAACATTCTTACCCAAGATGGGCATCCCTCTCAAAATCCCTCCACAATATCCTATTCTGCTCTTATGCCTCCCTCATGAGTTTTCCCATAGACCTCTCCTACACTACACATTAAGCATTCTATCCATTTTTCACAATACACAAAAGTAAACATACATTATTCAAAAATTTAGCATAGAAGCAACAACAATATGAAAGCAAAAAGGAAGAAGGTCTCCTACCTCTCCATTGGAGAAGCCTAAACCAAGAATTTTTGTCCAAGCTCCCTCCAAAACAATCCAAGCATGCAAATCCAAGCTCCTCTTTCTTTCTCCCAATTCTTTCCTTTCCCAATAAAAAAAAAAAAACTCAAAAAAACTCCAACCCCCTCAACAAGAGAGGAAATTTCCATAAATAGACAAAAGGGAAGAGTGAGGGTGATGTGGCTCCTTGTAGGATGCCACATCACACATCCTCAAGACCACCTCCCATAGTCAACTCAACTCCCAAAACACAATAAATGGGTGGTTGGGTTGAATGACATCTCTCATCCACATCCATCCCTTCCCATGTGTCTTAAGGCACAAATAAATGCAAATGGAAGAAAAGTGCACTCCAAAGTCATATTTCCCTTCCCAAAACAATAAATAATCCCCTTTTTGGCTTCCCAACCCATAGATATGGTTGGTAAGGGGTTTTGGGAAGTGTGGGACAAGTTCAACTTGTCCCACAAGTCCCCCAAAATTGCCCTAAATCTCAAATTCGAGATTCAAAGGATTTGGAGTGGTCAACACTCAAAACAAACATTCAATACAAGAGGCAAACACAAGGCTCAAGGAGCCAACCATCAAAATTAATTACACCTACTTGACTTCCCTCCAAAACTTAAAATTTAAAACAAGATGTTAAATTAATCTAAACATACTTAGCAAAAGTAATAAAAAAAAAGACATCACAAATGAAATCATCTACTAAAGTAAGTTAAAACAAGTAAATAAAATTCTTAACCCCTTGGTCACATTAGAAAATTTCCCCCTCATGGAAATTTTTCTTAACAACATAAAAAAAAAAAAAAAAACAAAAGTAACACAATACAATTCACTAGTTGCCTTGACGACCAAATGTTGTAACCACCCGACATCCTGTTGTGTTTGGTTCCCAATCCCCGTTTAGGTTGTGATCATGTTGTGTTTCCTACAAAATACAAAATACCTCCTTAGCCTTGCTCATGCCATGTTAAAATGTCCAAAATAACCATATGCATGAAATTTATTAACATCTATACGTAATTCAATTATCCATTATTTCAAAGTTTAAATCACAATTTAATCATGCATTTTATCATTATCCAAGATTATAGTAATGTAAATTCAACAACTACATTCTGCTTACCATGGCAAAGAAATCCAATGTTAGAACACATGCAATATATCCATATAAAAATAATATCGGTATCCAATAGTCTGTCCATGAGTCAGTGTAGATCATACTGAAAACAAAATCCAATCATAACCCAAATGCATCTACTCACAAAACATCATGCTAATCAACGTAAGTATAAGTCATGTCCATATCCAAAAGTCTGCATAACTCAAAATGATAATCAACTAAGTGTCGTAGGGAAGTGGGCATTACAACATTGCTTGGCATGGAAGGTTCTCGCCTTAAATGGATCCCTATGTTGTTTTCCTACAAGACAACCAGGGAAAATAGGCAAGGAATTGGACAATTTGGGAAGTCCATGTACCATTGATTTTGAGCTCAACTGATGTAAAGATCCAATAGACAAGTGACCATATCAGTAATGCCAGAGGGTAGTAGATTCTAGTGTTGAAGCAAATAAATCTACTGCAGAAGATGAAACAATATTGAAAGAAAATAACTTATCTTTGAGAAAAGATTAGGGAATAATCGTACCTTGTCTCGAGATCAAGCATGATTTGATGCCATTTTGAACAAGAAATTCTACCTTTAGATGATGATTTAGGAGCTAACTAACTGATAAGAGGTTGGTAGTTAAACTAGGGAACATAGGGTACCATTGTAAATGTACATTTTCTTATGTTGAGAGGAATAGGTACCTAGCCTATTCCTTCACAACATACCTTTTCATCTGCTATTCTCGATGATATCTTGAGTGGGTTGTTCCATCAATGTATCAAACAAATTTTTGTCACCTAACATATCCTTACTTGCACCCGATTCTATCAACCAGAATTTCTTTGTAGGTTACGAAGTCTGAGAGACAAGTACAGGGTTCTTACCACAATTGGCTCCTTCTGGGGTCTCCTCATCAAATTCATCAACTTGTTGAGTGTGAGATTTCCCTTCGCTTTCTTTGGTGGGGACATCGTTTTTAATTTTTAAAATCATCGCAATGGATGGGATTGATTGGTTGAAGACCCTTGTTTGAAGTCATTATACCAGCGGTGATCGGTGTTGTGAGTGTTGGTTTTGCAGATTTGACACGAGATCTTGGAATTTTGAGCCCGATATTGTTGATGATGATGTTCTTGTGTTTTCTTCTCTGGGGAACTTTTTTGATTTTTTGGCCACAATAAGGCTTTGAAAAAGGGCTTTGTTTTGGGCCTCATCTTGGACTTAATTGATGGCCTCCTCCTACTGCAAATATTTCACAAGTTCTTTGAACGTCACTTTCCATTTGGATACATTTAGTGTCGTAACAAACATTTGGGAATCGAGAAGGAGTTCCCTCAAGTTGATCGGAACTAGAATCTTGTCTTCGAACTTTTCACCAAGGACTAGTAACTCCATTCGCAGCTTAGCCACCCGATGTTAGAACTCCTCAACTTTCTCATCTGACCCCATAGATAGGGTATGTAGTTTTGATCGAAGATGGAGTATCTTTGTTTAATTCTTCTTCTTAAATATGGTTGTAAGTTTATCCCATGCTTCCTACGGTTTCTCTCGCATCCTAAACATATAGTTTCACATCTTGATGATACTCGGCATGATCGACATCAATTCTTTGGCACTAGCCATCTCATATTTAATGAGGTCATCGTCGAGTGTGGGAAGCTGCTTTCGACCTGTGACGATGCCCCATAATCCTTCAAACTGAAGGATAGTTCGCATATTTGTTTTCCAGGCCGCATAATTTGGCCCTTTAAGTAATTGAGCATCAGATAGAAGTAGTTTTGGTGTAGACATTGTAATAAAATAAAATAATATTTATTTATTTATTTATTGCTTGCCAAGAAATATTATAGTTTGTACTCACTGGTGAGAGATACTATCTCGTAGATGTTCTCGATACTCACATGCTAAGAGACGACAATGCTTCATGGGGCGTTTGTCCTCATCTTCATAGTCTACGTCGTAACCAGCTTCTAGCTCATCTCGAACTCTTTTTGCACAGAAGCGACGTCAAAAGAAAATACTCTAGAAATCCTCTTCAAACCAGTTCATCGAATACAAGGTTTCTGGTGTTGCAAAGCTCGTTAAGCAAGGTGAAATAGAACCCGGAGCTATCTTGAGCATCTTGATGGTGTTCTTGGGCTTGTGAGTCTTTGTTTTCACTCCCAATAGTCCCAATATGCTCGCTCACATTTGACATTCAACATTGGCTTGAGAGACTCAACATTACCTTGGTGGAGGCCTCTTCTTCAAGAAATCATGACACCTTTTTTACAAAATTATTTAGCAAACATGGCTTTCAATCACGTTTAATTCCTCCCACTTCCTGGTATCCACGTCCTTTCTCATCTTCCATCTCATAAATAAATCAGGAGATTGTTGTATAGGAACAATGCGTCCAACAACATATAATGTGGCAGTCTATCCTACTTTTATTCTTAACGTTGGTAATAATATATATTTTTTTCATTCAACAGGTCAACGATTGATATTTACTTGGTTATACATAGGCAGCCTTTGCTTATCTCCACACAGAAGGTATTGTGTAGACGTCTAGGAAGACAGGTTACTATCTCCATGCTGGTCTTCTTCCAAATGACTAGCTCTCCATGCTTCAAACCAAACTCCACACAAGTTCTAAGAACATCCACACAGCAGGAGAAAAAGAGAAAAAACTGGTCACTGATTACCAAGTGGGAATAGAGTAGTTTGTCTTTTTGTCATAAAAAAGTCCTCTAAAACTTCCACGTAGCTTTCTATTCAGCAATGCGCAGAGACTTCAACCTCCCATGTCCATGCAAGAAATCAATGTAGATCGCTTTGATTAAAAAATGTTGATCACTTTGCACAACCACGTCCTCTTCCATGCCTTCATATTTTCTCTTGCTAATCGCTCTGATACTAGATTGTTAGGAGAAAATAGTGGAGGAAGAATAGAGCTCATATTATTTTATCGGAAGCACGTTACAAATATATAGGTGAGGAGCATAACAACATTCCCCATAATAGTAGGAGTGGGTTACAACCGGACAGAGAATAATGAGATACGATTAAACAACTAAGCCTAATAATATATAAGTATTTTCTATGTAATCTATGCCAACACCTGTTTTTCTACTTTTGGGCTTTATTATAAAATCTGGATTTTGATCACTCTTTGTATGGGTGCAATTGTTACATCTGGCTTTTGAGCCTATTTCTGCTTGGGTACAGTCCTTTTCAAAACTATTTTCCAATAATAAAAAAAATGAGAGAGAGACATAGATGCCTCCCTCAACAAGCTATCCCAAACTCAAAGCAATCCAACACACTCCCAAGCTCTAAGCCCTAGAAGCTCTCTCCAAAAGCTCTCACTCCAAAAGCAAGAATAAACAAAATGTCCCAACCCCTCTCTAGGAGGGAATATAAATAGAATAAACAATTTACAAATGTCACAAATGAGAGGGTGACATGTGTCACCCATCTCATCTCCACAAAAAGAGAATAAAACAAAACCACTTGAGGAGGTAATCTCTTGAATTCCCCAAAATATAAATAAATCCAACACCCTACAACTTTCAAGAAACACAAAAACAAACCATTATTATAAGAATGGTGACATGAGAGGGGTCAAATGGAAGGGAAGATCCCATTTGATGATCAAACGAGACCCCTACCCATAGATAGGGTCCAAGGGGCTCATTTCCTTGAAAGGGGAACCCCCAAAGTGAAAATAGGTCCCCAAAATTGCCACATTTAGCCCAAATTCGAGTTTGGGATAAATGAAATAAGGGTTGAGGTAGTGAGGGCAACCCAATGTGTGATTATTTGGTCCCAACCTCCTAATAACAAATTCAATTAGTCCTATTTCACTTCTAACACATGTGGGGACTACTAGATCCCTAAACTAGTTTATCAAAAGACTAAAAAAATCATAGTAATATAATTTCAATTAGGAATCACTTATGGTGTCCAAAATATGAACATGCCACAAACATACAAAGTTACACAAATCATGTATGGCTAGGACTCGGCCCGAGAGACCGCTTGTGCAACTTGAGACGCAGCTATCCCGAAACCCACGTTTCTCTGTGTCATGTAATATGCATACTCAATGCAAACACTATATATACCTGCTCGATAAAATATACTAACTAAATAATATCAATAAATAAATCATGGATTAATCATGCTAACTATACCACAATAAATTTCAGTATGAAATTGCTAAACTATCATCATGTGCATCCATATTAACTCAAGATATACTATCCATCTAAGAATTACATGACGCCATTCAATTAGCCATTAAAAATTAAACGATATCAAAGTATATGATGAGACCATACGTCTATCCATTATATATGAAATAAAATCAATCTGTGCCACAACCTGCCAATATCCAAAATCATACAATGCAAGAACAACTATAATGGTCCATATTGTTAACTTGGTGCTATGTGCCCAAATCATCACAAGTATCATCAATGATCCATAATAAAACATAAAGTATCTAAATAACACTAAAATCCAAGTCCATCATCAACAAGCAGAGGTGGGCACTACTTGAATTACATACTAGAGCAGTCAAAAGTGTAGCAACTGGCATTAAAATGTAGCCATTTCTTGGAAAAAGTTAGTTGTGTACGTTGTATATACTGCTAGCTTTTTTCACATCTAGTGTTTCCAATCAAACTGCCTCTTAGACGATACCAATAATATAACCGAATCCATATTATGCGAGCTAGTTTTGAATTTAATTGACATTGCATCTTGTTGCTATGCAATCTTTAAAAAAGCTTACATTTTAGCAAGGAAATTATTCCTTAGTAAAGATATAGCAAGAAGAGCAATATAACGTTTTAATGTAATTTAGATATATTTACTTGAAGATATTAAAAAAAAGATTGCAAGTCTCATGGTAATGCATTTGGGCCTTAGCAATGGCCATGGTGGTAAGAAGGTTAGATACTGCTTCAATATTTTTATAGATTTTTATGTACGTGCGAAAAAAAAACAACATCACAGCTTAGATGAATCGGTCACATTGTTAATCTGATCAATTCTACAGGAGCATATAGCCAACTTATTAGAAATCATATTCCACCATACAAGAACACCGTACAATACAACATATAACCATATTTATATTAAAAATCTTAAAGAATACTAAACCATGAAATATTTACTCAACTGCAGTGTGGTTGCAGGAGGAGCTTGAAGAAGAAAACTAAAAAAATGCATTAGTGTTTTTAAATTAGTCCTATAAAGACAACAAAGCACCTGCCTCTGCTCCTTACAAAACCATGTGTGATTCTTAAGTTCCTTTGCTAATTACAAAACCACACTTGATTCAACACGTAAGTTAAATTGGTACCCTTCTCTTCCTGAAGCCAAATAGCTATAGAAAAATGTAAGTATTGATTAGTCCTTCAATATTTACACCCCCCCATAGCACTTACTATGGACACAAACATTCCGGAATAAAGGACATCCAGCACTAGCTCTAAAAAATTAGATTAAACTAAACATCACTCATTACTGATTTAAGGAATGGTAGTTGGAGAGTTGGAATACCCAACCAATAACAGGAATCATGTTCAAGAATACCACAAAAGTAGGCCAGAAACCACTGCAAAGACCAAAAGAGTTGGCAAAAAGCATAACACATTAGAATAATAGATAAAATGTTTTCTCTCAAGAAATATAGTGCTTAGTCGTAGCCAAAGTAGGATACAGAGGATTTGTATAAAAAAATGAAATTCTAGTAGATGTGAAAAGAAATAACCTGAATAGAAAAATAAATCCATATGTTTCCAATATCATGCCTACGACAGGCCATCCGATGAGAACTAAAAAAATCCAATCACAAAGGCGATAGACCCCTGCGGGCAACAAGAAAAGATTTACTTCTGGAATTGCACCTATGCAAACACTTCAAACTCCAAAGTTAATATTTTTATGCCAAAAACAAATCTGCTAACTAGCCGGCTCCACTAAACCAACAACATATAAAAACATATAGAAAAGAGGATTACTAGGTTATGTAATATCATGTTTCGAAAATTAACTAACTACATGCTGATGTTGAGTTAATCTTCATGACCAGTCTTTCAGGAGTATTCATTCACAAGAACTCATTTCTCATGAGATAGAATGGCCCACTTGGCTCTTATTACATTCAGCTAAATATTATCAACTCGGAGACAACTGAATTCTTACTAGTTCTTATTAAGTAAATATTTCACAATTCCTAGAAGACCGAAATTACTTGAAAGTCTTTTCTTCCTAAAATCCAACCCATTATAATTGACCAAGATGTACCTATTTTAACAATTGAAGTTCTGAAACATCAGTTATCAAAATTTTAGGAACTAATAGAAATCATGAAAATGGACTCTCTAAGTGTAAATTACAGTTTTTAGCATGGACGGTTGATATTATTGCAGTCACATGTATTCAATGGCTTGTGTAGCTGCATGTCTATGACTCTAAGCTGAAACGGAAACAAAAACTATCTAAATGACATATTTTTAACTTGGAGACTTCAAAAACTCCATACGTTGTAATGGCTGTGTTAGGATTATACCAGTTGTACAAATAAACAAGCATGTAATGAATAATGCAGAAAACGTAAAGCAAAAAATAATATAATAAAGCAAAAACACATATTTAACATGGTTCACCCAAAAATGGGCTACGTCCACCAGAAACAACCAATCCTTATTATTCAGTCTAGCAAAACACTCTCTCACAATGCATCCACACTTACAATGAGCCTCGCACATACGGACCCTGTAAAGATATTAGGATTTTTAGCATTTTGGGGAAACATAGAAAACCACCCATTAGATCTGTGACCTAATAATGAACGGTCCAGATTTCACAATGCATAAATACATATAAAATGTGGCTTTTGGGCGTTGCCTTCAAACCCTCGCTAGGGGGCCATCCCCGGACCTCGCAAAGTGGGCAAAGCCCCCTTATAACCCCCATCGCTATTAGGCTCCACAACCAACAAAGTTGCATTTCATAAAGAATTGTGTCATGGAATTCACACCAATTGTTAACATAACACCTACCGAAAAGAGGATCGATAAGGATCACAAGTTGAGCATTTTTTGAGTGATCAATGGTGGTACTGGAGTTACAGGAGATTGATCCTACTAATCATCTTCATCCTTTCTACAATATCCCGCATAAGCAGAACCACCCTTTCTCATATTGAATGAGCTATTAAAACCATATGCCCTTTCACGTATTGATTTCTAATGAAACAAAAAAATGTCCTTGGAGGTATGAAAAAATCATTCATGCTCTGAGTGCCATGAAAAGTAACACCTATCCTAAAACAAATGTCTAAAAATACCACAAAACATTATGCTCTTCCTAAGCCCATTCAATAGTCCAGAATTCAAGGATTTTCCTCTTAAGAATGCCAAGCAATGTGATGATCCTAATTTTAAAGCATGTCATAATTCATTTAATAAGTGTTTTCCATGTAAAGGTAATAATGATTGACAACTCATTTACAATGTGTTTTTGAATCCAAATTTGATAACTGCTATTCTCATTAAATCTAAAATTATAATTGGCATTGGATGATCATAATCAAATATTACATTTGTATATATACATGTTCGAGAAGGAGGAAGGAATGATCCCAATAGACATTTGAGACCTAGAAGGTCACAAGTCATGTGAGAAGGTGAATAAACATGTCTAAAATGAAATATGCCAAAATTCCCCCCTTATTTCATTATTTTAATAAAACTAACCCCGAAACATCATCATCATCTTTTGATTATGGTATATCTTCTTGTGAGTCATCATTTTGTTGAGTCACTTAACTCATCCTTTCTACTTCTTGTTGCGAGGATGTCATCTAGATGTTTTTAATCACTACGACCAAAGGTGATCTAGTTTCTTGATTTTTGAATGAAAAGGAAGAGTCGGTTGCTTGTGTAGTGTACAACACAAATGCTCATGTGGGTGTTATATATCTCGTTCATAATCAGCATCATATCCTTCTTTAAGATTGACACAACTCTTCTCCATCGGTATTGTATGTTGAACAAGACTAAGTCCTATAGTCTTTTATACATTACTTCCTCAAATCTGCAAGTTTTGGAGACTTTTAACAAATCAAAATAGAAACTGACACTCTCTTGGATTGGCGTTGATCTCTCAGCTTCATGCTTCATACGCTTGGCAGGTTTTGAAAATTTATACTCCATGCTTGGCACATAATAATTCAAACTACTACCTCTAACATTTTCATTTCAAATGGTCCACACTCGGTCTTCTCTCCTCACATTGCAATATGACTAGTGGTCGCTCCGAGGGGAGCAAGATTACGCCGTGAGTTACCTGAAAAAGAAAAGACATTGAGTATAAAAGCTATGTAAGCACAGCTAGTCAAGATCCGCACTTGCAAGTATTGGCTTTTCCCTGGGATGCAACATCTTTCCATGATTTATGATTTGCTGGCAATATTTCCTCGACAGATATCAACATATGGATTGCAACTCATCAACACTTCAGCATCCTATGATTTACTGATGTCTATATTGTTGCACAACAACGGCTATGTAAACGTTGCATAGCTTTCTCACATCTAACATTTTGTACTTTCCTGTAACTGTTGGATCCAAACTAACACGAGGCAATTCTTTCAAGAGGGAAGGACATTTTATCAAGTATAAACCTTTGGTTTGTTTTCAACTTTTGATCCCACAAAAGTTATATTAGGATGGTGACAGCTAGACACACACAACTGCTTTGTAAAATGCATTTTCTGTTTGAAGCTAGGCTTTGGAAGGATCTTAATTGCATAATTTGCAGTATAATATAGGCACAAATGCAACATATCCAATTTCACATATATGATTAGGTACTACCTATCTCCCGGTATTTTGGGGATTGTTTTTCCTTGACTGAGTTTTGAGATAATCATCACATGGGCATTTGTCATATTTGTCTGCATATGTAACACATAAATGAGCATTCTATATGTGATACATATCCATAAAAGAGCTTGATACAAATCAAACAGGATGAATTTGAGTCATTATGTTTCCAATTTGCTAAGATATTTCATCTTCCTCCAATTAATATTGAATCCATTCAACTCTTGCTCATTGATGCTCCAAATACATTTTAAGAAAATTGCAAATGAATGCTCTAACTTGTTCTACGTTAAATCAGACACCCATTCATTATAAAGTTAATGTTTCTATTAACTTTGTCACAAATTGCTGACATACAGATCTCAACATCCTCCATTTTCCACATGGATCTGTAAATTGTAGTTTTTAAAATGCCTATGTTTAAACAGATAGCAAATTGTTTAAGATCTTGTACATTCCAAAGCACAAAGAGAATATCCATTGTAGCTCAGTCGCATCCAGTATTCTTAATGTTCCCAATTTATCAGCAGCTCTTTAACTGTCAGTTGTGTTTTGACCCATGGTATATGAATCAAATTCCTTTCTCATAGCTTGTTTTGGACCCTTCAATGCAAGCAAGGTATCTTGTCACAAATTACCTCAAAAAAAAAGTGCATCGTCTCTCCTACACTTCGTACATTACATGAGATTTCTAAATTTCAATTATTAAGAAATGACAAGCAGTTGTCCCCAAAAGTTTGGAACAAATACTAACTTTAATAATTATAGAATATTATTTCCTCCAATGTATCTTGTGTAAGAGTGCCTTTTCACTCCAAGTTATCTTCATTAGTGGCACAACTCTTGCATAAACTCAATATTGTTTTGGAAGCATGGCCAATTTTAAGACCTCGTGCAAAAATGAAGAAGGTTATTGTATTCTCGTATTTCTTGGCCAATTCATGCCAATGTCTACTTCCTTATCATCTAGCACTGATCTTTTCCCTCAATCCTTTTCAAAATCATGAATAAAGTTATTATGACCTCATATTGTTCAATTCGCCCCATTGTCTGCTTCCCTGTGATCTAGCACTGATCATTTCCCTCAATGCTTTTCAAAGACCTTCCAGAGTCGTGCATATTTATGCCATTTCTATAAGTTTTAAAAAATGACTATTAATTTTTGTGGAGGGTGTGTTTAAGTCATCTGAAGATTACCTCCATGAGTGGCCATTACCCTAGTGTCATTTTTCATTGTATTTTTAGTAATAATCAAAAGGGGCCTACTTAACACACAAGCACCATAAGCATTTGTTAGTGAGGGAGAAACGGATAATGTCATCCACCACTTTGGGCTTCTTACCACCTAGCCTCTTTCGCCAATGACAGTGACAGGTTCCCAATGCGTGGAAAATTTGAGGAAAAGAAAATTTGTAAAAGTCTTCAGTAGTTTGGCCAATCTTTCTATTTCATACAATGATAAAAGACTGATATGGAAGAAAAACACTTCTGAAACTTAAGTTTTAAGCAAGTGGAAAAGGTAATGAGGTGTTAGAGGATATGTGCTAAGTAGTTTTAGCTTATGAGTAATCTAGAAAGTCAAAATAAAGTTGTAACTTGCATCTAATAATGGAGAAACAGTCTCCTATTATTTTGCCTGAAATTTTCAAGAAAACATCTATAGGTGATGTCCCTTAAGTTGCAAAAAGTCTAAGGGTCATTGGGTTTTGCACTCAACAAATCTAATTGACAGAAATTTCGTAATTAAGACTGTAATTCGACAGGCCTAATTGATCATCTACAAGTGTGAGATGGGTAGAAGTTATAAGGAATTGGCTAATGGAATTTTGTAGACTGAAATAACACTAAAAGGGCAGGACAGGGTATAAGGAAGGAACAAGAGATCTTATTAGAAAGGATAAAGATGGTCCTCTAATATCAAATTTTATGATTCTACAAGCTCGAATTAGGTGTAACTGTAATAATACTGTATCAGGTCATCTCAATGAATGTTTGCATTGAATTCCCATGTCAAGAAATTGTGATAACCACTACTTGAGTCAAGAACTATAGATGAAGTTGAATAGATTGGGAACCAATTGAATAACAGGTCAGATCAAGAATGTCCATTGATTGCTTAAGATATTGAGTACAAAGCTGACAATACAGTCTCTTAATAGTCGTAACAGTTTTAACACTGTCAAGAAGAGGCTACAAGGAAGAATGGGCATAATGAAATCTCTAGAAACAATAAGTTTAGTTTAAGAATCTCATTCATGAATAAATGGTGATAGTGTTTAACCAAAGAATAGTGAAAGAATTCAACAGTAGTGTTAGAAGAAAGCAAGCCTAATGATTCAAATACTGGGTAAGGTTGATTGCAGGCATCGAAACAAGAGATGAAAGCTAAAGGTGATGGCCATGGTTGGAATTTGGAATCATCAACCAAAGGTCCTAAAGACCAAAATTCTGATTATAAGTCTATGTATAAAATCAGGTTCTTGATGTGTGTATTCTATCAAATTTTCTCTGGTCCAATGTGATCAAGACGTCCTTTAAAACTCGTTTGGTGAATGGGAGGGTACATAGAATTCATGCATACTGGACATTCTAGCAGTTCATGGACACTGCTGACAGCATCCACCAATGATTTCACTGTTGTGCACATATAATTTTTTAGCTCACGGCCCTCTGAATCTGGATCAAGCAAATGGGGAGGATCTACAGAACCCGTCAATTCTTCGACACCAGTACAATGTGCAATATCCGATGCCATACTCCTTGACAAGGTAACCCAAAACCAGAGTACAGATCCTCTGCACAATGTGAGGTGCCAGGACACAGCCTCAAATTTTTAATTTCCTGAATGGTCCAGATCTACAGTTTTAAGACTGAATAAAACCCATTTTTCCATTGGTAAATATGATCATGTTCCGAGACAAAACCAAATGAATTAGAACAAAATAACCAGAAATCCTGAGATATTCCCTTCCACATTTTGCATACATGTCTACCAGGCAGTTGCAACTACAGCAGTCTAAATTCCTCTATCCATTATGCTTTGATGGATGTCCATACCCTGTTCCAAAGCTCCCATTTTTGCACAGGCAGGGAGGATGCTGACAAAGGTTGTGGAATTTGGCTTTACATCTGCCAATTGCAATTGCATGAATGTTTCTAAGTAATTATAACGCATTTTCAACAAATCCATTTTGGGCATATCCTGCAATCATTACTGTCCACGATACCACTTTTTTTTGAGGCATTCTGTCGAACAGTTCACATGCCTTGTCTACGGTTCCACATTTTGCATACATGTCTACCAGGACATTTGCAACCACATCTGACAAAATTCCTCTATCCTTTATGCTTTGATGGATGTCCATACCCTGTTCCAAAGCTCCCATTTTGGCACAGGCTGGGAGTATGTTGGCAAATGTAAACTGATCGGGTTGAAGACCTGTTTGTTGCATATGGTGAAACAGTGTGACTGCCTTGTGAGGATAACCATGTCTTCTGTATGCTGCAATAATTGTATTCCATGAGAAACTGTCTCGTTCTTTCACTTGGTCAAACTCTTTACGGGCATCTATCAAAACTCTGCACCCTTGTGAAACCATGCTCGTGAAAATACAGGCCTGCAATAATTGAAGATATGTAATCTTCAGAAGGGTTGTGTGTAGTAAGCAGAATGTGCCGTCAGCAACAGCCAGGTCAAGCACGAGCCTAGCATGACAAGCAGCTTAGAAACAGGTAAAAGCCAAACGCATGCAAGCTGATAGCAGGTCGGTGGAGGTGGCATGGTGACAAGCTCCTCAAGCTTTCGTTGGAGATCAAGTCCATATAAGCCACGCCTCCGGCGTAATTAAGCTCCAAACACAAAGCATTAGTATTTTTATCCCTTTCTTGAGAAAATGGTGTCCACTACTTCTTCTGCCTCTGGTTGTTACCACGAATGAAGTGTTAGGGATGCATTCTAAAGAAAAAGAATAGTCACTAGAAATGCTTCTGCCACAACAAGACTACAAGCACTAACAAAAAGATAGAAAAATATGACAATATTTCAAAACAATTCTTTTTCCACTGCTACACAAGAGAAGTTTTTATTTGTCACGTATGGAATAGCTTACTGTCACGATAGAGGACGGAAACAGGTCGGAGGTCAAATAACTTGTTGGTCTGGGCGCTGGAAAGAAATAAACAGGTCTGAAAAGTTGCAGGTTTCGAAAGCTAAAATGCAAAAGAATTAAATGCACCAAAACCTCCGTAGATTTCTTCGTAGCTCTCAGGGGAACAAATGAAGTGATCTGATAGAAATGTCATTAAAGCTGAAATTATATAATTGAATTGGATGATCATAATCAAATATTACAGTTGTGTATATACATGTCCAAGGAGGAGGAGAGAACGATTCAACGGATACCTGAGACCTAGAAGGTCACAGGTTAGTGGGAAGGTGAATAGGCATGTTTATTGATGAAATACACCAACTGCAAAAAAATAATACAATACTATTAGCAATATAGATATTTTGCATATCATGAACTAAATGTAATTGTAATATTAAACAATTGATGTATTTATTTCTAGTGTAAGCAACAACTTCCTCAATATATCAATCATTATTCTATATACCCGAATTTATCACATTCAATACATCTATTTTTGTTTAGCATGTACCATTACATATTGTATAATGATTTGAATATTGTTGCATACACTCTAAACTTATAATTCAACAATGTCAAGTTGCAATTGCCAAATAGGTCATCGTATACAAAATATTGATATTAACAATAACAGATTCCTCCCTTTTGTATGCTTTTCATATATATGTCAGAGAATTTGTTAGCAAATCTAATACATTGTAGACGTGGCGGTTCACCTTCCTACCCAATGGTTACCCTTACGGGACAATTCGTCTGCAACTAACATGGTCTGCTGTATTTATATCTGCTAAGTTTGAATATCAAAATAAGGCATTTAATTCTTTTTCCATCTATAAATGCTTTCAGTGGTATCAGAGCTTTTTGTAGATCTTTTGCTGTTAGTGAAAGTTTTTTCCTGCATGGAGTTTCTGCTGTCATTTGCATCTTCAACACCCGTCAATTTGTCACTTTCATGGTCGCTCATAACTTGTGCCTGTGTGAAGGATTCATGTTCAATTGAAGACCTATTTTCCCACGTGAAAGGTAAAGCCAGCGACCTGTTTACAATAGGGTAAAGATTGTGTGGCAGCCTAAATCAAAACATGCAACCTGTGGTGTTTTCTTGTTTCTCTGCAAACACTAGCGCCTCAAATAGACAAGATCAGATTTGATACGGATTCATCAAGATATAGTACCTGGAAGTTTTGAACGATGTAAGATGAAATACATGACATTCAATGCGGAATTTATGGCTCAATGTGTCATTTGAAGCGGACTCGGGATTCCGTTCGCCATTTTCGTAAGCATTTACTACTTCATATCCATTCATATATGTTATGTCTAAAGTTGAATTTCATAGATGTCAAAAATATATGGTCTAAATTCAATTTAGGTTTATTAAATCCATTGCATTTGTTCTAGATTCTCGTCTCCAAACATAGTTTGATGTCAAAAGTGGTCTTTAGCCAAGAATTATTGCTGTTTTATTTGTCTAGTGAATTATTGTTATTGTGTGCGTCAAAGTTATTTTATTAATTTGTTTTTGTCATTATTTGTAAAAGTCTTTTATATCGTTTGTTCTAAATCTTTACCCTTTATTGTAATGGGCGCATTCTCGGGTGAACCCGACGTCCTAAGTCAAATGTCAAATGTGTCAATATTGTGAGGGGGCATGTTTCATTCAAAACGACATGCATATGAGCTTCATGATCAAATCTCACCGTGTTAGCAGCATCAAACTAGAGGTTGGACGACACACTAAGGTCGAGGACAATTTGTGTCCTCTCATCAGTCACCTACGATGGAGTCGCAACATGGATTTGGTGATGTTTTTGTTTTTGTTGAGCTTAGTGTGTTTTTTTGGTGTGTGTTTTTCAATAAAGATGCAAAGAATTTTTCCAGTTTGGTACCTCCTGAATGAAGGACATTGTGAGGAGAAATAACATTAGAGTAGCACTTGGTTCTTATGTAAAGGGTTTGTGGAAATCTAAGAAACCACCAAAGTGTACAGTTGAGACATCAGTCACCTCTAGGTTCGTGGTAAACCTGTAGTCGGAAAACCATATGGGTTCGTGGTAATCCAGGAAACTAGAAACCACTAAGGTGTTCTCAAGGATGGATGTGCTCAGGTCACTTCCAGGTTTGTGGTAATCTTGTGGGGAAAAACCAAGGTGTCACCAAGACCAAGAAGCCGAATGATGGCATGCCACCTCAAAGGTGAGCAAGCTACATGGAGAGTGTAATAAAATTTTTTTGGTTTGGAATAAGGGGGTCCACTATCTGGAAATATGATGTTTAGAAACAATGTATTAAGGGGGAATGTTAGAAAATATAATATTTGTATATGTGGTGGTTAATCATCCTACACAACAGATTCTGTTACACGACGGTTCCTATGCAACATACATGGTTTGATGTATTTATATCTCGCTAAGTTTGAATATCAAAATAAGGAATTCAATTATTTTTTCATATATCAATTCTTTTATAATTTTCATTAATAAGAAAACACATCAATATGAATATAGTCATATAGATCTAGTCTATATGTAGTTGATAGGGAAGTATAAATTTTAAGCTTATATCTATAAACATAATATGTAGATGAGAATAATATCTCGCACTTTACACTTGTGCATGTGAAATGTCTTTAAAATGCACTTGAAAGGAAAATTTTCCAAATTAATAGAAAATACTAAAAACAATCGTAACATTAAAAATTCATAGCCTTTGGCCGAGTCAAAGAGTAACTTAACGCTACGGAAACAATGCACATTGCATAAGTATATTCTTTTGTGAAGTCACAAATGAATAAAACATGTGCAAAGGGAATGAAAAAAGTTCAATAATGGAAGATAAATATTAATCACCTAGAAATTTATAGATAGAAATGTAGGTTGACAAAAGAAGTAAGATGATTGTATGAGAATGAATGTAATGGGTAGATGTCCATTCTCATTCAGGTAAAATATAATGAATGAGAAATATGATTGTATGAAAATGAATATAATGGATGGATGCCCATTCTCATCTTATTGGAAATAATTAGAATGGGAATATTCTGATTTTGAACATTCAGGTAATATAGAATGAATGAGAAAGATAATTATATAAGTTTCTATAAAATTGGCATATGCCCATTCTCATAAAGGAAATATAAAAGGAATGAGAAAGATTATTGTATGAGAATAAATAGAATGGGAAGATTTCCATTCTTATTCATGTAATATAGAATAAATGAGAAAGGCGATTGTATGCGATTGAATAAAATGGGAAGAAGTCCATTCTAATATTATAGGCAATGATTATAATGGACATATGTCCCTTCTGAACATTTAAGAAATATATAAGGAATGAGAAAGATGAATGTATGAGAATGAATAGAATGGGAAGATGTTGATTCTCATATTATAGGAAATGATTAGAATGGGCTGATTCCAATTATGAAAATTCAGGTAACATAAAATGAATTAGAAAGATGATTGTATGAGAGAGTTGATTAGAATTGGAAAATGCCCATGGTCATAAAGGCAATATGGAAGGAACCCTAAATATGATTGAATGAGAATGAATAGAATTGGTAGGTGTGCATTCTCATTCATGTGATATAGAATGAATGAGATAGATGATTGTACGAGAATTAAGAGAATGGGAAGATGTTCATTCTCATATTATAGGAAATGATTAGAATGGGCATATTACTTGTATGAGAATGAATAGAATAGGTAGATGTCCATTCTCATTTAGGTAATATAGAATGAATGAGACAAATGATTATACGATAATGAATAGAATGTGAAGATGTCCATTCTCATATTATAGGAAATGATTAGAATGGGCACATGCCCATTATGAACATTTAGGTAATATATAATGATTGATAAATATGGTTGCATGAGAATTAATAGAGGAAGAATTAGTACCTACGATCCATTCTCGAACATTTAGGAATGAAAATATGATTGTATGAGAATGAATCAATTGGGAAAATTTCCATTCTCATTATTTTTTCGTAAGTTATTGCTCACATTTTGGTACGACGCACCTCTGAATTGTAGTTGGAACCCCACTTGTTACTAGTTCTTCTCTCTAGCTCCCTTGAATGCTCTTTGGTGTTATGATTTATGCATATGCTCTCCTTATGATTATTTCAATCTTGAGCAGGATTTAAGATAAATAAACCCCATTGTGTTATAGTGAGTGGTGCTCTTGTATTGATATGTTAGTTTCTAATGGAAACATTATCTAAATGTTTTACATTTATAAATCATGTTAATGTTGTGTGTTCAATTTTGAAGTGTAAATTCATGCTATAGAAAACGTTGTGGTCATGATTTTGTTTAGTATTACTATGAAAATTTAATTGTATCATCTCGAGTTATAGAAGTGCTTCCTATGAATAGTATTTGTGATTGTAAATGTTTTGGATAACTTAACTATCCTTCCTTGTTGTTAAACCTCATCTTGTGTGATCTCAAAATTGTGAGACCTTTGAGTAGACATGTTTTCTCGTACAAATTGTTGGTCATGGTTGATTCTTGCTAGCCTTGTCTAAATAACAAACTTTGAAGCGTAACTCAACCTTAGGAAAGCCTTAAATTTTTTCTTACAATATGTTGTAGCTATGAGAGACTATTTGGTCACCTCTAGTTCATGCAATTCTACTGTCACTCTTTTACTTTGATGGTTGTTCTTGAGATTCCATTGGCAATTTCCTGTTTTGATGCATTGTATTGTAGCTTGGTTGATCACATAGAGTTACTATTTAGAATTAAATGTTTGTGACCTTACTTGAAGAAAGTTTAGAACTCATCCCTTATAATCTCCCTTCTTCTTGTTGAATTGCATTGGACCAGACTTGGGTTTTGTTGACCCACTCTTGTTTTGAGACAAAAGAAATTCCAAAAGTGTATGATCCTATTTCTCTTGCATTGTTCCCGCCTTTTTCTCTGTGACTTCTGGGAGGAAGTCAAATATAAGGGAGGGGGATGTAATGCCCACTCCTCTTTAACTCTGTTTGAACCGTGTTATCAATTTTGAATTGATTATAATCTTAAACCTTGTTGTTGTATTCTAGTTAGCATACAAATAAAATGTGTGGGACATCATGATTACTATTGTGTTTTGGTTATTATTTTTCTTGTATGTTGTGATGTGGACCCCGATGGGCATTTAAGGATAAGATAATTAGCTAGAATGGTTGCCTTGTTATAAATTGATTGTGATAGCATTACTCTTTGATTTTTTTGTATTTAGTTTATCTCGTGATGAACACATAGACATTACTACACATTATTACCGGAATTTTTAATAGATGAACAAATTTAACTCATTGTAGTATGGAAATTGAAAAATAGACAATACTATAACTAAACTGATTAACTTTTGATAGACATTCAGTATGGAAGATAATGATGTGTTGTTAGTTTAGATATATATTGATATTTTGATATTTCTCCATAGTAATTATATTACAATAGTTGAAGTTATCATATGATTTCTTGGATATTGAAAAATTGGTGAAACACCGAACGAGAAAAAGTATTTCTTAAATTAGATGATTCAGTTGGTTTATGATCTTAATTGCAAACTAATGTATTAGCGGAATCAAAATGTTGAAAATTGAGAGTAATTGTTGAATTACTGGGTCTTAGCAATAGTAGTTATGATATTTGATTTTGGAATTGGTATGTAGATATAATAATTTTTATTAGTTCGATATTGCTAATATGGCCACAAGGCCAAAGAGGTATTTTGTGATTTTATAGGTAATTATATCACAACAATAAACTACATGGGGTAGGAGACCAACAATGAAGGAATGTGGGGTATTGGCAACTGGTCACCATGGCAACTTATGTAATGTTTTTGTTTTGTTATTTTTTGTTAGGGGGTCCCCATGGGTGGATGACCTCCAATTGTGACCATGGGGTTTGTGTGTATGTTTCCTTTTTATTTATTTATTGTTGAGTATGTGATTTAATTTGTGATGTAATTCCCTTTTTATCATTATTGATTAATGTGTCTTAATTAGGTAAATTAATCATGTTAGTAAGATAATTATGGATGTGACAAAAAGGAGTCATTTATTAGAGTGGTTGGGTCTTTGGTTCTTTTGTTTATTAGTTGAGTGTATGTGATTTTGAGTGTTGTACACTCCACCCTAGTTGGAAACTTGGATTTGGGCTTCAGGACCAATTTTGGAGGCTTGCGGGACAAGCTAATCTTGTCCCACACCTCTTAATTTCTTATACCAACCCTACCTATGGGTTGGGGGTTAAAACTAGACCAAATTATGTGTTTTGTAAGGCAAAATGTGAGATTTGATTTGCAATTTCTTACATGTGTTTAATTTTTGTCCATATGGGGTGTGGGTTGAAGTGGTGTGTGTAAGAGGTTTTTCATACCTCTCAACCACCCATTTATTATGCCTTGGAGTATGGGTTTGACTTGGGTGATGTGGGATGAAGAAGAAATGATGTGGCATCCTACATGGAGCCACATCATCTCCCTCTCCCTCTTTTCTATTTATTGGAGTTTTTGGGAAGTGTTGATGCTCAATTTAATCTCGCCATGTTCGTTCAAAAAAAGTCTCATCCCGCATGGTTTGAAGTTTTTATTGTCTCCTTGTATTGATGCGTGAAAGCATTTTCCTTCATTTGGTTTCCATGACTAGTCATTTCCTTTGGTCAAGGATCACATTAAGTCCAAATATTGTTTTCCATTTGTCTGTCCATGAGAAAGAATTTGTAATCTGGGTGTGAATTCAGGTTTTCCCCTTCCTTATATTTTTCCACAGTCATGTTTTTCCTATCAATTTTTGTCCCAACATCCATGGAAACATGGCCCTTTCTGATTGGATGCAACCTGATGGGTCTTTTTGGTGAAATTTACCACTTTTTACACGTTTGTAAAAAATATCAAACTAGCCCCGTGGCCCCAATGGCATCTCATTGGCAATTCAAAAAATATGAAGCAATGGGGAAAAAGTCTTACTTTGACCCCGAAGAAGGACACATGGAAATTTTTCATGTTACAAGATGGAAGGAAGGTCGAAGGAACATTTTGAAGTTTCTTTCCTCTTTGAATGATGGAGAAAAGTTATGAAATAACCCGTAACTCTGCTAGGGCCCACATCAAAAGTTAGAATCACCAGGGAATTTTGAAACTCTAAGGCTCACTTCAACTGAAATATTTTCCATGTGGAGGGTCGGTGCTCATTTGAGGATCTGCCTCTGGGTCCTACCTTAGGAGATGTGCCAAGGAGACACGTGGAGGCTTCCACTGGTTCCTCTCTATACTTCAAATTTTTAAGAAAATTTCTAAGGCCTAGGACACATGGAGGGCCCATGCCTATTTAGGCCCTGCCCCTATACTTTACTTTTGAAAAAGTGTTGAAGGGACACTTAGAGGTTTCCACTGGATCCTTCCCATACTTAGAATTTTCAACGGCTGAAGAAACTTTCTTGGACCCTAGGAATGTGGCGCCTTTCACTGGTCCTTAAAAGTTTTCAACAACTTTTCCAGACTGAGACACATGGTGATCCCGCACTTATTTGGGGTCTCTGATTTTGGATACCATATCAAAATTGCACCTGAGAGACATGTGGAGGCTTCCACTAGATCCTTTTTATATTGAGACTTTTTAAAAGGAAAAAAGGAATTTTTTTGGGCCTGTGGCACGTGGAGAGATTGCGCTTGTTTGAGGTCCTACCACTAAACTTCATCTTTGAAGTTGCATGCAAAACAAAAATGTGGAGATTTCTGCTGAATCCTCTTTGCACTTGGCCAACTTGGACTCGCATCACAGGTATGTGGAATAATTTGTGCATAGACACTCATTTCTTAGAGGCATGAATGTAGGCATCCATGCGAGGACACTCATTTCTCAAGGGTGAAAAGGATTGCTTGACAGATCTAACTATACAAAGTTACGAAAATGAGTAAAAAGGGGATTTCTGCATGACATATTAAGAATGATTAGAAGGACTATAAAAAAGTATGGCATGGCATCCCAGTCATTACTCAAGGGTCTGAGAAACGTGACTAGTTCATGATTTTTCCACCGACAACATCAGGTGTAGATTTGTTAAACATCATTTTCTGAGACAAATTGGTAACAAGAAAAAGGTTCCTTGAATATTTTTATTTTTGGGGGGAAAATTTGGGATGAGTGAGTGAGTGAATTGTATAAATGTAATGAGTATACTCTTGTAAAGGGTCGGGGGTTTAATTCTTATGAGAAAATTTGAGAAAGCCCATCTTCCTAAGAGACCATATGAGAAAACTGTTAATCTCTTTTATTTTAGATTTTATCACGTCAAGATGGTTGTGAGTGTACAACCATTGAAAATCTCTAAGACTATTCAAGAAACTTTCCCATGCTGATAAATCTAATAAATCTCAAATTAATTTGTGTTGATCTTGGGAAAAATTGTGTTTGTTTTTATTTCAGAATGTTTTCAAATGGTTTTGATGTTCTTGTTGTAATGTTATGTTAAAATCCCTTCGAATCACATAGGATCTCATCCCCGGTATGGTTTAGTGGTATTTGCAATTTAATTATGAGAAGAGCCTTCATCTTGTAATGAAATAAACAATTTAAAATCACTTTACTGTCATTTTGTTGATAAAGATTGTCTGTAAGCCTTTGAGTGTATCTTAGGCATGAGGAACTAGGGGTTGTTAATGTTTAGTTGAGTCTTTAGCTCAAGGTTTTGTGTTGAATTTTCAAAGATTGTGTGAAACCATGTAGATCTAGGTATCCATTGATGCACACCTTCTTGTTGAACGAATATTTTTGCTATTATGAAGCATTTTGTGTGTTAGTCTTCGAATTTTTGTGAAGGTTCTCAAAGATATGGTGAAAAAAACTTCTTCTTGCTTATTCCCACACCAAAATTTCAAATAACCATGAATCCTACCCAATGCCCCCTGTTCATGATGTGTATCCATAAATGAACAAATTCTATTGCCAAAATATACAAAAGAGAGTAGGGTTTTAGTGTCTTTAGTAACTTGAACCATGCTAAGAAAATATCACCATTCTTTAGAAGTGACAACTCGTGAGAGTTAAATTATGGCGTATTGTTCATATTTTCTCAAGGTTCCCCTAAAAATTATGTGGATCTCTTCATGTCCTTCACCAAAAGAGGTTACAAAATAGGTCCTCTCACCCTGGTCGAAAGGCACGACCTAAATTAGTGAGGATAGATCAAATTCTTATTGAAGGTGTTATCCATTTCTCCAATTCCCGAGTGAGAAAAATTTAGACGAATCTCCTCCCTAGCTACAAAAATACTCATAATATGATCATTCTACCTCTCAGTGTCTTGCTAAATCTATGATGCTACTCAGATTCCAAGGGAGAATCAATTTAGATACCAACAGGAAGTATTGGGGGTTACTTGCTCATTTCCTTTTGGGGGATGCTTATAATTTAGGAGATCTTGCTTGAGAATGGTAAATGGAGCTTAGAGTGGATGTTGTATTGCTTGGATTCTTGAAGGCTTGGAGCTTGTTGTGTATTGAAACTCTTCATTTGTAAGGTAGATCTTCACCCTTTTTTTTACCTTACTATTTTGGTTGTGCTCATATTTGTAGTTGATGATTGTTATATTGCTTATGATTGTGGGAAATATTTTTAATCCTTAGGTTGTGGGAGAAATTGAAATGGGGATAAAAATTCAGGAGGCATAAGAGAAATGTTATTGGGTATTTAGGAGGGAGTTGGGTTGGGATTTCCACCTTGTTGATAAATATGATTTGTGTTTATCTTGTTATTCTTGAGGGAGGCATAAGAGTGAGGGAGGCATAAGAGTGGATTGATTCTTGAGGGAGGCATAAGAGTGTTTTATGTATTGTGATGGAGTTTTTGGAGGCTCATAGGTGGACACCCAAACCCTTGGGAGGCATAAAAAGAACCCCCATGTTCATTTCTCCTCCATGGCTTTAGTATGAAGCCTTTGTGTTTTGATATTTGTTGGTTTGTTATAAAATTGGTATTGAGTGTTCATTGATTGTCTTGATTAAATTTGTATGTGGAAGCCATTTTTGAGTTGCCATGGTTGTCTAAATAACCCTCATTGCTTCCTTGTTGGGGCTCGGGGCCAATGAGGAAGAAGGCTTCTCTCCCTCATTGGATGTTTGGTTGGGTGGAGAGTGTTTCCTACTCCCCTTTTTTTTGTGTGTATGACTTGATGAAGATGGTGAACTCAATGGATGAAATGCTCTTGTTGGAGAAATGCATGTGGAGTTGTAACTTGTGCTACTATGATTCTACAACTTGTAAATTGTACCAATAATATATAGGATGTAATTTTATGCATTGGTTAAATCCTTGTAAGTTGATTATTTTGAATTACATTACTTCATATGAATTGTGAATTTTGTAATGATCTTGTAGTGGAAATTAAGATCTCTTAAATAAAAACTTGTGTGTAGGAGTTGCATTGCAAATCTTTTTATTTTTAAAAGGTTAGTGTCCTTGAATGAAAAGGGAATGTTGATCATTTTGGTATTATTGGAAATATTGTTGGAAGGAGATAAATTTAATTTAGGTATGTTTATTATCCTCTTATTCAAATGATGTAAAAAGAAGAATAAAATAAAATATATCGAATGGTTTCTATAATAAACTTTCCTTCTTGTGGCAATAGGATTGAATTAACTAAATGAATGAACCACAACAAATTATACCCTTAAGATGGTTATATAGATGAAATTGAAAGTGATAAGTTATTGAATTTAGATAAATACACAAATTTGTGCATTAGCATTATTACCTTGATGCATGTAAAATTTATTCTTACAAAATTATAATATTTACTCTCCCACACAAATTTGCAAACTGCTATATTAATGAAAATATAAATTAATAAACAAAACATATCTACCTTTATCTTAAATTGATATGTTACTTTGATTACGTGGTTGAAATTAAGAATAACGCTGATATTAGCATGTTGATAAAAGGCTAATATCAATACATACATAAAGGTATTAATCTTAATATACATATATTAAGATACTAATAATAAATAAATAAATAAAGAAAAAAATAAAAAAATTGATGCATTAATATCTATATCAAATATATTGAATAAAAGTATGTTCTTTTGAAATGCATCTCTTTGAAATTGATTATGATTTCTTAAATAAAAAAATGATTATTCGCAGAATGTGGCATTTAATTTAGTTATTAAAAAGGTTAGGGGAACGGGTGTCGACTCCCACCCCCAACCCTTATATTATATAAGGGGTGGGCATCCCCGCACATAATGCTATGCCTTCTCCAATTTTAAATCAAACCCACCTCTAAACTCCATGTGGCTATTCAAAAATTACGGCTTGTTTAACATGTAACCGTAGATTTAGCTTTTACCTCTCGTGTTTTCTCCTATATGTGGCTTATCACACACACACACACACACACACACACACACACACACTGGATTTTATTTTTGCGAGTTATCTAAATAAATAGAATATATATACATACACACAAATATATATAAATATATGTGTGTTTATATGTAGATAAATGCATGTTCTAAAAACAAATAAGTAGGGTTTTGGGTTTTACCCAAATGGGTATATACTCATTGTATATACAATTAACCTACAAGAAAATACAAAAAAAAAGGACAAGAAAAAGAAGAGGGACCAAAACCCACAAAGGAAATAGGTAGATCCTTTTCCGCAGATCACAAAACATAACAAATGAGATCTTCCAATCCCTTCTAATGATCTCTAGGGCATCATCTTCTCCTCCCTTCTTCCTTAACCTGCAAGTGAAAAAAGAGAAATGATATTTTTGTTTTAGAAAATGAATATATGTCATTCCATAAGGATATCTAGGGTTACTTTTGTCAAACCTAAATCTAAGGGCTAAGAAAGATTAGATCTAATGGTGTAGGATGCACCCTACATCACTTAAGTGATGGGGTATTTAAGTGGGAATGTTTTAAATAAAATGTGTGGGTAATGTTAATGAGGCCTGAGGGGTTAGACCTTGTTGTGTACCCTTGACACTTTAGGTATTAAACCATGTTAATATGTTTTATTTTAGATTAAGGAATTATTATTTTCTACCTAATAAAATTTTGTATTTAATTTGGGGCATTCAATAAATAAATTTAATAAGACCCTTGGGGCTAAATAAAAAAGAGTAAAATGGATTAATATTTGAATTTAAGCAGCGTAACTTAACAGGGGAAAATAAATTAAAACATTTTAATAGGGTTGGGTCATTAGTAACTAATTATTATTTTAGTCCCGACTACCAATTAATAGTTTAAAATTTTTTAATATGAATTTAATTAAAATCCTAGCTAAGGCCTTGGAACCTTTCAAAATAAAAAAATTATTCCATAATTTTTTTCCATTGTTAATATCGGGTTTCTCGGGATTTATGTGGGGAAAATGTGGGCATTACAATAGAAAAAATTAGAATAGGAATAATTGTAGTCTACACATTCAACCAATATAGAATGAATGAGAAATATGGTTGTATGAGAATAAATAGTGGAATGGGCACTTTGTCACTCTCAAAGCATTCTAAACATTCAGGAATGAGAAAGATGATTGTATGAGAATGAATAGAATGGGTAGATGTCCATTCTCACTCTGTAATATAGAATGAAATATAAAGATGATTATATGAGAATGAATAAAATGGGTAGATGTCCATTCTCATATTATAAGAAATTATTAGAATTAACATGTTCCCATTCTAAACATTCAAGTAATATAGAACGAATGAGAAAAATGGTTGTATGATTATTAATAGAATGGGAAGATGTCCATTCTCATTCATGTAAATTATATAGAATGAATGAGAAATATGATTATATGAGAATTAATAGAATGGGTATATGTCCATTATTATTCAAGTAAATTATATATAATGAATGAAAAAGAGTATTGTTTGAGAATGAATAGAATGGGAAGATTTCCATTCTCATATTATAGGCAATATTGAATCTAATGAGGAATATTCTTGTTAAAGAAACATATAGAAATAAATAGGAAGATGATTGTATGAGAGTGTCTAGAATGGATATATACCCATTTTCATATAATTAATATAGAATGGATGAGGAAGATACTCTTAAAATTAACATATGGAAAGAATGAGGAAGGTACTTTTATGGGAATGTTTAGAATGGGTAGATGCCCATTTTTACCTAGGTTAATAATATAGAATGATTGAGCAAGATGATTGTGCTAATGAGATGAATTAGAATGGGAAAATCTCCATTCTCATTTAGGTAATATAGAATGAATGAGAAATATGATTGTATGAGAATGAATAGAATGGGTAGATGTCCATTCTCATTCATGTAATATAGAATGAATGAGAAAGATGATTGTATGAGAATGAATATAATAGGAAGATGTCCATTCTCATATTATAGGCAGTATTAGAATGAGAATATTCCCATTCCAAACATTAAGATAATATAGAATGAATTAGAAAGATGATTGGATGAGAGTGTTTATAATCGGCATATGACCATTCACGAGAAAGGCAATATATAATAAATGAGAAATATTATTGTATGAGAATGCATAGAATGGAAAAAGTCCATTCTAATTTAGGTAATATAGAATGAACGATAAAGATTATTGTATGAGAATGAATAGAATGGGTAAATTTATATTATCATTCAGGTAATATAGAATGATCAAGAAAGATGATTTCATGAGAATGAATAGAATGGGCAGATGTCCATCCTCATATTATAGGCAATATTGAATGACCGAGCAATATTATTGTAAAATGAACACATGATGATGATTAAAATTGACCCAATGGATTATAAATGATGATTAAACATGATATAATGATAAGTGTTTGGGTCCATGAGCCCCCATGATTATATTTTTTAACCTCCCACGAGCAATATTATAGTAAGATTTATTTGTGTTTAATTTCTATACAAACATGAGTTTTTAGAATGGGCATATTCCCATTCTTATAAAGTAAATTTAAAAGGAATTTGGAATATACTCATAAATAACACATGGAAAGATTGAATATGATAACTATATGAGAGTGTTTATAATGTGAATTTGAACATTCTCATACGAAAATAACGAAAGAGTGAGGAAGATTCTCATAAAAGCAATATACGAGATAGAATGAGAAACATACTTGTAATATGAGAATATTTAGAATGGGTAGATTCCCAATATCATTCAAGTAAATTATATAGAAAGAATGTAAAATATTCTGGTAAAATAGAAATATGGAAAGAGTGTGGAATATTCTTTTATGATGTTTTTAAAAATGGGCATCTTCCAGAGTGATGGTAGATATGGGTCACGGATAGAAGAATGGATGGTTTCGAGCTAGAAGTATGAATGGTATGGAGCTGGAAGTATGAATGGTTTGGAGAAGAAATTTTGAATGGTCTAGAATAGGAAGTATTAATAGTCTAGAGTTGGAAGTATAAATAATTTGGAGATGGAATTATAAATGATCCAAAGCTAGTATCTTGTATTTCTTAAATTAAAAAAAAGAGAATGGGCATCTTCCCATTCCAAACATTCTCATTAAAGAAACATATAGAAAAATTTATGTGGCTTTATATTGAATATTATTGGTTCTCTATAAATATTGAATATTGTTAGTTCATAGTGTGTATGTGTTACACATTACACTAATCGCGATCCTAATGCAAAATGTACTATTATTTTGTGTTTCGCCCTATGTGGATGTTAAACAAATTACATGTATTCCTTAAATTTGAATTTGGAAGGTACTCTATTTAAATATTACTTGTATGGAAATATTCAGAATGCGTAGATGCCCATTCTCTTACATGAAATATTGATGATCTATATAATTAGGTATTGTATTCTAGCATATATTTATTTAAGGGTTTTTATTTTGTTGTGCTTTCTTTTCATTTTTACTTTCCATGGAATAGAGTTACATTTTTAATTTTCATATAAGGGGCATCTACCCTTTAGAAATATTCTTAGAATTTTTTTATAATGAAATCAAATTTTAAAAACGCTCTGCAACTCTGGTGCAAAAATGGAGTCAACTCTTCTAGGGTTTCCCCTTCCTAACTGTCATACCACGGAATTTTCGTGGCTCGTGGGAATTTATTGTTATAGTCTCTCTTAGGGTTTCTCACCCTCCATCCATCCCTTATATAATGACCTCACCATCTTCAAACCCAATTGTTTCAACCGCAATAGGAGATAGTGGAGTGAGAAATGGCACCATTGGCGAAGTGACCCAAGAATTTCATCTCGAAGGTTTTTCATGAGGCAATATTTCTCCTTCGTATGTAGTTGTGTCCATTCTTGAATTTAATGCTTTTTATCAATGGTTAGAACATTTTTTTCCTCATTGGGTATTTTTTGGGTTGAATCCTCTCGAAAACATGCTCAAATCCTAGGCTAACATAATCAATCCCTCATGGGGTCCATCCGGATAGCATTTAAAACATTGCCAAGGGTTTTTTTCTTTCTCGCTTCTCCGACCCCGCTAATGTGCCCAATATTCTAGATAAGCAAGCCACTTAGTATATTCACAACTTGCTACTTGTGTTAACACTCGACACAAGGACTTTGTGGTATGTAAATGTATCACCATTAAAGTGCCTATTTGGATTGAATTTCCTGGTCTTACTCTGTCATGCATGCATTTTTTTCGCAAATCACCACTTCTCTTTGGTGGGTAGTATGCCTTGAATCCAATTAGTTTTAGCATGCTCATCCTCATAAGTGAGTATGCATTGAGATTGATCTCTCGCAGGATCTCAAAGAATTTGTGGATATTCAAATGGGTGATAAATGCTATTCCCAGTGGGTCATGTATATCAATCTACCCAACACTTACTTCCGTTGTCAAGAAGCTGATCACAAGATCAAAGATTGCCCACTCTATGTACCCCATAACTGCCTTATGGCCAAAAAAACTCTCAAGTCAGTCAAACCCCAATAGGAGGAAGGTTGGAAAGTTGTTGGGGGCTGGAAAAATAAGAACAAATCCTAGCAATCCAAAGCCTCTAGCTCCCAGGGCCATCAGGAACCATCTATTAAGGAACAATATCTCAACATTCTAGCTAAGGAACCTACAATTGCTACTAAAGAACCAATTGTTGTTGTTAACTCGGCTACCCCGTTTCCTAAGTACTCTAGCACGTCTCTCGTGGCATTGGTTCCCATGGACTAGAAAAATTCTTCTTCTCACATCCCTATCTTGAATTCAATTCCACTACTGCTACCAAGCATCTCACAAGGGCCTTCCAAATGACCCCAAAGTCCTTCTTGCATCTCTGGGGACCACATCCTAGCACGCATCATGGATTTCACCAAAGTGGAATACAACAATGAGTACATCAACCAGAAAAATTTTGATCGACATGATTTTTCGCATCATAATGTTGCTTGTTTCTTATACAATCAATATGATACCCTTGATGGCTTGGAGGATGGGGATATGGATCTTGCCAAACATTTCCCATAAATTATTTATCTTGGAATGTTATGGGTCTTATAAACTCTGTCATGAATATGTGGTGCGTGAAACTCAACAACGATGTGTAAATCTGGACATTTTGTTTTTGTAGGAAGTAAAAATTATATATTTTCGATTACTGGTGGTATGAAATTCCATCGGGTTGACAACTTGGATTTTTTAGCAATCATGAAGCACGACGTCAGGGATAGATTTCAATTTTTACTCCTAAATGGTGGCCCTTATTAATTAACCATGGAATCAACCCCACCAATCGTGTCATATGGGTCCTCTTTAATATTGATGGCCACCCTTTTGGGCTCATAAATATTTATGCCTTGAATGATGCAACCGAAAGGGCCGATCTATGGTGGTGGATAGCCAACTCCATTCCCGATGCCTAATGGGTAATTAGTGGAGATTTTAATATGGTTGAATCACCTAATGATAAATGTGGCCACTTTCCTATGAGGTGACCACCTGGTTAAATGGAAGTATGGTACTTCATGTGAAATAAATTCAATTTTTTTTATCCTACTCGCATCTCGAGTTTCCCATCTCTCGCAACTTGGTACAAGTGGAAAAATATTTATGGAGGGATAGATCGCATCCTTAAATGCATTGACAGGGCCATGTTGTTAGCTCAAAAATTCTTTGGGTTTGATAGCATTTATTTTATGCCAATGGAGGTCATGCTTGAATTTTTCCTTTCGGACCAATCTCTTATATGATTTTGTATTCTGTTTGCATGATGCATGACCATTTTTTCATAAAGGAAAATTCTTTCTTAATATGCCTTGATGCAACATGGCCCTAATATCAATCATATCAAGTAGGTTTAGAATTTAGCTCGATAATCCAGTCACTTTCAAAGTGGTTTCATCCACCTATGCCAACTAATGGATACAATGGTGGGAATATGCTATTGAATCGAGAATACGCATTTCTTAAAATCTATGACAAACAGCTAGAAAAAAATTGATACCTCTCATATACTGCTAACATCTCAACTCTCATCCAGGTGATGGTGGTACTTCAAGGTGATCCCTTCTTTGACACTCTAAAATTGTAAGTTGTTACGCTCGACATCAAATTCAAATTATAGATAACTATAATGCTAGAGGAGCTTAGATCTTGGATCGAATGCATTAACTCAAGATTGGAGATAGGGTTTCAAAATAATTCTTTCTTTCTCTCTAAGCTAGAAATCCTTCTCAAAAAAATGAGGTATCATGGACAATGGAGCTCGAATTACTAACCCGCAACTTATGTTGCAAGCCTTTATGTGCCATTACAAGCTCATCTTTCAATCTCATCTACCCTCCTCAACACATCGAGCCACTCTTCACCACTATTTGGGTGTTGTTCCACACAAGCTTTCACATGCTCATATGTTGATCTACCAAAGAATTCTTACCATTGAAAACCTTCAAGAAGCCACTATGTAAATGGCTAATGATAAAGCATTGGGCTGTGATGGATTCCCTTGTGAATTCTATAAAGCTCTTTGGGATTCTATCAGGAAATACCTTTTCAAGAGTTTATCTTGAAGGATTTTAGAACCAATCCCTAGGGCCACACATTAATAAGGGAAACATTAAATTTATCCCTAAGTAAGGAGATCCTGAGAAAATCACTTGTTGGCGGCCAATTACGTTGTTGAATGTATCCTACAAAATCATTTCCAAAGTGTTAGCTCTATGATTATGCAATATTCTACCTATTATTATTCAACTAGAGAAAACAGGATTCATACAGGGGTGTTTCATCCTAGATAACATCATCGCATAGTGTGGGAAGGCATGGAATGGGCTTACAGATCTCATCAAGCCACCATGTTTATCAAGATTGAATGGCCATTATTTCTTGCCATGCTTGAGGCACTTGGCATTGGACCCATTTTTATTCAATCCGTCAATATGCTTTTTAGAGATGCTTCTTCTCAAATTTCTATCAATGGCCTCTACTCGGATCCTTTTGGGATTTTCCAAGTCTATCGACAAGGTCCTCTTGCCCCTACAAAGATATGAGCTGGTAGCCAAAGGCTTTGGTTATTTCTTAGCTAATGTAAAAGTGCAAGGTATTGTTCATGGAATCTCGCTACCTAATGAGCCCAATTCTCATCTTCTCAATGGGCATTTTGCAGATGAGTCCTTCCTTACGCTTATCAAGGATGAGACCAACATCCGTAATGCTTGAAAATGTTTTGATACTTTCTTCCTAGCTTCTCGGCTCATCCATTCAAGTGGAAAATAACCCAATGTTATGGGTAATCTTTACTTCCTATGTCGGTCTAGATTGCCACATATGATTAGAAAATTCTAGAGCATGCAGGTGAGATTTTAAAATTTCTAGACATTCCTTTTTCTTTTCAAGCCTCCCTAGCTGAACTATGACATTATGTCATTTAATGGGTGGTGAAAAATTGGAATATTGGATTGTCGTGTCATTATCTATGGCTAGAATATTCCAAATATACTCTAAAGTTCTTGTTGTAACCCATTTTTACTACTTGTCTTGCTAGGTTCCTTCCAAATCCTCTATTCGAAGCTTGAAAATCTATTCAAAGCTTTCCTATGGGTTAAGGCATCTATTGGAAAAGGTTTTCATCTGTGTAACCTAGGATATAAGTTGTCTACCTTACAATTCTCAAGGCCTAAAGCTTATTCACATTCAATGCTAAGGGAAATCTCTCTGTGCTAAGTGGATTATCAGAATCATAACTAGCCAAGAAGCTTGGAAATTTCTCATACAACATGGCATTGTGGAAGTCTCTCCTTATGGCCACCCTTCTTGGAAAGGATTAGGGTTTTTCAATTTGCTCATCACTCCTGTGACTATGAAAATTTTTGTCACCTTTGTGATTAAAATTATCTCGAAAGTGTGGGAATATGTCAAAACTTGGATATTATGGAAAGGGGATGGCTTTCGTAATGGGATTTATCTCAATCAACAATCACTCTTATGGTCGGTGATTTTTTGATCCCAAGATAACTTCTTAGCAAAGGTCTTGATAATCACTACGCTCAAATTATTCAAGCGTGGAATTCGGACCATCGAGGATTTATTTTTCAAGAACACTCAATCCTGGTTAGCTTTTACAAATTTTAAAGCTCCTTTTTGGCTTTCTAACCAAAATAAGGATACTTTCAATACTGTGATCAATTTGGTTCCTGATCACATGATGCATAAGATTGTTGTGCATTCCTCTCGCCCATGGTGGATGGAATAGAAGTTGTATGCTAATACTCCTTTCTCAGTAACTACAAATCCAACAAAGGCTATCCATGCATATCACCCCATTTTGTGATGGTGGACAAACTTAATACTCATTGGGAAATCATGCCACTCTGTCTACCCGGGTAGAACGACTTGAGATTGTTTGCACTATATGTGTGGATCCTAAAATTCCTCATTTTCTTTGGTGTATTCTACACCAAGGCCTTCCTAATGGGTCTCCTCTTGTTCAAATTGGGATTTCAGCTCCCATCTACCCCTTCTATGGGAATCGGAAACAATTTTTCATTTCTTTTGGTTCTCGCCCCAAAGCTCAAATTTCCTAGAACTGGATCCATTCTTTATGTTGTTTTCCTCATGGCCCCATTGTTTCACTTGGAAACATATCATCTTGGGAGATAATCCCAAACTTATGCCTATGTTAACCCTTATTTGGCCTTTTTAGATGAGAGATTTTATTTTGGATATGGAAATAAATAAATATTTTTTATTTGCTAATTTCGTAGTTGATCAATATTTCTCGATTTATAATTAATATATGGTGATCTCCAATGTACTTCTACATATTCAATTTCAAGAAAAAAATGTGGCGTTGGAGGTGGACCACCTTCGAGACCCTATTGTGCCACCGGGGAAAGCCCCGTGCAATGTTTCATGTGTGCCTCCATCTCCCATCGTGTTCTCCTCCCCTTCATCTTGTGGTGTTTGGCGTATCCGATCTCGGCGTTGTGCTTTCAATGACACCCGCCTCTCTCCAGGCCATTACATAAGCATATTCATTCACCTATTTGCTAACATGGCCAAGTAACACCGCTGCACTCACAAAGCTCGCCAACAAGATTGGGGATCTCCACCTCTCGTAGTATAGGTGGAGCTCTCTCACACATTCTTCGGCTTAACACCATGGTTGGGTCCCTCCTTCTACCACCTTGCTTCATACTGTGCAACTTCACACCCATTGCCACCCCCACCATCATCTGAAAAATTCCCTCACCTCAACCTTTCCATTCCTACACATGAGGAAGAAGACTCAGAGGAAGAACTTTCTCTTGACTGGGAGATTTCACATGCTGGAAAATATCTTCCTGGGTCGGGGTGGCCGGATGATCAAGAATCACCTACCTTGGGCATGTTTGTTGCTACTGCTTGATGGTGCCTTTTTTTGTTTTTGGGTGATGCCTTTTATTTTTTTGTACTCTCTTAGGCTCGGTCTAGTTTGAATTTTGTTATTCTAGGATTGTCCTAGCTTGTTCGTGGTTTTAGGGCGTTCTCTCATACCATCCGCTTTTTTGGTGAAATCTATCTTGTATCTTATTACATTAATATATTATAAGATCCCTTTTCATCAATTTTTTATTATTATTGTATTCTTGTCGATTTCAATTTAATTGTAGGTATTTGAAACTCTAGTAGTTGGGAGAAATATGGCCGCATCCCTTTATAGGGTGTTGGATGTCCTATTAGAGAAAGTGGTTAATAGTCAAATTTCTTCATTCTACGTAAATAAAATTATAACCTCTAGTTTTATCAACATTTGAAATCAATTGGGTCGAGCTTAATCATAATTTCGAATCCATGTTACAATTGTAATATTGTCAATTTTTATTGTATTAAATTTTTTAAGCGTCTCTATCCTTACCCATTACGCCTTCATGTTTGCATAGAATAAAACACAAAAATATTTCTATAATATGGTTCATGGGAGGTTAAAGAAATATAATTGTCGGGGGGAAAAGGCCATGACCACTTATCATTGTATCTAGTTTAATCATCATTTGGAATCCATTGGGTCAATTTGGAATATACAATTCATAAAAATCAAAATAAAATGTATAATCGGGAAGTGGAGATCTTATTGGTAACAATATCTATTATAACTATCACTTCTCTACTAAGATAATTTTATTCTTAGATCAGTTTTCATATAGAAGTACCTAAAATACATATTACAATTGGGATATTATTCACATTTCTTGTTGAAAAGGAATACAAATGTTCGAAAAGTATGGAGTTAAAGGAAGCATGTCATCTAAAGCTTGAAGTATGCATGGTCCAGGAGCTCTAAGTATGAATGGTATTGATACGGAAGTATAAATGGTCTAGAGCTAAAAGTGTGGATGGTCCAGATCTAGAAGTTCGAATGTTTTTTATTTGGAAGTATAAATGGTCTTGAGCTAAAAGTTTAAATGGTCCGGAGCTACAAGTATATATGGTTCGTAGGTGGAAGTATAAATGGTATGGAGATAAAAGTGTGAATTGTATGGATATGGAAGTATGAATGGTCTTGAGTTATAAGTATGAATGGTCTAGAGCTAAAAGTGTATATGGTCTATAGATGGAAATATAAATGGTAAGGCGCTGCAAGTACAAATTTTCCGAGTTCAAAGTATGAGTTGTCTAAAGCTAGAATTGTGAATCCTTCGGAGTTGGATGTTTAAATGGTCCAAAGCTAATAGTGTGAATGGTCTGGAAATTAAAATATGAATGGTCTGAATCTTAAAGTATGAATGGTTCGGAGTTGGAAAATTGAATGGTCCAGAGCTAGATTTATAAATGGTCCGGAGCTGGAAGAAAAAATAATACTTTATACACCTATTGTGATCTCTGAAAAACTTATAGGTATTCCATTTATTCCAAGTTGTTAGTGGTATAAAAAAGACTAAATATGTGTTTAAATTGATAACTCTAATTCAAATAAAAATTTCTTAAATTACAACCAAATCTACATTTCTAGTCTAAGTTGGTTAACACTATTAATAAGAAGGAAATAATGAGGCATTTATGGGTCTCATCATCCTTCCACACTTACTTTAATGCATGTCCTTAGGAATTTTCATCATTGGTTTCTCTCATATTTTCATGGACTTGGTTCCTCTCATGTAGCAAACTCAGGTTATATTTTTCAAACAAAGACACCTAATCCTTTTGGCTCGGTTCTCCATGTCCTTTATTTTCTGTAATTTCCTTAAGAAATTTTTGGACCTCATCTTTGTCTTGAGCTCCATAGCAGGCCCAATGTGGTATTGGAACTAGTAAAAGAGGAGGTCTATACCACATTCCAACCCAATCCCTTTTAATTATGTGATTAATTCCACCACATCACTATATCTTCTTATAGAATAATTAAAATTAGGAGAAGAGATAAGCTAATTTCTCCTCAATAGAAAAGATAACGATTTCCACCTAAGGTTACCAACTTTAATCACCAATGATGAATTTTTAGAGAAGAAGCTTTAGTATGCCTATGTGCAAGTCTATAAGATTGCATCATATTTTTCTAACAGTGTCTATAGATCATATGTACCTTATAAATTCTATAAAAAAGTAGATGTTTATGGATAGTTGGCACAAATATATAGTCCTAACATAGAATTATACCTATGCTCAAACTCTTTTATGCAAGTGTCCTAATGGATTTTATTTTCTAATAGGGATGTACAACCTCTAAATTTGAACTTCTCCTACAAAAATATTGATCATGAAATTGGTGTCATGGGGTAATAAGAGTCCATGTAGAAATAACTCACAAAGGAGTTTTTTTCTATTCCTCATTTTCCATCACAAAGGCCTCTACAAACTCTTTCCCATCTTCCATATCATAAGGGAGGTTACACAATTTCCTTAATAACACCCGGTTGAAATATTTTTCTAATATTAAATTACTATAAAGGGGGATGATTTTTGCAAGAGAACGTATAATTTCCCACGAGAAAATGCATGTAGGATCCTCTTTTCAATTTTTTTCTTTTTTGTCTTGTGTTTCCTTCTCCTTTATGATTTCTTTAGTTTATCTTTAAAATTTATCTATTTTATACTTCAGTTTAAATTATTTTTCTTAGATCATAGTTTCTCTTTTCAAGCATCTTATTACAATATAAGGATGGACTATGTTTATCTCAAAGTGGCTTCTTATGCAGTATCCTTGTTTGCAATAAGTGGATTCTAGGTTTGTTTATCGGGCGTCTCAACAATTTCTTCGAATCAACATGAAGTGGACTAAAATGTGTTTAAACATCTATATCTTCAACTTCGTTTTGGGTTGATATTGTATTTTCATTTGGTTGAGTGACTTCCTCCATAGTATCTAGCTTTTGGAGTGCTTGAATGGTCTCATACTTCTTTTTTATTGTTTCCTCTAAATCAACATGTGGTAGACTAAAATGTGCTTGAGATATATATATATATATATATATATATACAAATTAACTTTAGGTGGATGGTGGATTTTCATTTGGTTGAGTGACTTCCTCCATAATATCTAGCTTTTAGAGTGTTTGAATGGTCTCATCCTTCTCCTTTATTGCTTGCTTTAGGAGAAGGATTTCTCTCCTTTTTCTTCAATAATCCTCTCAATGTTAGAAAAATATAATGCATAGTTTAATTATCTACTTTCATTTGGTGGAGGTGGTATATTCTCAACTTATTCTTCAATTGGGTCCTTCCCTTTTTCTTTCCTCAGATCCCTCATTGGCGTATCATGAATATCCTCTTCCCTTTCTTTAGGTACAATGATCTTCATCATCTCTATTCCATCACTCATGATCTCCATGATTTTAGGTACCATTTTTTCATATTCATCATATTCCTCATGATAAATGGATAGCCTTATTCTTCTTCTTTTTCTTCTCTGTATTGAAGGATTTTTCTCCTCAGAATCTCCCTCAAATATACCTAAAGGTTGATTTGATTATATTCCTTTTTCTTTCTTTTGTTGGCAGGAGCTACTAGAATTTCTTCCTCATTTTGCTGTGTAGGGTCCTCAGTAAGAATACTTAGAGTACTTAGTTCAAGATTTTCTTGAATAAATCGCTCTCATTTCTTCTTCCCCTTATTCTATTCTAGAAAATGGTGCTTGCAAATCAATTGTATCATCTCGTGATGTCTCAAACCTTTTTTTATCTTTTTGATACCTTTGAGACATAAAATGAAGAGATTGATAAAAAAATGAGGGAGGCTGAAAGGATTTTGTTTCCCCTTTTTGATTTAAATCATCATTTTCGTGGAAATCCCTATAATATTCCCAAACATACCATGAAAAGAAAAATACCTCATGATCCAAATGGCCACCATGTCTCAGGTTTAGGTAGGGTTTTATTTTGATTCCCTTTTATTACCCTTTTGGTCACATACTATCTCTATTTCTTTTCCCATTTTTGATGTAAAAAGATCTACAAGAGATGAGTACAATATTTTACTATCGACAAAATCTACCCATGTGGTTGAAATTTTATAAAATTATGCAATAATATTATCAATCACAAGGATTTTGACTTCTATGACAATAGTATGGTCATTTTATAGGTTCATAGAAAGTTCATCTACCATTGCAAGCTATAACCCTCAAAGTTCTTCAAAAAAACCCCAATAACTCAATTGTATTAAAAATAGATACTATTCCCCCATATTTTGATAATCCCTCAATCGATTCAGATCGAAATTCTTCATAAATCCCATATTTCACTAGACATGATTTCTTGAAATTATATGTGAAATTACTTAAATGTAATGATAATTATCATTAAATAATTTGATTTTCATTTTGATTTTTATATTTGCAAATTTTAACTACTCTTACATGAGATATCCTTATTTTATGTCGATAGATATAATAATAGGATTAATTTGTGTGTTTATATATATATATATATATATATATATATATATATATATATATATATATATATATATATATATATATATATGTATATATATGTATGTATGTATGTATGTATGTATGTATGTATGTATGTATGTATGTATGTATACATATGTATATATGTGTGTGTGTGTGTGTGTGTGTGTATGTATATATTGTTCTCTTGATAATATATTAACAGATCGTAAAAAATAACCAAACATAGGACTCGAGTAACTATTTGAAGAAAAATTTTGAGATACATAGAGGATAGATCGACATGGAAGCGGGGAGATCTCGGTATGGGAAACGGGGTTTGTTGGGAAAACTCTTCAAAAACATATGCAAGAACGAGTGCAACAACTAGATTTGGAATGGAGGTAGAACTCTCCATGGCTAAAATTCAAAGACATAATTGAGACAGAGATTGCAAAAGATATAATTTTTTTTTAATGGGATGTTTTGCTAGAATTTGACTAAACATCGACTAGGTAAGAAGCTAGATTAGGAAGAAATGGAAAACTCGGGGCAAGTAAAGACCCTTTCCTCTCTCGAAAAAATATTCTTGTTTATTTTTCTTTTGAAGAAGATATAGAAAATTTTATGCAGGGTGGTCCATGGTTCTATGGCAAAACTACACTCTCCATCATAAGATGGAAGCCTAGAGCTAAATCACACACCCCAACCGCATGCCTTGTTTGGGTAGGGCTTCTGTGTTGTCCCTTGAGTTTTGGGAAATGGATATTTTGATGGGTATAGCAAAAGTAATTGGTGAGATGATCACATTAGACCTAACTATAATCACCAGGTCCAGGTTAATCACAACTAGATTGTGTGTTAATGCCCCAGTTGGCTCAACTCCTTTGGATGTCATTAACCTCCTATCTAGGGATAGTGTCTGGAAAAAAAAATGATCTATGAAGAATTACTTTTTTATCGTAGGAAATATGGGTTTGTGGGCCATGGGAGATATGGATGCAAAGGGACGTAACCCAAAACATTGATGCAAAAAAATCAAACACAACAAAATGAGGATATCAGACGCATGCATAATGGCTTGAATTTTGTTCGAGTGGAGCACACGATGCCATTGGAAGATCCATCAAATGTGGTACTCCCATCCCCTATTGAAAATGAACTATTAGTTGTTCTAAAAATAGGTTTCGGGTTCAAGAAGTCGTAGGGGTAGAAAACTACTGTAAAAATGAAGATGGAGGGAGTTAACAATAAGCATTCGGAAAATCATAACTGCGATAGGATTGAGCTAGGAAAAAAAGGTTTCAAGAACACTTTTTTGGCAGATGGTGGTTTGGGATAAGTGGATATACCACCCATTTAAAATTCAAAAACGACGTCGAATGTGGAGCAAGAATTCTGTTAGAGTTCGGCGGTGGAGGTGAAGGAAATCCTGTTCAAGAATATCTCAAAATATTTGATATCTAATCATAATAATTTGAAAGGAATTGTTCAAAGAAATGTTAAGACATGTGGTATAGATTTGGGTGGTGGATGCATGGGACTGATCCCTTAATTAAATGAAAATAAATTACTTTAAGTAGTTTCGGCTGGGGTTTTTTTAATTTCATTAATAACGTAGTGGTTGCGAATAGTGGGAATTACATAAATGGGTTGGTAATGGATGTATACTCAAAAGAAAATGGAAGTCCCGAAATGAACCATGGCAAACAGTTTGGAAAGGTGGACAAAACACCTCCGGGTGGTGGTGACAATGGATGGACCAAATTCAAAAGAAAATTCGATGCACCATTTTTGATGTTATCGTGAGTGGAAGTCGCAACACTCATATGAAATTCTAGCCTAATGTATTGCTGATCTTTTACAGGATGCTTACTAGTTTTTTCTTGGTTTTAGGCCTCTCTTGGATGGCTCGATGTTGTTTCCTCTTTTATCTTAGATGAATCTCCACTTTTCTAACCTTGTTGGTTTCGGTATCTTGTTGGTCATCTCTAGGATTTTTACAAGAATTCTCATGGTTCTAGACCACACCTGGAATGGTCATTCTTGATGTTCTAGTTTCTTGTTTCTTGTATTCCTCAATGCTTTATCTAGTTTATAGATCTTCTTTGTAATAGGGAAGGGACCCTGCCAAAACACTTTGTTTATCCTTTATAAAAAATCAATTTGAATTAAATACCTTTTTCCATTCACATATTGTCTTCTTATTAATACATTCTCAAGTGTTATACTTTTCCCCAAGATCATTGTGATCAAATACAAGTAGATGGATAGTCTCTTTACAAGTCATGGGTATCCATTCTCCTTTCTCTTTGTCCTTTCAAGATGGGTATATATTCATAATCTTATAACATAGGGGTACCCATTCATGGGATGGAAGCATCCACATGATATTTTTATGGTTGGATCAAGTCAAATCGATTTCCATTTATAGTAAAACATTTGTCCTCTAATGCCCTATAACGAGATACTTAGGATGGCCACTTCATCATCGCAAATCAGTAAAGTAACTTATTATCTCTCTCTTCCATACTTTATGTGTGTATATATATATATATATATATATATATATATATATATAGACACACACACACACACACACACACACACACTAAGAAATTAATAATATTATTATGCTTATTGTTCATTCTAGATTCCAGCTACCTAGAAAAATTATATGAAAATGTTATTTTGGAGAGGTGTTTACCTTGTAAAGAAAATATATCATAATGGTCAAACTTACTTTTGGTTATTCTCATACACAAAAATTATTAACACAAAATTTTGAAGGAAATTCAAACCCTATTTCCATATTTCTCCCAACAAATAGGGCTTCACATCCTCATGATTAAAATATAAATTGACAAGATTTCAATTATAACATGGATTCCAAATAATGATTAAACTTGACCCTATGGATTCTAAATGATGGTTAAACTAGACTCAATGATAAGGGGCCAGTGTCGTGACTCTTGATCATTATTTTATTTATCGTCCATACTTCTAGCTCCATATCATTCATGGACTTTCAGCTCCGAAAATTTATACTTCCAGCTCCTATCGGCCATTCATACTTCCGTGTCTTGACAACCCATACTTCTATCTCTGGACCATTCATACTTATAGAAAAATTTTGTAGGTGGTTGAATATTAATGTGGACCAATGTTAATAAAATATTTATCTTAGATCTAAAAGCTCCCCATCACTGTAACAACATTTATTATAAATTATAGTTTGAAAAGAAAGAACATAAAATAAAAATAACAAGATAGAAGTATATCATGGAATACATTTCATTTGTTATTATAATTTAAGTAATACAAGTAGTAATGTATACATCATACACATCTTAGGGACAAAACAAAATAAATAAAGACATATATGTTGGAATATAGTACCTTCATCATTCTGATTTTTAAGTAATACAAGAAGTAATTAATATGACATCCACATAGGGCCAAAACACAATAAAATAAGACATTATGAGGTAGGATCATGAGGAGTGTAACGAAATGCACATGGACACTCGAACTAAATATTTTTCAAAGTGAGAAAGAGGATAGTTGGAGTTGTAAAATTCATGGCCACTCTAAACACAAGAGACCCAAACCCTAAACATAGCATATAATAAAAATGACCTACATCGTAAACAAAACATGTATGTAGTAATAAAATTCATAGCCACCGTAAAAATGATAGAGCTAAACCCAACATTACTATAACATGAAACTAACTAGAGTAGTAAAAATCACCCAAAGCTTAAACACGACATGTTTTGAGAATTAAAAATAGTTACCACACTATACATGATAGACTCAAACTCTATATGTCTAATAATTAGCAAGTAATGAAGGTAACAAGAAACTTGCATGTTAATGTATTCCTTCAAAATGAATTCTAGCTACATATAATGGTAAGGCTTGTAAGAACAATTCTATAATAAGGTAAAGTGTCACTATTTCTAGTGATCACTATGCTATAGTAACGACATACAACAAAATTTTGACATTAAAGAAAATGTAGTTTTCAACTTTGTCACAAGTACATCTAGGGTTTGAAATCCACAAGGGTGAAACATAATTTCATAAAAAATACAATAATATACCATGGATTCCAAATGATGATTAAACTTTCTATAATGATAAGGGGTTTGGTGTGTGTCCCCCATGATTATATGTTTTAAATTCCCATGAACCATATTATAGTAAGAGTTTTTGTGTGTTTTATTTCTATGCAAACATGAATGTCCGATAGATAAAGAGCTGATAATAATTCAAAATTATAAATAATTTTTAGTGCATTTTAGCTATAATGGATCATTATGTGTGTGAGGTCGACTTGTTCATGATGATATCTATATTATTTTCTAAATTTTTAATTATAGATACAATTATACTTGATTAATTTGTTAGATATCAATATATATGCGCCAAATGTTTTATCTTATGTATAAAAACACAATATCAAATAACTTAAATTTCACAAAAAATACAACTTCAAAAAACTTAACATTATTACCCACTCGACATAATTTTAATCTCATTTGGTATATGTATACATATTTGTTGTTATTATACATACACAATGTTTTTTAGTTTCTTTATCTAAACTATGTGGCTTTACATATTTTCTTTTGTCTCACAAACTTTTTTTATGTTGTTATAACATAGATGTCTCTTGCATTTGGAGAGGATGATCATATGGAATTTTTTCAAAAGATACTAAAGTTGTAGAGGGAGATTTTATCTTAGTACAAGGACACTACATTACATAGATTTTGGAAGATGGTTTGTTGTTGTCATTGTTGACACATTATTAGATGGGAGATTAAACTTTCCTTTTCAGTTGATGAATTTGAAAGATTGGTAATTGTCGAGAATAAAGATACTACATTACTTAGGAAGAGAGTGAATTGTTAAAGCATGAATTTTCATTCATTCCCTTGTTTCTAGTGATCACAATCTTAGTGGCCTTGGAGAGTTAGAATGATACAAGAGACATAGGTTGCAGTGATGAAACCGAAAGTGCCATCAACACGGATCCTAAAGATAGAAAAAAAAGAAAATTTCATTCTAAAATACAAATGTTCTAGCAGATATGATGACATAGTAATAGGTTTATAAATCATGTACTAGAAGATCATAAAATTAATCAAGAGAGGTTGGGTCCTTTGAATATTTGTGTAAAGATAGAAAATGTGGTAAATTTGTGTTCCAATTGCTCAAACTTATTACTACCCAATAAATTAATAGTTTTTCTAGTAAAAAAATTGATACTACATGAAACAAGAAGTTCCCTTATGGTTAAGTAACATAGTGCTCAATTTAATGATATGAACCTTATATATAATAGTGAACACAAGTTGAATTTCTATGGATTTTTCACTAAATTAATCCATTTATGTTCATCTATGATAAATTATGTTACATAGGGAGTAATTACCAATGTAATTAAAGGATACAATATGGTACATTTTAAGATATTGGATGCCAATAGCTTCAAAATGCATATTGATAGAATATTCAACCATCCCGGTAAAGGATGCTCCCTATATCAAGGATATCTTAAATAATAACTCTCGCTAGGCAATTGATGAGACAAAAATAATTCTGAGATGGATATTAGATTTAAGAATTCCTAAAATAGGTTGAGGTCATCATTAGAAATGCATTATAAGAGTGAAAACCTCATTTTCTTATCCAACTTCTTTTGATGACACTAATCATAATTATTCCAAAGAAGTGATAAGAACATATTTAAATTCTAAAAATGTCAAAATTTGTATGCCCCATATCAAATCCATCAAACTAAAAATTTCAGTAGGATAGAAAATGGTCAATATTTATGGATGGAGTGGAAAATGTGAAATTTCATTGCTACGAATCTAATTGTCTCCAAAATTTCCTCTTGCTTCAGTTAGAGTTAAATTTTTTTGAAACAAAAGTAGAGCTCGAGTTAAATCGATCAAATAATATTGTGTTTGATGCATTAACAAAAATGCCATCTTCAATGTGGGTAACCAATCTATGGAGGTACATAGAATGAAATTTGATGGGATGGATGTTTTTAGAATGCATGGTGCAAATTTTATGGGTACCCAAGGAGTACCTTCTATAATCATAAATCTAACTGGATAAGTGGTGACAGGAATGTAGTGAATGGTAACACTGGAAAAGAGAAAGAAAGGTCAAATACCACCACAATAATTTCCTACATATCAAGAATTGTTGAGATAAATTCATATATCTCTCTGCATATGACTCAATCTATAGGACAGGATGGAGTAAAATTTCCTCAAAGTTTTCTTCCTTCATTCTATACCCACAATTTATTATGAAAAGTGTAACAAAGAGATTGAGTTATTGAAAATACCTCATATGTCGCAACCAAGATTCAATAAAATAATGACCAAAATATTTCAACATGTTTCTAGAACTAAAATACTTCTTTACCAAGTTTTATGATTTAATATTTTTATAAAATAAAACGTAGATCCACCACATGCCTAGAAACACTCAAAAATTGAAGAGGAATAAACATGACACAATGAATACATTCAAAGTTGTTATACAACTTACTATTCCTAAAAATTGTAACTATAAGAATAGCCCCTTAGATTTTTGAGCATTGTGCATGATAAAATAAAAAAATGAAAAAAATTATACGAAGGATGGGTAAAAAAACAAAGTGAATAAGTAATATTATGAACCTACTAGTTACTTTGATTAGTGCGCTCACATATAGACATAAGAAAGTAGGTTTTGGAAAATTTGGCCTTCCATTTGTTGAACGTGGAGAAAAATAAAGAGCCATATTATTATATTTATGTCTCAATAAGTTTTAGGAACCATTACTTGATGAGTATCGAGATTTATTGTATAGTTGTGGATCATCCAAATAGCCATTCGCACAATGCACTATTACAAATTGATGTGCATGGAAAATGTAAAGGGTACAAGGAAATATTTGATGATTCTAAATCAATTAGTGTTTCTAGTGTGAGTAATTCATTCAAAAATAAACCACAAGTCATCTACTTGCAATTGGATAATTCTTCAAGTGATAATAAGAATAATACCTTATTTTCATTTTCATCAATGTTGACAAAGAAAAAGGTATTCAACATCATGTATTTAAGCTTCCTTCCATTGGAAAACAATTATTAGGATATAGATGGTTTGGAGGATTAGTAGTATCATTACATAAATTAGACACATTTTCTTTGCCACATATCATGGACTCCTACAGAACATGCCAAGAAAGGTCAAGTACTCCTTACCTTATCGACGGAGTGTACAACTTCAATGACTTTGTGGAGCAATTCTTACCGGATGGAAACCATAAGATAATGGGTGTCATTAAACATAATATGTTCATATTTCATGTTGTAGATGAGATACAATTTATGGAGTATAAATATATAATAAAGGAGTTATAATGGTCTCATCCAATCCAAATATGGCATACAAAGGATAATGATGAAGAAAAATTTACCATAAGGGAAAATTCGTGTGCCACCTTTCAAACAACTTAAAGAAATGAATGACCTGAAAAAGGGAATAAAAGCATTTATTGAACATTGGGGAAAATTGAAATAGGTGAAGGTAGTCAATATTGGCTTCAATTAATAACGTATTGGGAAAACATTTTGCATGCTTTGGATACACCATTTGTAAATTTTCTACACTAGGTCGATGTTTGTTTTTAACAACAAAAAGTACAGGAAAAATACATCGATGAAGAAATAACATGATCCACACAAATTCATAGAAAAGACTACATTCTTCAACATATCCCAAGTAACACCGATATTTACATTAGGCCTATTTGTGGAAGATCTATACAAGAATTAAATCTATTCAAGGATGTGTTCAAGGGACATATGCTTCTTATACAACCATGAAACGATAATGAAAATTCTTGGATGGGGAGAGTATATGGGGATATTTTCCTCAAATGGGAAGGATTTAATGTAACTAAAAAGGTGAGGATTCAATAATGGAAACCTACTTGGATAAGAGAAGGTGTAATGTTGTATCGGGATTGTTTAAGGCCAAATAAAACATGGCCATCTCAAATGAAATTAAATAAGATATTTATGTGTATAACATCATCTAGGAATGGACATCAAAAATATTTGAAAAAGTGGCTTCATAAATATACACGATAAAATAATTGAGGTCGTTAAATCATACCTTAAACTACTTGAACAAGGTAATGAATGCTAAATGAAGAAACTATTGAAGATCATAAATTATCATATGAAATAATCTTGGCCTAGGATGTGTATTTTTTGAAAATTATTCCAATGAATCATCCAATAAAACTTTACCGAACTTGTACTATTAGTTACACGAAATATTGAGTGTAGAGTGAGGGAGAATTTTCCATATAATTGTACAAAACATCATGTCATTTATGGAAGTTGAATGTTATTAATGTCTTATTAATATAATTAAAACCATGAAATTAATTTAATTATTAAAAATTGTAATAATTATTATAATATGTGAGTAAATTTACAGGAACCTGGTTGTGATTACAAGGAATTCATTTCAATATTTCATGCTTTGATTTTATTATAGAATAGGTCATGATTTATTATTTCAATACAACCACAAAATTAAATGATCTTCAACTAAATTTATGTGCATAACTCATAACTTATTTTCATAACACATTAATTAAAAGTAGACATTAATAAAACTTAATATACAAAGCCACAAAACTTATAATTCTAAAAACACCAATCATTCTCTTACCATTGATGTATTAGACTTGGTGAATTGAACATTAAGTATACATAATGCACATGCTCCCCTCCATCTCAATCCTTATATTAAAAATATTCCTAAGTTACTTGTTTAGAATGGGAAAATGCCCATTCTAAATTAACTTATTTTTTAATTGTTATAATAACTTTATAAAGTGCAAACCTTTCAAGTATAGATACTTGACTATGTGGTAGCAACTTTGGTTTTATAGAGAATTGGTTATGGTTTATGATTTCATTACAACAACTAAATTATATGCTCTAAATCCCCTAATTTTTGAATTAAGAACTACAAAATTTATATGCATAATTACCCATTAATTAAGTTTGAAATTGATAAACCTTAATAAATGAAGGCAAAAAAATTTCATTAAAAAGTTACTTATTTAGAATGGATGCTTATTTTCAATTAGCTTAGATAATAGTGTTATAATATTATCTCTATAAAGTGCAAACCTTTCAAGGGTATTGTGGGATGATTTTTTTGCTAATAAAAAGAGTTTTCCAATTACTTGTACATAGTGTAAATATTGGAATCCAATATTACACTATTGAAAAACTACTAATAACAATATGGGAATACGATTTCACACTAAATAAAAACCAATAATAGAAATTTCATAATCCAATTTCAACAATTATAAAACTATAGATGATGATATTATAACTCTAGATTCTTGAAAAATGTCCAGATTTAATGAAATTTTTGTTATTCTTAAAATGGTTAACTTGTCTCAGTTGAAGATAACATGATTTTAGACTAATTGAATGGGAATAAGAAACCCAAGTTATTCTCTCGAAAATAATCTGAACCTTAATCTATTTTAATCATCTAGTCATAACTTCACTCCTTTGAGATCATTACACAAAAAGGCCATATTGTTTTTAAATCTTATAATAATATCTCAAATCGATGAAGATCATGATTTTGAAGCATACAAGGTCTTAAAGTTCATGTTTCTAACTTTCTAAGTCAAATCAAGGGTTTAATTTTGATTTGCATATTCTTCCACTAATTACATCTCATCATATGGATGTAGGAGAGGTACATGAGTTTGATCCTACTTCATAGGATTGGTATTGATTAACAAAAATAAGGTTTTACCTAGATGACCTAATGGGGTATGTAGGGTATTAATGTTAATCTAGTTAGGAGGACTAAAATTCTCTAAATGAACTAATGAAGTATGAAATAAATGTAAACAAACTATTATAGATGAAATAGAACCCTAATGTGCAAGAGAAGAGCAAGGAAATGAATTAGCTTATAACAAAATATTGTCACACAGTGTCAAAAATTTAGAAATAGGATCTAGAAGTTTAGGAAAACCTCTCGAGACCCTGCGAAGGGAAGATCTAGACTATATGAGATGACATAGGTGTCTAGGAGTGTACTGGAGCACCTTGGTCTACAATCTGGGAACTCAGAACAACATAAATGCTGAGAACCTCAATCTGGTATGGTCACTAAATATCTCTGAATGCTTCCTATTTGTCATGCTAGATTCATCTAATGAACTAGAGAATGACCCGTAACGTAAGGAGAAGTATCAAACCCTAAAAAAATGAAAGAAACATATGAATGGGTTAGACTAACCTCGGTACTGCAAAGTTAGTGGACTTATCACATACCGCTACAATACATTATCGACCCCGATGAGGTTATTGTGTGTGTATGTGTGTTATGCTCTAGGTTCTCTCATATCATTCACACTTTGTGTAGCAGAGAGAAATAGTAGCTATAGAAATGTAAGTAGCATGTAAGCATGGAATAGAATGGAATCCCTCCCTCTATGAATTTTTGTGATGCAAATATCCTAGCTTGAATGTATGGCACTATGTGGATGTAGGTGATGCAATGGATGCAACACTAAATGGAGTGATAGTAGTGATAAGATGCAATGACCTAGGAACCTTATTTTGGTGTTATAAATTTATATTTATAGGAATCTCAAGCTTAATTTTGTAATTAATCCCAACAAGGCTGAATGAGCGAAGATAAGGATGACTAAAAACTAGAAGTGACCCAAAAAGGAGCGAAAGGGGGTGTTCACATATTAGTGTGCCCCAAGATAGGCTAGGGAGCTCGATTTCGGGATAGAATGTCAAAAATATCATGAAATGGGCTGATAGGTATTGAGAAATATGTGGGAAAGAAGAAATAAAAGATAAGAAAATTGTGGCCAAAAAGTGGGATTAATTAGTACTTTGTACACTTGAGAACCTTCTAAATAGTAATATAAGACCGTGAAAAATATTGTCTAATGTGTAATATTTTTGTCTATATTTTACCCCACTTTATATTGGTGAGCGAAATCTTAGTAACATAAATGAGATGGAGATGCGTGCACTGATAACCATATAGAGTGTAGAAGAAAACGTGTTGATGGAATAAACTCATGCATGGAATGAAATGAAGGAATTTTTTTGGGGGAATTGATTCTAAAGATGAATTTTTTTGTAAAAAGTGGTGAGAGTGAACCTAGAGCACAACACATTTGTAGCTATTGTTGTGTGTAGTCTACCCGCATGGTTAGTATGGAAAGTATCACCGTGGTGTGATGTCGTTGTTGTTGTTATTGTTTCCCTCAATTTGACTTCTTGTTTCTCATAAGTTGGACCTACAAGGAGAAAACCATCAAGTAGTCAAATATGTATGTATGTAAAAATGTTGTGTAAAAATACGTAAATGTAAAATATGCTAGAATAGAAAGTGTAAATGGAAAAATGGAACATGTGCACTTGATCCATGTCGATAAAAAGGGTGTAGAAGGATGGCATGTAGTGTTGTGAGTTTTTGGGAAATCTCATGCCACCCCACGGATGAAGAAGGATAGGGAGGAACCATGATGTATCCTCCAAGATTTAACCGATTCTACTAAAATATTAGAAGATAACTCTATACTCTCCTTATTTTTTGGGTGATACGACACCACTTGACAGAGAAGTGTAGAGAGGCACACCCAATGTAACCCCTGAGCCTGTAACCACTGCAGAATTGCCGAAGGACACCATGTCCTATTAAGGCCATTGTGTATGGAGTTCATAGACTAGTTTGAACTCACTCACTGTGTGTGAACTGTACTAGATACATTGTATTAGTAGAAACCCTCAATGATGCCCCCTCTTTGGGGGCGTATACAATGACCCTAGAAGGAGAATTTGGCTCCAAAGATAACCAACCACACTCTGACTTGTAGAACTCTTCCCTACAGGAGAAAGGGAAACACTTGGTAGATACCAAGGCACACACAAAAGGGGATGGCTATCCAATACAAGTGTTAGTTCAAACACATGCATGTAAATAAGACAAGCGTAAAATACATGACAATGTAAAAATACCAAGTAAAGTATCTGTAAACACGCAAGAAAAAAAGTAGACCACACAATACAAGTTTTAAACATGGGACATTACTCACGATGTTGTAATACATGCAAGGCCATCATGGCCATAAAAAAATTCAAGTGTGCACACAAGAAAAGGGAAAATCTCACATACAATGGAAAACAATGTAGACAAGTAAAAATAAACATATAGTCATGGAAGGATGTAGTGTTGCACATGGAACACCGATTAGCATGTTAGAGTGATAATCAATATTTCAAAGTGTGTATGAGAAAGTATTATAATATGCTAAGTACAAAATGAAACAATAACACGTGTATAAGACGAGTGTGGATGCCCCTAGTGAACAATATAGTAAGGGTAGAAGGCGCACATCCATGACATGTGTAAATTTCATGTATCTGCAATCACACTAGACAAAGGTGTGAATGCACATGTTTGTATGATAATGACATAGAAGAAAGCATTCTAACATGTGTAGTAGAGTGAGCATGCAAAAAACTAGTAAGGAAGAGTAAATGCTACCAAGACAATGTATTTTGTTATGAAAGGATGGAATGGAATGCAAGATGGAATGATAGGAGAAACGTTCCCCCACTTGAATGGAGGTGTATACAATGAGGGTCATTTTTTCCCCCCCTAAGTAGTACAAAATGCTCCGTAAATGAGTGTGCATCATCAGGAAACGGTCAAGTAGTGTTGGTTGTATCTAACACATTATGATGAGTATGTGTATGGGATGGTGATGAAATGTGACATGGGGAGAATATGTGTGTGAACCCTATAGCCAAATAGTATATCATGAATTTTTGAATATACAAGTGTTGATTCAGCCCTAAGCGTATATCACTATAGAATGAGTGTGTGGGAATGAGATATATAGAAATATGTACGTGGACCCTATAGCTTAAGCATATCTAACGACTTTTTGAGCATATGAGTGATAATTTAGCCCTAAATGTATATCACTATAAAATGAAAGAATGGAAGGTGGCATATAAAACTATGTGATGAATAAGGAGAGGGTGTTGATTTAGCCTAAAGCGTATACCCCTAATTGATGAGTAGGATAAAGGATAATGTAATACAGTGATAATAAAATAGGTGATGATCAGATGTAAGAGGATAAAGTTGAATGGATGCAAGGAGTTGTGATTTAACCTAAGGTGTATACCACTACAGGATGATAGAAGGTGTGATAATGTAATGGAATAATTTGGAATTGAGAAAATGTAAGAGGAGAAGAGAATAGTAGATGATAGGATGTAATAGGATGATGTAGAATTGATAAAAGGAGTGGTGATTTAACCTAAGGTGTATACCACTATGGTAGGTGATGATGTGTGTGGGTGATGATATAGCCTAGAGCATTGGTCACTAGTCCGAGGAATGTGATATGATGACATGTCACATGTACGTAAGGTCCATTTGATTGGTAAACCCTGGCGCAAATCGAATATGGATCATGGAACTAAGGTGCATCATAGGCGGTGAGTGCAGCGCGTAGAAAACAAAGGAGTGTAAATGACCATGGTATGTGAATGTATGGAGTAGGAAATGTAATGTAGATCATGCAAAGTGGGTATGAAATGTAATGTAATAAATGTGTAGGTAGAAATATAATGTGTAATGATGATAGATAAAACTAGACCCACGTATAAGGAAATGTAGTGTAGTATGTAGGATAGGTAAGATGTATAAATGGAATGTGGGTGTGTAGGATGTATATGTAGTGTGGGAGTCACGATGATAGGTGTACGTATAGTATGTGATGGTAAAATATAAAGCTAGACTCATATACAACATGACCCAACAGTAAATGTAGAATGAGAGGATAGAATGCAAAACTAGACTCATATATAATGATGACTAGTGTAGTGTATGCCATGAAGATGTAATGTAGGAATGAAAATGTATAGGTCCAAAAGAGTGTAGTGTGTGGGGTTCAAGTGTAATGATAATCCCTAAAATTTGAGTTGGAACCAAATAACTAGGGTGTGTTATTGGGTAATGAAGGTTCGACAATATGTGAGATAGAAGGGATGATGACCTAAATAAAAATATGTAATGATATACTAGATAAGTATGCGAGACTATAAGAGGGGGAATATAATCTGATGTGCCCCTCCAAGTGTGCGTAAAAGAGAATTTAACCAAGAAGTTTAAAGGTTAAAATTCCTTTGACTGGAACTTAAGATGATGCAAAGTGAGGGCCATGATCTACCAGTAAGGATAGAGTAGAGATGGGTGGTGTGGGCAAGTAGAATTGATATGCACTTGAAGGGTGGCCTAGTGATGAATATTCGGTCCGAAACTCATAGGGAGAGATAGGGGATGCAATATTAGAGGCCGGTGTTGAGACGATATGTGGGTATGGTGTGTTTTACGCAATGAACAAGGTGTGCTCATCACAAAGTAGATGTTTCATTTCGGGTTCACCAAAATGATTAACAAAAATAAGTTTTTACCTAAAACTAATGGGGAATCTAGGGTATTAATGTTAATTTAGTTAGGAGTACTAAAACACTTTAAATGAAATAAATCAGTATGAAATAAATGTAAAAATCTATTCTAGATGAAATAAAACCCTAATGTGCAAGAGAAGGGTAAGGAAAAGACTAAATAGATAACAAAATATTGTCACACCATGTCGTAGATCTAGAAATAGGATCTCGGAAGTGTAGGCAAACCCTCAGGGACCCTACAAAGGGAAGATATCGTCTGTCTAACATAACACGATATACCGAGAGTGTAATGGGACACCCAGGGCGTCGTGGGATACAATTTGGGCACTTAGAACAACAAAAATGATCATAACCTCAATCTAGTATGGTCACTAAATATTTTTGGATGCTTCCCATATGTTGTGTTAGATTCATCGAATGAACTGGAGAATGGCCCGTAATGCAAGGAGATGTATCAAACCTTAGAAAAATTAAAGATGAATATGAATGGGTTGGACTGACCTTAACCACCAAGCTAGTGGACTTATCACTAATTTTTGCACTACATTATGAACCCTGATGTAATTTTGGTGTGTGTGTGTGTGTGTTGTGCCCTAGGTGCTCTCGTGTCAGTCTCACTTTATGAAGTAGTGAGAAATATTAGCTATTAAAATTTAAGTAGCATGTGTGCATGGAATAGAATGGAATACCACCCCCTATGAAGTGTGTGTGACGTAGATATCCTAGCTTGAATGCATGGAACTATGTGGATTCAAGTGATGCAATGGATGCAGCCCTAGAAGGAGTGATAGTAGTGATAAGATGCAATGACATAGGGCTCTTAAGATTATTTTCATAATTAATCCCAAAAAGGATGAATGAGAAGAAGATAAGGATGACCAACAACTAGAAATGACCTAAAAAGGATTGAAATGGGATTTGCATAAATCGGGCACCTAGAGTGGGTCTAGGGTGGCCCAGAAGAGGTTGGGGCACCCCGATTTCAGCCACAATTTCGGAAAGGTCGTGAAATGGGTTGATAGGTATTAGGAATTATGCGGGAAAGACCAAATAAAAGATAAGAAAAAGGTGGCCAAAGGGTGGGAGTAATTAGTAATTTATACACTTAAGAACCTTCTAAATAGTAGTATAAGACCAAAGCTAAATTTTTTTCTAATGTGCAATATTTGTGTCTACAGTGCTCATATGCCATATAGTTGTGTTCACACAAATTCAATCTAAATGTTAATCCCTTTGTATGTTCAATTATCATCAAGTAAGTGAAAGTTAGGGTTTAGCCCAAGAAAGCGGAAAATTAGGTTTTTTTGCAGTCATCACAACACTCCATATTCACATAATATAATATTATTTCTAAGGATCTTACAGATAAAGGTGAACATCAAACCTATGGTTGATGAATTCAGATCAAGACCTATACAAGGAAAATGCATTCAGACGTAAAGCTCTCTTTTGCACATCACTAGATCCTAAGTGTTCCCGAGAACTTGGATGAATACATTTTTATCTTCTATCTAACTTTTTGAGCACATTGTTTTATCTTATTCTATTCTAATTTTGTCATTTTCTTCACTTCTCTTCCATAATCAATCATTTACCATTTTCTAAAATGAGCAAGCCATTATAAATTACCAAATTAACATAATTTATATTTGATCAAGACTACCCTTTAGTAGTTTCTATTTTTTTGTTATTGGTCCCTAGGGAGAAGGCCCTAGCCTACAAAAAACATTTAGATCTAGTCCATGATATTTACAATCATCAATGGACTCCCATGGTAAGTTTAGGCACATTATCATGCACCATAAAAATCATATTACACAAAAATAATATAATATTTTCGTAAGACCTTCACAAACTACCCTCGAAAAATATGGTATTTATAGGTTACCCGGCATACATGCAAAAATCAAAATCAAAATCCCATCCTAAGATACAAATGTTAGAAACCACCATGGAGTTAAAAATAGAATAGAACCCGTATTCCATATTTTCACTAGATGGCATATCTACAATAATTAAACTTCCAAATCGTCTTGTCTTGGTGAAGGAGAAGTAGAAGGAGATGGAACAATAAAGCATTCCGACATCGTAACCTTAGCACTCTCTAATGCCTTCACTCCCTAATTTTCTCGCCACCACTTCCAACCCCCAAGAAATTCCCGAACTCTCCTTGCTAAAGTATGGATGTGGATTTTTCTACTCACCAAACACTCTTCCAAACTTTCATGTTCCCGATGAATAATAAACTGACCCAAAGAGTTCAAAAAAATAGTTTCCATGCTCAAACCCCGGGAAACCTAGAAAACATATTTATGAACAACAAACCGATTTGAATCAAACATTAATTTTCTCATCTTATCACAGATATCAACCTCATCATCTTCCTCAAAAATATCTACAATTGACCAGACTTTCTCAAGCCAACCCCTCATAGCAAGATTTTTGATCTTGCCATCCATCCAAGTCGAGAAAGACTCACCCATGGCCTCACCTGTTAGATCTTTCTTTCTCTTGCGACTAGGACTAGCAGATGAATCCCTAACCTCCTCATGCTAGCGGCTCAAGAAAACTAGATCAAATCCCAATATCCTTCCACCACGACAGCACGAGAAATAAAAATACATTTTTAAAATAACTAACTTTGGCCTTCCATAAATATACTTACACCCCATCCTTCCACATAATACTCAACACATGTGAGTACACAAAATCCCTGCGTAGATCCTCCCACCTTAATCATCATCAATCCAAAATAATTTGTAATTAATGGTCGGTGACATTTACCATAATTCACCTATCCACCTATCGCCAACCATGCATCCCTCAACAAGAGGGTTAGGACATTATTTGGAAAGCTTATATCCTAGAATCGACACTTAATGTGATGATTTAAAAAAATGGCTCCTCTGTTGGCAAGCTATCTCGTAAATTATTCCCCTCCCTTTTAATATGTGAGAATTTAACCTCGGAAAAGGAAGGAAGAATGGTTTTGATTTTTGCACAAACTGGTTTCAACGACCAGGCTTTAGGGACTTCACCCTGAGCCAAACCAATGATGGTTTTGGAATCCCCCTCAATCCAAAGATGTCGCCAATTCCACTTTTTTTCTTCCATTAAACCAAAAAGAAGGGTCATTCCCTTGTAATGTTGTTGGAACATATGCCACAACTTGGAGTTGCAACCAAAACTCATTGACAGCTAGAATCCCTAAAATGCAGCTAAAACTTATATTTCCTAGGTTTCCTCTAGAAGCCCCATCAAAATTTAACTTAATCCAATCCTCATCAGGAGGCCTCCATTCTTATGATCTAATTTCCTCACTCCCCTTATCAAAAGAGTTAGTTTCTAACTTATTATTTTGAATATAAATTATATTATGCTTATGTATAGTTTGATTTAAATAACCCTACATTGCATTTTCATTTGAATTGAATGTTGATTGTGTTTTTAGTCAATACATAATAGACCTAATAGTAATTGGAGGGATGGTGTTGGGGAAATACATCTCTCCATGACATCCCATATTTTTTATGGTCCTTGCAATATGTTGATGTTGAATTATAATTTTGGCAAAGAAGATTAGTTTCTTAGTGATTCACAATGGAATAATGAAAATTCATAAGTGCGAGGTTTTCAATGATGATAACAAGGTGAGATCATTCAAAATAATTTTTTCATCTCTTGGAGAATATCATTTTCATAATTTTGGATTTTTTTACTATCAATAAAAGAGGGTTAAGGGGACCTGACCCCATACAATGACTAGAGACAAAGATATTACAATGAGGATCATATGAAACAACCTCTACCAACAACACAAAGAAATAAAAAAATAGCATATACAAACCAAAGCCCAACATAAAAACAACATAAAATTGCAAACCTCAACACCCCTTCCCTTGGGATTGTTAGTGCATCGTAAGAGTGGTGTTATTCCTATTTTTTCCCCTATTCACAATCATTCAATCATTGTCCTTATTTTGATTTTGTAATGCCGTTAAAAACAACCCACTTGAGACCCAAGAAACAACCTAGGATTAGTTAGGAAAATTATGGAATAATTTTTTTTTTGTTTAAAGGATCCAACAACTAGGTTGTAAGACAACGATTGTCGCTAACAAGTTCTAGATCAATTCTAATCCACTAGAATATACTTTTCTTTTATTAACAATAATTAGAGGTCATAAGGTCCAAAATTAAGGGTTAGAAGTTTCAATTAGGTTCAGAGGGTAAATTATCACCATACCCACTCTCTAACAGGCTTAAAGTTTCAACTTGATTTTTCTCACACTTAACGCATTCAAAAATTCCCTAAATCATTCCCATTGGATAGGAAATTTCCTCACCTTTCCATTGATATAAAGAATTCCTCCTAACTCCTCATAAAACTCAAGTTATGGGCCGATGGGCCTTGGGGTGAAAATTTTCCCCAAGAGTGAGTTTGCGGGCCCAGGGGTGAAAATTTGCCCAAAGGGCAGGTTGGCGGGCCGTGGGGAGATTTTTTTGAAATTTTCCTTTCGGGGCGAAAAGCGATTTTGTGCCCGTGCCCCCACGGGTCTACTAGGGACACATGGTGCCCTCCAAGCCAAAGTAGGGAAAAATGAGGGAAGGTGGGGCGGCGGAGATGTTTGGGAGAATTTTTAAAGGGGGGTAAAAAGGGTAAGTTTCATGCGCGGGTCCACGAGTCCGCGGAAAGAGATTTCTAAGGCAAGGGTGGGAGTACGGGGCCGCAGAGATAATTACAAAAAATTTCCAAAAATAAATTTTCTCAAAAAGATAAAGTTTCAAGGGTTCCGCCCCTCTACCATGCCGCTTGGTAGGCCTTCCTTAGCCTACAAGATTGCAGTCGGAGGAAACTAAGAAAATTTTCCAAAATTTTTTAAAAACGCCAAGGAAGAAAATAGTGCCATGCCTCCACCGTTGCCTCGTGAGGCCACGTGGCAGCTTCTGATTGGCTGCGGGTGGTCGGGCAGAGAAAATTTTGAAAATTTTCCAAAAAAATTTCCTAAGTCCCAAGGGAAAAATTCGGCCGCGGGCCTGCCAAGGAAATTTTTCGCAAGATTTTAAATCAAAGTGAAGAAAAGTTCAGAAGGCCATAACTTTTGAGAGAGAGCTCTGTTTTGGAAAACGAGGACTTTCGGAAATCTCTTGATGCCCTCTTTGTACACGAGTAATTACTTTTAGATTTTGATAAATTTTATAGGGTCAATTTCATGAAATAGTTTAGTAGGATTTTTAAAAGTAAACTGGTAAATTTTAACTTATAAAATTTTGTTCAAATTTGATCTTCTCCTTCACTCAACATGCCAAAAAGACATGGAGGATTATTCTAAGAAGGATTTAGGATGCATTGGAAGGTAATTTTGCTTGATTGATTTCAAATTTGAATTTTTACAACTTCTAACAGCTAAAAGACTGTGAAAAGGTTTGGGCCCGATTTTGCAATGTTTTAAAATATTTCCTTAAGTGTTTTAGTCTACTTGGAATCATTTTTATCACCTTAAGATCAATTTAATATTTCATTTGTCTTTTATAGCTTGCAAGGTCGTTCTGATTAATATTTGATAAAAAATTTACAAGTATACAATGGAATAAAAGATGGAGTTTATACAATTCAAAACAAGGATTAGTCTATGCCTTTTGCTATACTATAACAACATTGAATTCATTCCATGCTCGTTTAAAGTAGTTATCTTTCCTTCAATCAAAATGTAGAAACAAAAATGCATATTCTATTCTTTTCCAATCATGCATTTCAACAAGACAGGACAATGCATTTTCTTCATACATACTTCCTTCTTCCAGTTTTCCAACCAGGATTTCAAATACAGAATTTTAAATATAAAAATGTCATTCTAAAAAAGGTAAGACAACTTCCATAAGTTCAATGAATCTTTTACAATTCTTTTCATATATATATATATATATATATATATATATATATATATATATATATATATATATATATATATATATATATTATCAAAATACAACATATAGAATACATGTCTTTCTTTTCTAATAACAGAATTGAATACAGAGCACAACTCTTTTACATTTCAAATTTCAAATTTTTTTATTCCTTCCCAAAATTCATCATACAAATTACATTTCCTTCACATTCTTTCAAAGAAAAAATAGAGTCTATCTCTTTTTCATTTCACTTTACAAATTTCATAATCCATACATCCTCTTTCCATTTCAAAACATTTACAATACATCCACTTCAAAGTGGGAAAGGTTACAATGGGATTTCATTTCACATGGACTATCAAACTGTCTTTCTCCTCTGCTCTAGAACAGCAACATGAATTTCTCCTTTTAGATCACAAAAAGGTAGGGGAAAGGCAACGCTCTCCACCCAACCAAGACATCCAATGAAGAGGAGAATCCATCCTTCTTCATTGGCCCCGAGCCCCAACCACAATGCAATAAGAAATGTATTTCAACTCATGGAAACAACAGGCTTCCACATCACAAAGCAATCTTTCAACATGCACATTTCAAATTAAAAATATAGTCCAAACAAAACAACAGTTTACAACTACATTGAAACATTAAGACAGTAACTCAGGCTTCATCATGCAAGCCAAAGGAGCAAGAACTATGGGGGAAGTTGCTTATGCCTCCCAATGGGAATTGGGTATCCACCTGTAACAAACTACCAATATAAATCATCACACATATCCTTATGCCCCCCACAATCCCTCCTTATGCCCCCACAAAGTAAGAAATGTAAGCTATTTCTTTTCCATGGTGGATCCCAATCCCAAACTCCCTCCATAATAAAACTAATGCCACTGGCATTCCCTTATGCCCCCCTCAATGATTCCCCATAGCCTTATCCTACACCATTCCTAGGCAGCCTACCCAACCATCTAACTACACAAAAACATTCACCATTCACACAAACATACAAAGAAATAAAAGTATTTATGAAGAGCTAAGTTCCTACCTCTCCATGGTAGATTTTGTTCCAAAACAACAAGCTTTCAATGCCAAAATACAGTCCCAAAATCAGCAATGCCCAAGTATGAAATGCTCTCCAATCTCCTCCAAAATCAACAAGAGCTCCAAATAGCCAAGGAAAATTTTCCCCAAGGAAGCATTCCAAAATTTCAACAACCCAAAACAAAGAAAGGAGTTCCAATTTTATAGAAGAGGGAAGAGAAGAGGATGAGGTGGATCCATGTAGGATGCCACATCACACATCCTCAACTCCAACACAAAATTCAAATTCATTCCCCCAAGCATAATAAATAGGTGGGTGAAAATATGACAAATTACTTACACACTCCAACCAAGCCCACACCCCATAAGGACTGCAAATTTAAAACATGAAGAAAGTGTAATTAAAACATGTAACTTGACTTATAAAAATGCATTAAAAAGGTCTAAAATCAACCCTCCCGAAAAGAGTTTGCAAGAATCGAATCAGAAATGAGGCACCACGAAGTAGTTGCACTCCAATGGAATCGTGAAAGCTCCAGCAATAACAAGGAAAAAATTGATCAGTAATGGAAGAACTTGCTCAACAAAAACAAAGCTTACATAGAGGAAAGACAGCGGAGTGTCTTGGCATACTCATAAATGAATAGAAAAGGGGTACATATAGGGTGTTGAGTAACCCTAGTGCATGACACATATGAAACCCTAAACCTAACCCATGTGAGATGACCCTCCAACATGAGAGGAGGACACATAGGATAACTCACACTAACACCCCCTTCATCGAAGCTGGGGTAGCAGTGTGATGAGTCAGACGGAAGAGGAAGACACTCCTAAACAACTAAGAAAGATGTGTCAATGGGGCCTGGCAACTAAAGGCCTGATAAGGTGCCCATATACAAACACAATCTTCCTAGAAGAAGAAGAAGAAGAAGAAAAGAAGGACTAAATAGCCCTAAGAAGATGGATAGCTGTAGAAGACCTCACCCCAAGACGAGACCGTAAGTGAAGAAACTTCATCTCAGTGAAATGCTTGGTGAATAAGTCTACAATCGATCAAATTTGAATGTCTTGAATGTCAATGATACCATCATGAATAACCTCCCGTATAAAGTACATATGGATGTCAATGTGCTTCATCCGCTGATGCTGAACTGGATTTTTACAAATAGAGATAGTGCTCTTGTTATCATAGTAGATAATGGTAGGCCACCGAAAGTGGATGCCAAACTTTGTCAAAATACCCTGTAGCCAAATAGCTTCTGTGGCAGCGTTGACTGCTCCTCTTTATTCTCGCCTCTGTAGATGATATCACAATTACATTATGCTTCTTGCTAGACCAACTAATAGGACCCAAACCAAGAGAGCGTGAGCGAAGTAGATTTTCAATGATCTAAGTCATCGCCCAATCAGAATCTATGAATCTAATCAAGTCAATATCAACCCCTCCATGATAGTGTATGCCATCAGCATAAGTGCCACGAACATAATGAAGGATCCATTTAGTTGCTTTCTAATGCAGCTCATGTGGCTCATGCATGAATCTGGACACAATCCCAATAGCATATGATAAATCGGTCAAGTGTGATTTAAGTAGATCAAGCTCCCAACTAACTGTTGGTAAAGAGTACCATCAACCAAGGGAGTAGAGAAATCTGAAACCAACTTAACCTCGGAAAGAAAAGGAGTAGGAGAAGACTTGTAATTGGACATCTGAAACTGAGCTAACAAATCAAGAGCATACTTAGGTTGTGAAATCAAGATTCCCGAGTCAAATTGTGAAATATGGATCCCAAGGAAGTAATGAAGAAGACCTAAGTCAATCATGGAAAACTTGTTGGCTAAGGCGATCTTCACAAAATCAATAATAGAGGAAGAGCTTCCTGTGATCAACAAGTCATCAAAATATAGAACAAGAATGAGTATGGAGTCATCTTGCCGTAGAATATAAACATTTGGATCAGAGTGACACCTAGTAAACCCTAATGTAAGTAAGAAGGAGTCCATCTTGGCATACCAAGCCCGAGGGGCTTGTTTAAGGCCATAAAGAGACTTCTTTAACTTACAAACGAGGGAGGAATATTGGACATAACCAAGAGGTTGTTCCATATAGATCTCTTCTTCTAGGTCACCATGAAGGAATGAAATCTTAACCTCCATTTGATGGACTTTCCATCTATTTGTTGCGGCAATGGCTAGGGTCAGTCAAATAGAAGTCATCTTCACAACCAGAGCAAAGGTTTCTGTATAATCAACCCCAGCTATCTGGGAGAAACCCTTAGCTACTAATCGCACTTTAAACTTTTCGACATCTCCATCTACTCCATACTTTGTTCGGAACACCCACTTACACCGAACGATTTTTCTTCCTTTCGGAAGAGTGGTGAGATCCCAAGTATTGTTCTTCATGAGAGAGGAATACTCCTCATCCATGGTAGAATCCCACTCAGGAATACCATAAGCCTCCCGAAAAGACTATGGATCAGAAGCAGAGGTGAAGAAAGAGTGGGGTCCAATGAAATCTGAGTGAGTACATCTCATATCCGAAGTATCTCCAACTAAATCTCCAACACTTTGTAAATTTTTCCTGGCCCAAAGGGGACCAGGAGGATTAGGCTCAGAGTCAGAAGATTCTTCACTTGAGTGAGAAGGGACATAGTCCTCATCATCACTACTGTCAAAATCAGAAGACTCAAAGATCTGATGGTCGGGAGGATCTCGGAAGAGGAGCACGCTCAACAATATCATCATCTGATGAGTCAGAATCCGAATCAGCGAGCTGAAGAACCTCTATAGGTGGAAAATTAGAAGTCAAAGAAGGCTCGTCAAAGTTAACACTTCTCTCAATATATAGCTCATGAGAAGTAGAATTCATCAATTGATATCCCTTCACGCCATCAAGATACCCTACAAAGATACAAGGTTTGGATTGTGGTTCCAAGGCCTTACGTTTCTTTTTGGGAATCCAAGCCATAGCCTTGTATCCGAAGACTCGAAAGTGCTCAACATCATGCTTGCATCAAAACCAGGCTTCAAAGGGTGTCATCCCTCTTACTGCCTTGTGTGGAACAAGGTTCTGAATGTAATTTGCACAATTCACTGCTTCGGCCCAATACTGTGGAGGAAGACACTTCAAGTGAATCATACAAGTGGCCATCTCCTTCAGAGTATGGTTCTTTCTTTCTGCAACTCTATTCTGTGAAGGGCTATAAGCAACTGTATGTTGTATAGAGATCCCTTCAGAAGTACAAAAATCCATAAACCTATTGTTTACATATTCACCTCCATTGTCAGTTTGAAGAACCTTGATAGACCGTTTCACCTATTTCTCAGCAAGAGCCTTAAAGTCCTAAAAATGTTCAAAGACTTCAGACTTAAGCTTAAGAAAATATACCCAAGTATATCGCGAATAGTCATCAATGAAGGCTAGCACATAAAGAGCTCTAGCAAATGAAGGAGAAGGAAATGAACCGAAACATCGCTGTGAACAAGATCCAAGGGACGAGTGGCTCTCCAGGCTTTTCCTTTGTCAAAGTTCTTTTCAGGATGCTTTCCAAGGGTACAACCCTCACAAAAACCCTTAGAAAACTTGACGTGAGACAACCCATTGATCATTTCATTTTGACTCAATTGTTCAAGGTAGTGATAATTTAGATGTCCAAAATGTTCATGCCATAGCTTACTAACCTCATTTGCATGAGTGAGCAAGGTAGTGGGCATAGAATCAGAAGTAAAGTGGTAGAAGGTGTATAACTATGAACGGTGATCTACCTTTCCCTCAGCCGTTGTAGTGTCATTGTTAAGCTCATGAATGATCACCGAGTTAGGACCAAATTCCACTCGCATTCCTTCACCAAGATGAGTAATTTGGTAAACTGATAGGAGTTTGGTAGAGAGATCAAGAACACTCAACACTTTATTAAATGTCCCCCATCCATCTCTACCGATCCACTACTGGAAATCGACACTTTCGTGTCATTACCCATCATGATTTGGGACATTCCACAAGGTTCAATGTTAGAAAACTCAACATGCGAAGAACCCATGTGGTGCGAGGCACCAAAATCTATAATCCATGTCGATGAAGGAGTAACTCTGGCTACAAGGGCCTTTCCTTTCTTCTTATCATTTTTAGTACCTTTTGTAGCCGAAGAATCGGCCTTTGGAGCATTTTGTTTTATGGATTCATGAACACTTATTTTATTTTTCTCAAGTAAATGAGATAAGTGATCAATCTATTTCTTAAAATAGTGTTGCTCGTCATGACCAGTCTTCTTGCAATATGAACATGAATACTTATTTTTTTGTGCCTTAGGCTCAGAATTCGAAGTGTTTGTGTCAATTTTAGGTTTGATCTTGGTTTCTTTCTTAGGTTGATCCTTTGTTTCCTTCTTCTTTTCAGTCTTATTTCCTTTTCTATTACTTCCTACAAGGGCATGTGACTTGGACTTGAGCGACCACATTTGAATGAGTTTGTCCTATTCTCGAATGAGTTGGGACAAAAAATAGCCAAAGGATGGCATCATCCAGTATCGCCCAAAGCAACTTTTATAGCGTAGAAAGTTGACACGAAGACAAAATATTTGGGACTTGGCTTAGAGAGAATCGACAATATCAGTTGAGAATCTTTCTTTTCTACTTGACATCCTTTTAATATTAATACAAGTGTGTCCTACTTTGTGGCCATAAATATTTTAAAATCTGACTAGTAAATAAATAATTAAAAAATACTATAAAAATTTAAAAAATCAGGTAAATTATGGATGCCCTACACCTTAGTAGTTATAGCCTCTTAAAAATGCATATTTGGTCATTTTATATGTGTTTGGTCATGCTTTGGTTGTCATACATAGTTTGTTGAAAGTACAAAAACTACAAAAAAAGTGGAACATGATTATATGCTTCAATAATCTAATGTGGACAAATTTTGAGAAGAAGGCTTGTAGGTTTTCAAAGTCACTAGGATTTAACCCTAGTAGTTCGTTTTCCAACTCATGCACTCTCATGTCATCTAGTTGTCCAAACATCACATAGATGTAGGTGTTTTAGACGCCTCAATGTGGAAGAGTAAGTCAGGAGAAATGGACATGCAAAGAAGACCTAAAGCTTCATCACTATGGTTTAACCACTTAGATTTTTTAGGTTCGTCATCTGGTTCGATCTCGGTTCCCATGGTGGTGTGGAATAACCCTTTACCCCTTAGTTTTATTATTATTTTCGATCTCAGTCGAAAAATTTGAACGGCGTAAGAAAAGGAATTGAAAGTGCATCCATAGTGAGAGAGAGAAAGAAATGCGTAAAAGAAACACAACCACCCAGACAATAACAACCCCCTGCAAAGCACTTTATAGGTTAGTGCGTTGATTACAATCGGGTTCGTGCGTGTGGTTTGAAACACTTGGTAAATCATCTTGCAATTAGCGTAATAACGCATAAGAGAGGAGACCACAATAGTGTTTCAAGTAGCACAATAAAAAAGGACACCGTAAATCAAAGACAAGCAAAAAATAGAAAGGAGGAAAAAGCCAACCCCGGTGCTTTGAGAAAACATTTCTCACATCACATGAAAGAATCCCTTTGTCATAATACTGTGGCGGACACGCTCACAAGTCCACGAAAAAAGGAATAGAACAAAGCTCAAAAGAATGAGCTGAAATAAGCAATACAAAGACACCCCCCAGAATGTGACACTTTATAAAATTAGTGTGTTTACAAAGCTAATGATCCGATCATCTAGAGTGTGAAAAAACATGCAACTTTGACTAAAGAAGTGCTCAAAACCAAGCAACGAGTCAAAAGTTATAGTAAAAACCAATTCCCACAATTGATGAGTAAAAAGCCAATAAGCCTACAAAGGGATTAAAAAAGTTCCCTAAACACATGCAAAGGGTGTCGTATGTATGCTCGTTGGAAACATCATGGAATTCGAGATAGGTTTTGTTTGTATTGCGAGGGGGGATTAGCCACCTGCCTATCTCGAGACCTCACCCTTCGTCTTTGGCACTCGACGGAAGGTTAAAAATACACAAAGCCAATAGACCAAATTTTATAATGCCAAAGAAATATAGTGTTTAAATAATGTGAAATTAATAAAAGATAAATTTAATTAAATTAAATCTACTGAATTTTGAAAAAGGCTTTAATTAAACAAATCATTGAATAAAGCACTTTTTTGAAGATTTTCTAAAACTTACAAGTGTTAGAAAGAAGGCGTTTAAAAAAGGAATTTTAGATGAAGATTTTTAAAAAGATTGAATGCTTCTAATTAAAACAAATTTCTAAATTGGTTATAGAAACTTTGATATATATAAAAAAAACTCTAAAGGATTAGAAAACTTTAAAAACTTACCAAAAAGAAGGATTTGTTTTACCAAACAAAAAACTGAGCATGAAAAAAAGCGGCCCGTTTTTGGAAAAAACAACACTTTTTTGTTTTGAGTAAGATTAAAAGAAAGAAATGAATTTAAACTTACCAAACCGACTGGTTTATGTGTACAGCCATGCATATAAGTGTACAGCCGCACACAGGAGTGTACAGTCACGTTTTACGTTGCCCACACCAAAAAAATGCCCTTTCAAGCAAAAAACGTGGTTGTGTTGTTGAAAATGCCCTTGCAAGCAAAAAAATGTGGTTGTGTTGTTGAAAACGCCTTGCAAGCGAAAAAAATGTGGTTGTGTTGTTGAAAATGCCCTTGCAAGCAAAAAAACATGGTTGTGTTGTTGAAAACGCATGTGGTGTTTACAGATGCTTGTTGGTAGATGCGTGGGTGCCAAAAAAGAGATTACAGGCCATGCATAGTCAAAATTTCCTCCATGAGCAACCACGTCAAAAGAACACAAATATCTTGCAACCACAGACTATAATGCATAGAAAAATATCCTGCAAAAACCAGAGATCTTAAAAAATTTCACTTTTATTTGAATGAATTAAAAAAATGAAATGAATCTCTATCTTGGATTTAGTTACATCCAACTAAAACGAGTAGAAAAACCTCTTATTTCTCAAGGTATTTTAAAAAAACCTGCACATGCACAAGAAAAAAAACACAAAAACTTTCCAAGAAAGCTTGTTAGAGATATTTGCAAGATAATTTCCAGAAAATTGTGATCAAAGGACTTACATGCAGAGTAAAATAACGAAACCAAGAAGGATTAATAGAAAAAATAAACAAATCAAGTGCACGTTTACCTGATCTCAGCTCTGATACCATGAAAAGAGTTTGCGAGAATTGAATTGGAAACGAGGCACCACGAAGTAGTTGCACTCCAACGGAATCGTGAAAGCTCCAGTGATAGCAAGGAAAAAATTGATCAGTAATGAAAGAACTTTCTCAACAAACAAAGCTTGCATAGAGGAAAGACAACGAAGTGTCTTGGCATACTCATAAATGAATAGAAAAGGGGTACATATAGGGTGCTGAGTAACCCTAGTGCATGACACATATGAAACCCTAAACCTAACCCATGTGAGATGACCCTCCAACATGAGAGGAGGACACAAAGGATAACTCACACTAACACTCCCACCATAGGTAAGGTTGGTATGCAAATTTAAGAGGCATCAAACAAGTTTAACTTGTCCCACAAGCCTCCAAAATTAGCCTCTAAGGACAAATTCGAATTTCCAAGGAGGTGGAGTGTTTCATACTCCAAAATCTAACTTACACAACTCTTAGACATTCTTACACATCACTTACCACATTTAATACAAGAGCCAACAACTTCTATAATTACTTGCTTATGTCCCAATTTAATTAATTAACTTTTAACCATATGTTTTCTCACATTAATCTACCACAATTTAATTAAATAAAAGAAAGGGACACATCACTAATAAAATACATCCAATAAAACAAGGAACCACATAAACAAATACACAAAACTCATGGTCACATTTAAAGGTGATCCCCCCATAGTAACCCCTAACAACAATCAAACACAAACACTACAAAACAAGTTGTCATGGTGGCCTTGTTGAATTCATCTAGAATTCCAATGTGGTTGGTCTCAATCCCCCGATGTTAGTTGTGATATTTTTAACCTACACAATAAGAATAACCTTTTGGCCTCGTGGCCATATCGTAACAACCGAATGAATATAATGTAATTGCAAAATATATATGTATATATATATATATGTATATATATATATATATATATATGTATATATATATATATATGTATATATATATATATATGTATGTATGTATATATATATATATATATATATATATATATATATATGAATCACAACAACATCCAGACAATCAACAATATCACTTACAATTTCATCAACTATATAATCATCAATTTTAAATTCAATTTTCTCAGTCTACTCAATATATCCAAATATCACATGTCCTAACAACATCCATAAATATATATATATATATATATATATATATATATATATATATAACCATGTCCAACAACATGTCAACATCTATATAAAATGTCTCTAACAATCATCATGCATCATATATGAATCAAAGTCAACAATAATCCATGATCTGACATCTAACACCATACTAAATCAAAACTATAATAATGTCCATAATATAGTCAATAGTATCATGATCAATATCAAAAGTGTTGAAGGGAAGTGGGCACTATAAATTTTAATTTTCATTATTATGGAGAAGCATAACTTCTAAATTGTCCTTAAAATTTTGATTCCCAAAAGAAGCCATATGAAGGGGACATTTTCCCTTTTCCTCTTCCAGCAAAATTGTAGAACTTTGAAGAACTTGTTGTGGATCTGTTTGAGTAGGAGGAAGCAATTCCTCATCCTTGGAATCTAAATCAGCATATTTCTTAGACTCACCATTTGAATCACTATCTGGTGGGTCATTTACAACCAAGTGGCTAGTATTTGAGTTCTTCCACCAAGAGCATCCACGTTTAACATATTTTCTTCCCATATGACATTCAAAAGCTAAATGACTAAGAGAAAAATAGGGTCGACACCTAAAGGGAAACCCTTCATAGTCCATATTTTGTGTCCAAATTCTATCCTCAACTTTGAGTTCAATAGTGGCTGGAAATTCTATAGCAGTATGCATATCAAAAAAATTCTTGCATATGCATTGTGCTCATAATATTTGGTATTTTCATCAATATCCAAAAACTTTCCTAAAGTATTGCCTATAGAGGTTAAGCAACTCCTCATCAAAAATTTGAGGGGAAAATAGGGTAGATGGATCCAAACTCATTTCACTTGGAAGGTCTCAGTCATCGGGTTAAACATAGGGAACCACAATATCATAACAAATAATTGGGATTGGAGATCCCAAACTCTTCAAAATATCAAATCTCTATCTGAAGTTTCAGGAAAAAAATACTATAAAAACCCACATGAAGTAGGGTAAATATCCTTCCATGATGGGGCTCTAATGGCTTAACATCCATCCATGAAGAGTGGGCAGCCCTAGACATTAGTTTTTAATCTACAAATAAAGCCATTTTTAATGGAAAAACTTGATTCCACTACCTTTGTCCCAAAACTAACAAAGGGAGTGGATTTAACATGAGCCATGAATTGGCTAGTATTCTTAACCACATCCTAGAAGCTCTGTATAGGATCCATTTTTCCCTTGTTTATGTTTCCTACAACACCAATTTGAGAAGCGGATGCATTATTGTTCAATGCCCCATGGTTAGTAGAAAGAAAGGCAACAAAACTACCACATGTTCCCGAGCTAGTTGTGTCAAGGTTCCCGCCAATCATCTAGAGCTTGTCTACAACACCCACATCAGTCTATAGTAGGACCATCGTGGTCTACAATGCGGACTACTAGAGAATATGGAGGGTCTTTGTTTATGGAGGGGACCAAGAAGTTACTTTTGATGTGGTGTATGGGGGAATCACCTGGAGAGAGTGTCTGCAGAACCCTAATAATAAGGGTAAGGCCCTTATTTAAAAGCTGATAGTTGGTTATATGCAATGGATCCACGGGATATATGCATCGATTGAGAATCACCAGAAGAGCACCATGGCACAATGATAGAGACTTCAAGTAGCATCGGTGGTATTTCTACCTCTATCTTGTTTGATTCAAGCTCTTCTAATTACTTTATTTTTCCATCTTTAGAAGAGCAATGTAGGCTAGTAGAAGTTAGGAAGGTTCAAAGTTGGGATGCTAAGATGGCTTCTGGAGCCAAGATCTCAATGGAATCCTTAGTCAAGGAGTGTGTAGTTAACCTATGACCCTTTACCATGACCTTGGATCTTCACATCCTTCCTTTGGGTTCTTATGGAGTCATTTTGGGTATGGATTGACTATCTACACATAGAGCTAGAGTAGATTATTACAACAAGGTGATATCTTGTGTAGATGATTTTGACGTTGATTCAATGATAGTTGGGGTTAACGAGCTTGTTTATATTTGCATCATATAAACTATGCATCTTAAGCAAAGTGTGTGTGTTGGGAATGTCGGTTGTATGTTATTACAAATGAGACAGATCAAAGGATGAGTCTAACGAACCTTCACTCAATGACCATCCCATTTTGTGGGAATTTTTAGATGTCTTTCCTAGTGAGTTACCTAGCCTACCCTGTCCCATGTGAGATGGATTTTCATATTCATTTTGTTCCCTGGAGCAGATCCTATCTCACGAGTGTCATACATGATGACTACCTCTCGAGATTTATGAGCTGAAGTTACAACTGGAGGGCCTTCTTGAGAAGGGCCTAATCCATCCTAGTGTATCTCCTTGGGGTTCATAGGTGATTTTTGTGAAGAATAAGGATGGATCCCTATGATTGTGTATTGATTACAGTAAAGCTAAACAAACTAACCATCACAAATCGTTACCCCTTTCCACGCATTGATGATTTATTGATCATATGAAGGGGGATATCTTTGTATTTTCAAAGATAGACATTAAGTCAAAGTTATCATCAATTGAGGATTATGGAGGAACGTACCCATAAGACAACCTTTCGCATGAGATATGGCCACTACAAGTTCACAAGTTGTGTCATTTGGTTTGACAAATGCCCCGCAATATTCATGAATTTGATGAATGGGGTATTCAGGACATTCTTGGACTACTTCGTGATTGTATTTTTGGAAGAAATATTTGATATAATTGTGCACATGAGAGGAGCACGAGGAGCACCTTTGAAATGTTTTGCACTTTCTTCAGGAGAAACATATTTATGGGAACCTAGAGAAGTGTGCATTATTTCAATTAGAGGTTCAGTATCTAGGACACATTATTTGTGGGGAGGGTATTGTAATTGATCCTTCAAATATTACAAAAATCATTGATTGGCCAATGTAGACTAGTGTGACTGAGGTACACAACTTCATTGGATTATCAAGGTACTACAATAGATATTTTGAAGACTTTTCACACGTTGCTCAATCCATCACTTCCCTAAAGTGGAAAGGGAAGAAGTATATATGGCCAGATAAATGTGAGCAAGCCTTCAAAACTCTATAGGAATGCCTCACTATAAAACCTATCCTAACAGTACTAGATTCTTATAGGGACTTCATTGTGTACACAGATGCTTCATTGGTAGGGATATGATGAGTTTTGATGCAGGATGGCTGAGTTGTATCATTTGAGTCTCACAAACTCAAGGATTATGAGCTCAATTACCCAACTCATGACCTTAATCTTACAAAAATGGTTCATGCTTTGGTTTGATGGTGACATTTTCTATTAGGTAGGAGGTTAAACATAGGACATATCACTTGATCCTATGACACCTCTTCACATAGCCCAATCTTAATGTGTGTCAATGGCGTTATATGAAGCTTCTCTGTGAGTATGATATGGAGATTGAGCATGTGAAGGGGAAGGAGATAGTGGTTGCGAGAAACTTTATGAAGTCGGTGGAATTTGGTCATGGGTACATAATTTGATACTGATTTCAGACGTGGTCTTGTAACATATTCCTCACGAAAGGTTCTACCTCTCACCTAGACTAGACATTGAGTTGCATAAACCCATTGAGGGAAATTTGAGGGTTATATTTGGATTAGGATGGGATTCTTAGGCACCGAGGATAGATATATGTACCTAGAAAGGGTGGTTTATAATAGAACATTCTTCGCAGAGGCTCATCATGCATCTTATTCAACATATTTAGGGGTGAAGAAGATGCACGCTACATGAGATAACTATTATAATCGAGAGGACTTCTGAGGTATATAGCTCTATTCATATCTCAACATTTGGAGTTCCGGAAGGTGAAGGAAGAGCATCAACATCCGAAGGAATTGTATACCCTCATGCTCTACCGAAGTGGAAATGGGACACCATTTCCATGGATTTCATGGTAGGGGTACCTATGTTGAGATACCACCATGAAGCCATCGTGGTAACGGTGCATAAATTGACAAAAGTGGCTCACTTTTCTCCAGTGAATACCACCTATACAACTAGTGTACTGGCATGAGTTTACTTAGATGAGATAATCAAACTCTATGGGATTCCGCAAAAGATTATCTATGACCGCAATCCTTTGTATACCTCACATTTTTGAACCATCATGCAGTTTTCTTTTGGGAAGAAGATTAACTTGAGTACAACTTATCATCTAGATACGAGATGGTCAAATGGAGTGGGTGAGAGAGTTACTTGAGGATATACTTCAGATGTATGTTATGGATCATCAGTTGTGATGGGAGGATTATTTGTATTTGGTTGAGTTTGCATACAAAAATAATTTTCATATTTCTATCGACATGACACCATTCCAAGCTTTGTATAGAAGAGAGTTCATGACTCCTTTGAGTTAGGAAAACTTAGAGGATAGGGTGACTATTGGGCCAGCTATGTTATAGGATATGGAGCAGGTGAATTTGATCAGAAAAGGTTACAACAAGCACATGACAGATAAAAACATTATGCTGATCAGAGAAGAATAGACTATATATTTTTAGGTTTGTACGAGGGTGTTTTTATATTCAAACCTCATAAGATCCCAATCTGTTATAGAAAATTCTCTAAGCTAGCTCTGAGATATGTGGGTCCATTTGAGATCTTAGATTGGATCTGTCCCATAGCCTACCGTAGCCTTTCCACCCATCTCGCCTTACATCTATGATGTTTTCCATGTTTCTATTCTCTAGAAATATATTCCAAATCCATATCATATCTTGGATTGGATCGATTTGTAGGTACATGAGAAGGGATAGGTGATGGTGGAGATCATGCACATTTTAGAGAGTAGTACACTGGGCCTTTGAGGTAGTGAGATTGATCAGGTGTGTGTCTAGTGGGATAAGTATGATGATTCATCAACTACATGGGAGGATGCCACCCCATTATGAGCCCAATTCCCACACTTGTTCTAGTGACTTCAAGGAGGAAGTCGAATCTTAGGGGAGGGGGATGTAGTGCCCACTCCTCTTCAACACTTATTTTTTTATGCTCTTGCTTACTAGCTTCTTAGAGATATGGATATTGATATGGTATTTTGATTAGAATGATTGATAGACTATATGGACATTTGATTATTATGGTGATTTGATTGCTATCATAGATGGTTTGGAATACTAGCTTACATTAATAGATGATGATCTACTTTTATTTTATTGTGTACTGAAATTTTGGATTCTTGATGATGATGATTATGTTTAGATGTTTAGATAGACCTTATGATCTTATTGATGCTATGACTTATCAAAATTGATATTTTCAAAGGATTGTAAATAATTGATAGAAATTCTAATTTTGATGATGATTATATAGCTATGTGTATGATGATGATGGATGATAGGTATGTGTGTTTTATCTTTTGATGTATTTAATATGGCCTTGAGTCCAAAGGGGTATTGTTTGGTTATTTGCAGGAAATTATATCACAATAAAAAGAAGGGGCTAGGAGACTAACCACAGAGGAATCTTGGATGTTGCAACAAAGCCACCTTTACAACGTTGTGTTCGTATGTATTGCTTTTTAATCATTGTGTTATTAGGAGGTTCCCTTGGGGGAGTGACCTCATATGTGTCCATGGGTTTATATGTTTGTTTTCCCTCTTTTATTTTATCCATTTTGTTGTGTAAGTGATTCTATAATGGTAAAATATTTTCACTTTAATATTGCTTAATTAATGTGCTCTTGTTTGGTTAATTAATCATGTTGATTATGCTAAGTTGGGATGTGACTATGTGGGCATTAAATGGGTTAGATATTCCTTGTTACCTTCATGATTTTGATTAGATTTTATTTTATTTTTTGATGAGTACCATTGCCCTTAACCCAAACTCGAATTTTGACTTTGGGATCACTTTTGAGGCTTGTGGGAAAAGTTAAACTTATCCCATACCACCTAAACTTTCCTACCAACCATACCTATGAATTAAGGGGCCTAATTTAGTTCTTATAAAGTATTTTTGAATGAAAAGGGGGCAATTAATGTCACCTTTTTCTTACCTTCTTAATTGTGTCCTTAAAAGTATGGGGTGGAGGTTTAACTGCAAGTTTGAGAATGTCATAACCTCACCTCACCTTTTATGAGTCTTAGTCCTAGTGTTTTACCTAGTGAGGTGGATTGGAGGAGTAGTGATGTGGCATCCTATATGGAGCCACCTCACCATCCTCTCCACATTTTCTATTTATTGGTGTTATTTTGGAGTTTTCGGGGTTACTTGGTTTCTTTCACACTTGCATATTTTGTGATATTTCTTGTACTTGTTTTGGGAACTTAGGAGCTTGCTTTCGGAATTGGCTTGGACTTGAAAGAAGATTGAGTTTTGGTTAAAGATTGAGGGTTTTTTCAATGGAAAGATGGGGTCTATACCTTGCATTTTATTTTCCTTGTTTGTGTGTTGTGTTGAAATGTGAATGGGTGTATGTGTTCTTGTAATGGATTGGGTAGATTTTGACCTTAAGGAAGGTGTGGGGAGAAGGAAAATGGGAACATTGAGGAGGGAAAAGTGATTTGTGAGGTATTATAGAGGCAGTGTGAGTAGGGTGTTCCACCTATAGGGAGTGAAAAGAAAATATTGCCACATTTTAAATATTTTGAAATGGGGAGAGATAAGGATATTTTGAGTGTTTGTGATGTGCACTTGAAGGTTATTGGGTGGACCCCTATTTCACTTGGGAGGTAAAAGGAGGTGGTTCTCATATTTTTTTCTCCTTTCGCTATAGATTTGAGCTTATGTGTTTGATAATGGTTTTAAAATTTATCTTGGTCAGTATGTGTTGTTAGTTTTGTTAGTGTGAATGTATGTATTGTTGAAGCCTATGTGAAGATTTGACATGGTTGTAAACATTCCCTATTTCTCCATTGTTGGGGCTTGAGGTCCAATGAGAATGATGGCTTCTCCTTCTCATTAGAATAAGGTTGGGAGGTGAGTGTTGTCTATGATGCCTTCCTTGTTGTTGTGATTTGGAGTGAAGAAATGAAGGAGATCAAATTTTATGCCTTGGTTGCAATTACATTATGTAGAAGACAAATAAAGAGAGACTATTTTGTAAATGTTATCATGTTTTATCCACTTCAAAGGAGTGATTTTGTATACTTTTATTTTAAGTTGAAAGATCCTTGTAAATTTTTTGTTCAAAGCTTTTAGTGAGTTTCCTTGCCATGAAATGTGCATGTTTGGAGGTTGCATTTACTTGCAGTGTATGGAGTTTGAATATATTACTTAAGAAAAATTTGTAATTGATTAAAATTTCAAATGATTCTTTTGTATTAGAAATGTTTATATATGTTGAAAATAAGCATTTGAATGTGCATTTTATTGTCTATTGAAGTTCATTTAAATATGCAACTTAAATTAAGTATACATGTTATTTGCAAATGAATATTTTCTTATTTCAAACTTGAAATATAGTGAACAGAATTCTTGTGTTCCTTGGAATTTTTTTTGTTTTGCTTTGTTTACTTATAATAAAAGAAAGGATTTATTTTGTTAAAATTCATATTTATTTTCCTCTCCGAAATAAGTTGTAAAAGAGTAGCGTGTTAGTTTAGTAGTTATAGGTTATACCTCTTACAAAACCAAAACAAGTAGACATTTAATTACTTTTAAATCGAAAAAATAAAATAATCTCCTCCTATCTTGTATTTGTTTTAAATGGAAAGAACAATAATTTCAACTACCTCACATATAAATGTATATAGATTTATATAAATGCTATCTATATTTATATATTCTTTATATTGTTCATACAAATAAATCTTTCAATATTGTGAGAATAAAACAAAAAAGTAAATATATATATATATATATATATGATATATAATATATATAAAATATATATATATATATATATATTTACTTTTTTGTTTTATTCTCACAATAATAAGTTGAACTAGATTTATTTGTATGAACAATATAAAGAATATATAAATATAGATAGCATTTATATATATATATATATATATATATATATATATATATATATATTTTTTTTTTGTTTTATTCTCACAATAATAAGTTGAACTAGATTTATTTGTATGAACAATATAAAGAATATATAAATATAGATAGCATTTATATAAATGTATATAGATTTATATAAATGCTATCTATATTTATATATTCTTTATATTGTTCATACAAATAAATCTAGTTCAACTTATTATTGTGAGAATAAAACAAAAAAATATATATATATATATATATATATATATATATATATATCTACATATATATAAATGAACATATGTTATAATATTGAATAAAATTAATATAGAGATAACCATCAATCGATCACAGTAAAGAGATATTGAAAAATTTATAACTAAATTAAAAAAATTATTAGATTAGGTGGGGTTCGAACCCCACCCCCATCCCATGTTGTGCTTTACTAAAATAAGAAAAAGAAAGGGACCGGGCAGCCATGCCCGACCCACCCCATCATATATAATATGGGGATGGGTCAGCCATGGCCACCCATCCCCAAACCCCAAACCATATACCTGGCAATGCAACGGCTTATGCACAGCCCGACTCCACAATGAAATTTAGTTTTGCCCTATACGGATCCTCAAATCTGCATTTCAAAAACAAAATAAATTATATATCCCTGGGGTATATCCTATCCTATATAAAAGAGAGAGGTATATTTGTATTTAATATGTAAACCCCAAATATGTGAGTATATCACTTGTCAATACAAAAAAGGGATATACATTTTGAAATAAGGAATACACCCAAATTTGTGATTAAATAAAATTTAGATACAAAAGAAATTTGACCTCCATAACCCTTCCAATACTCTCATAGCTTCCTCTCCTCCCTTCAAACTTGCAAGTGTAAATGGGGGAGGTTAGGGAAAAACAAAAGTGAATACTAAAGAAACCATGAGGATTTTTTTAGCGCTCTTTGGGCAAACCTAGATCTAAGGGCCCTCATTGATTGAATATAAGGGTGGGGATTTAACCCTACATCCTTTTAAGTGGTAGGAATTTTATGCGAATGGGTTGTAAATAAAGTGAATGGGATAATTAATTAATGGGGTTACCATGAGTATTATAAATAGTGGGTTAGGTTATGTTGGGGCCTTTCTTTTATGGGTTGATAAATAAATAAGTAAATAGAAATTTGGCTATCGGTAAATTGATTAACATTATGGGGTTGTTCTTAAATAGAAAAATTGGTTAAAGGGGTTAAATGGAATAAATGTAAAGGTATTAAACAAGTAGTAAATTAATAGTGTAGGATGGGTATTAATTACCTAAGTAAATAGGATTAATGTACTTGGGAAATGATTTTATAAATTTTAATTGGGGACCTAGGAAAATCGAGTAAGTATTGTTAAATTTAAATTAATTCAACGTCAACAATAAGGAAGGATTTACAATCCGTATTAAAATTTAGAAGATAAATTTAAACGGATTAAAGGAGCATTGTAATCAAACAACCTGACTAATTTGAAAGCGATAAATGTATTTTTTAAAAAAATCTATAGTTTTTCCCAAAGTAATTCATGAATTTTGTTGTGGTTTTGGTGCATCCAAATGTGGGTATTACATATTTCCACAAAGAGGTGGAAGAAAGGAATCTAAGACATGGCTCGTAGAGAAGATGCACATGATAGTGGAGAAGAACGTTTCTACAAGTTAGAGGAAAATGTAGGTAGTATTTCCTTGTCCATAGGGAAATTGGAGTCCATCATGGAATTACTCATGGAGAAACTTGGTGTAGGAAACACATGAAGAACATCCTCATGAGTAGGAAGAAGAGAAGCCTCATGTCATTCCCGCTCCTCCACCTTTCAAAGAAGAGTCCAAGATAGAGATTCAACCTTATGATGGATATGTGACTACCGAGAAGATAGAAAAAGGGATAGATAAACTAGAGGTATATTTTTATTTGCATCAAATTAATGAAAGTAAGCAGATTTCCTTTTTTAGTTAAAATTGACCAATCATGCTTTAACTTGGATTTAAAGCTATATTCATTCATGGTTGTTAAAAATATTCCTCCGATTACTAAGTGGGATGATTTTATAAATATAATAAAAAAATTATTATCATATTTTTTATGAGGAAGAAATGTCCATGTATGGCGTATCCCAAAAACAAACAAGGCTAGAATGTGCAAGAGTGTATAATGTAGCCAAATTCTAAACAAACTTTATATTCTCGTAAAAATATGAACTCCAAGAGAAAAAAAGATCTCCTTCTTTGTTATTGAATAATGAATTACAATGTTTCCTAAATAGGAAACAAAAATCCCAACTCAAGTTGCCAAGCAAACTCTAACTAACTTTGACTAAATCTACTCTAGGTGGTGAAAATTACTATTTTTAGTAGTTTACTAGAACTTACTATTCTTAGTAAGTTTGCATGCTTATTCGTACAGGAAAATAAATTTCCACGCATCTTATACATTCCTAAATTAGAGGAATTGCCAACTTTCTAACTCATAATGCAACTAATAGACTAAAATTAACTAATGCCTAAAAATAGGAAAAAACTGAAGTATATCTTAAATCCTAATTTTCAGCCTCAAGATGGCGGATTTAGGGCCTGAAAATGTGTTGAAAATTTTCCTAACTCGGGTAGGGCAGCTTACTAGTGCATTCATCTCATCGAAACATGTGGTTTCAAAATAAACAAACACCCAGAGATCAAGTTATGACCTTGTCAAGTTCCTACTAATTTTGGCACATCGGTGTACTCCGTGAGTTATGAAAGAAATATATCCAGATAGGAAATGATGTATGACAAGGACCTATTGATGAAGTATATTGGTGGACTCCATGACAATTGAGGAGACCAGTTCTCTTGTCCAATCTGAAAAATGTAGACGAGGCTCGTCACGCAAGCTCATTAGTCGGAGGTGGACAAGAAGAAGAGTTCATCTACCTCTTAGCATGCTTCAAGAAACAAGGTGACATTAAGAAGAAGGAAAAAGGAAAAGTAAACTATAAGAAAAACTTCTACTTTTTTATACAAAGGATACTAAAGTTCATTTTGGGCATTTTGATGTTGATAGTCATTCGAGGAAAAATGTGAAAGCTCCATTCGAACTACATCCCTTCAAGAAAAAAAAAAAAGAAGGCCATGGCTGCCCTCCATGGAGAGGAAGCATTTGGCGGTGAAGAGGTGGATGAGATTATTTTTTGTACCTTCATCTACATAGAGGTATGTTTGGGTAGTAACATTGTTGTTCAAGAAAAGGAACTAACTAAGATATTTCATTTAGAAGTTCAAGTGAAGAAAACTAATGTGGATGCTCTTTTTTATACATGTTATCAAGATAATTTGGTTAGTAAAGAGTTAGTTATTAGTGGACATGATAAATTTGGAAACTTGAAATCTCCCAAGTCCGTACTCATTGGGTTGGGTAAAGAAAGGTGTAGACATCAAGGTTACTAAGTAGTGTATGATCACTTTTTGTATTGATAAAAACTTTATGATGAAGTTATTGTCGATGTTTTCCCCTCGAGGTGTGTGGTGTAGTATTTAGCAGCCCATATTTGTATATCACGGATCTCCTATCTTCATGAAGAGAGTCAACTAGTACCATTTAATGAAGGATGGTAAGAAATACATCATTTTATCCTTTTTGGAGATTGAAATATCTCTTTGGTAAGTGCCAATGAAGCCAAGAAGCTTATTAAGGATATTGCTAAATTTGCATTACTTAGTTTGATAGATATGCCAGAGGATGAGATTGTTACATATAAGACCACTTGTATCATGTTGTGTAACAAGGAGCATAAACAGATAACATAGTTGGTTCAATAGTTCATATAGGTCCTTTAGGAATCTACAAGGTTACACCCAGTCAAGTAAATTGAGCATGAGAACTAATTTCTACCGATAGTCCACTTATAAAATTTGGACTATGCAGCAAAGATTTGAAAGATTCTAAAGAGGTAAAACAATAGTTGCAGTCTTAGATTAAATAAGGTATAATCCGTCCTAACACTTCTCCATGTGTTTCTCATATTGATTTAGTACCTAAAAAAAGATGGTTTATGGAGAACGTGTGTTGATTATAGAGATTTAAATAAAATAACAATCAAGAATAGGTCTCCTCTTCCTCGCATTTATGATTTATTAGATCACTTACAACATGCTAATTTTTTTACTAAGCATGATTTGAAGTTTGGGTATCATCAAGTGTCAAGTGACCAAGGAAGATGACATTTGGAAAACCACATTCAAGACGAGGTAGGGGTTAGATCAATAGGTTAGTATAACCATTTGGGCTATGAAATGTGCCAACTACCATCATAAGATTGATGAATGAGCTAATGAGACCATTTATTGATTCCTTTGTTATTGTGTACTTGGATGACATTCTGGTTTTTAGAAGAACTTTTGAGGAGCATATTGACCATTTGCATCAAGTTTTGTAAGGTTTTAAGGAGAACCACCTTGTGTTGAAAAAAATAAGTATGAGTTTGCACAACATGAGTCACTTTTGTTTTTGAACATGTGGTTGGAGATGCAGTAATTAAGGATTGATCCAAAAAATATAGAGGTCATTCAGAATTGGCCCACACCATCCATTTTTGACTAAGACCAGCAACTTTGTTAGTGTACTTCAAAGATTTGCGGAAGTTCATTTATAGAAGTGCCACTACATTAAGTGAGAGTAGGGGGCAAGGATTTTGATTTGGGCAAGAAACAATAAATTTCTTTTGAGTCATTTAAATATAAGATTAGTCATGCTCCAGTTTTGGAATTACCTAGATTATGACTACCATTTGAGGTGGAAACTAATGTCAATGACTATGTTATGGTGGTTATCCTTCTTTAGGAGGGTAGGCCCGTATGTTATCACTCCAAATTGTTTAGCGGTGGATTCTAAATTATTATACATATGACAAAGAATTGTATTCTCTTGTTCAAGAAGTCAAGAAATGGAAACATTATTTGATGGGTAAGGAAAGTATCATTCACACAGATCATCAACCTCTCCAATATCTGCAAGCTCAAAACAAACTTCAACAGGTTAGACACTATAAATGGGTGGGTCTTTTTTACAGCAATTTCATTTTATTAATAAATATAATAAATGTGTGACTTAAAAGTTGGTAGATTTGTTATCTAGGCGTCATTTTCTTTTAGTTATGAGCATGTTATCTCTTCTTGAGTCTTTTTTTTTGTGAAGCATATTACAAAGGTTATGACCAGATCCGAACTTTGCAGAGAGTTTCAACAAGGGATTTTCAACTAGAGGAGAATACTATTTCCATGATGGTTTGCTCTATAAGATTGAGTAACTTTGTGTGATGAAGGGGAAAGAGTGTAGTTTTGAGTGTAGTGCCCTATCCGATAACCACATTTACAGGGGTGGGTGTACAAGTTGTCATAGTAAGGAGAGCGACACATCCTTACATCTTTTTCAGACTTGTCATTTCCTTGAAGAATAATATAGACAATTTATTTTGAAATCCCGAGGAGCTAAAAACACTGAAACCCAAGTTAGCATTGGAAATTTAGTAGTATTTGGTTAGTTGTAACTAAACAGAAAATTTATGAGAACCATGCTAAAATGGGAGCTTTGGAATGGGTTCTTTTTGTTTGGTAGCTACAAGTGCCTCGGAAGACATGTATGCAAAAACGTGAAAGCATATGTAGCTCATGAATTTTTTTAGTAGAATACGTTAAAAATAATGGTTTCATGGAATGATGTGTTGGATTTATATTCACATATGGATTGATCTAGATCAGTTAATTATTCCGAAAGGGTTTCGGTTGTCTCGTGAAGAAGGGAAACAAACTTCCGTTGTGTTTTTGTTCGATTGTTTACAGAGGAAAAAAAAATATTGAGGATTAGGAGTGGTGTATTTAAGTCCAAATCCTTTGAGATGAAGGATCAACTACATGTCTGTCATTTTTTTGTTTATAGAATGCAAAATAAGAAGAAGAACTTGGAGGATTAGGAGGCACATTATTTGGGTTTAACACCTAGCTGTGAGGATTTAACTTCTTCCACGTATGAAGACCTGTGCCCCATGTAATGTACCTTTGCAACATGTTTTCTTTCTTTTCATCTTTTATTACTAAGTAGTTGTATTGTTAAGACATTGAATGTGTCTTTCCTACTATCCCAGTTATCTCTCTGCAATAGTTGTCTCTTCCAATCTTCCTCTATATGAAATCCTCTACATTCTATCCCCGAACCACAACTTCACCAAATACAACCAACAAATGCCACTGGAGTGTTTCACCTTTGTTATCATATTCTAAGCCTTATTAAAAGGAGGATTTGAATTTTGATAATTACAAGTGTCTAGGTTTATATGTATGTAAAATGTGGTAAAGCATACACATGGCGCGTGAACTAGTTTGACAAAATGCTCCAAAGAAATATATTTCATAGAATGCCTGTGGTTACATAATATACAAAAAATGGATTTTTTTGAGAAGCTTAAAAACTTTCAAGAAAATGTAAATTTTGGGTTCTTAGAAAAGGTTGTGGAATGGTAAATTTTAATGGGGGTTCCTTAACCAAACATAGTCTCACATGCTACAATCATTGTTGTGGGTTATTATAAATAACTTTATCAAAATGAGGCCTTGAGGAGGTTATTGGCACTGCTAATTTAAGTGGGATGTGAGTAGGGAGAACACTCTACCAAGAGATGTCATTTTAGTTATGTGAACAACTTGATAAAATTCCTTAAAGGAATATGATCTCTTGGAGCATGATGAGGAGAATATATTTCATCCTCACCATTATACTTCTAACTCGTGCAAAATAAAGATATTTTAAATGAGATATGGATACAAATGGATGAATTGTGTTTTTTGCAAACTATTTCCGTGATTCCCGAAGCTTATGTGGTCTCACAAATGCGAGGATCACGAAGTTTTGCGTAAATGGTATTGTTTTCCCCTTTTCACTGCACTAAATCTCTCTTCATCATTTTTTTTAAAAATAATTTTTGAATGATAGGGAATGTAATCCCAAAAATATTACTTTGATGTGAACTCTTAAAGAATTAAAAACAAAAAATACAAAATTCGTGTACACATGGAGCACCATACCCAAATGTACCAGGAAAAACGAAACTCTTTTCAGATGGCCCCGTGACATGGAACACCTTAGGGAACCTTAACCAAATTGTTTGAAATTATTTAATGCACTTGTAAGTCATATTCCTCAACTCTCTTAGCTTATCAGTCACTTATGGTGACATGGTCGTTTTAATAAAACACTATTATTTTAAGCTTACAATTGTCACTTAGCTTGAACAAAATTGAAAACCACTACCTCCTACCTCTAGAATACCAACAAGAGGATCGTAAACCACCTTTAGTTTGATGGAAATAAACTTCAAAACTAATTTTTGAAGTGGGTTTTTGGGCTTGATGGTCGCTATGCGGCCAGAGCTACTGACACAATTACAATAACTGGCCTCAGAGTTGCCCTTGTAACTTGAGCTCTACTCTTCGTAATAAAATTCTGTCAAACACGATGAATTCTATGTATATGGTAGAGTACGCATGAATCAAAAAAAAATTTCAAACTTCAAAGCAGTGTTTTCAAGGCCCAATTTGTGAGCACTTTAGATGTTTCAACGAGCTTGCACCAAAATTGTAACTTTAGCTAAACACACCTTCTAAGGGTTATGTTGATTCTTAACTAACTGTGGAACCTTGTACATATCGTTTCCACACTTTATAGAGTATGAATTGATCAAATTATTGTATCAAAGATTTTTGGGAAATTATGATGTTTCTCTCTCTTCCCTTTTCTCTTTCTAGAAGTAACTATGATATTTTGACTAGTTATAAATGTTGATGGGTTGGAAATGATATGAAAATTTGATAATTTATGTGATTATTATACGAAGAATAGAAATAAAAGTGAAATCTAGACTTTATCTCTCTTCCCTTTTCTCTCTAGAGATAATTATAAAAATATTAACCGGGTTTTGAAAATACAAATGGGTCAAAATGTATATGAGTTGAAATGAAATGAAAATTGAATACGGGATGTTATGTTGATTTGACAAGAAAATAAATCTTGGATTTTCATCCTCCTTCCCTTACTCTTATGTGTCTCTCTTCCTTTTTCTATCTCTCTCTATTGTCTTTTCCGATTGTTTGAAATGAGTTATGTGTAGAATTTATGCTTGAGTGTAGTGGATTTCCATACTCAATACTAGGATTGACACAACATTCGTTGTAGGTACTCCAAACAAGAGGAATTTTGTTGATGTGATATGTTGTAATTATTGAATTGTCGTTGCAAGTTATATTCATCTTCCAATACATGTATTACCATAGAATAGTCATATGTATTATTGTTTGAAGAATTTTTCTTTGTATATTTTGAAAATGGAATAGAAATGTGGCTATATTTTATAGTCTCAAACTAGGTGTAAAGGTGTACTCAATGTTGTACCTATATTATAAAGATATTAAACTAATCCTTTGCTAGGTTAATTATTGGTTTATTTCCTTAACACCCCCAATGCTAGGTAGAATCTCATCTCATTAAAACTATTGAAATTAAAAGAACAAGTTATAATGCCTATTGTACTTCCTTTCCCCATTTGGTTCTTTTCTCGTGGTATAAAACATTGATCGTGTTAATAAAATACTCTAACCTCATTAATAATCTCCTTGTTTCATACCTAAGATGTCTTATTAAGGACCTTTTACCTGAATATTTAATGAGGTGGTGATTTTATGTTGTGAAACCTATCATTTTGGGATGAGTGAGGTGATCATGTCTTGTTGTTGTAGGTATGACCATATCATGAATAATTTTAACCCCTAGTGCATAAATTCCTTTCGTACCCTAAAGTGGGTGGCCAAATCCTTGTAAGATAGTTGGTTTCTATTCATACAATTGATCTCTTGTCAGATCTAAATTTTTTGAGTGGAGACTATGTTTCAAATTACTTTCATATTTACCCAACAATTAAAATAGGTCCTTAGAGCCCTTTCAGAACGTATAAGATTATTTGGGATATCCTTCAAACATACACTTAATACTTACATGTCTAAGAGAAATGAAATGAGTTGCCTTGTGCGAGGTTGTACTCTTTATAGTCTTAATCCCTAGTGTTAAGTGATTATTATAGGAATTTTGTTTGTTTTGAAATGATGAAATAATAGGACCAAAGTATCTGCGCCAACACAAACTAGTGAAAGGGTAAATAATATTAAACTAACAAACGACACCACAAAAAAATTGTACGCCTTTGAATGATGTCAAAACCAACTAAAATGTCAAATTTGATCATAAAATGAATGTAATAAAATAGAGCTCCATGATTAATACAACAACCTAATAAATAAAAAAACCAAATATGTTGCATGATCACATGCTTTGTTTGCATAAATGTGGATTAAACAATGATGCTAATGAAATAATAAAATGTAGCCTTGAGAATGGGATACCTTCAACTATAGCCAAGGTCTTGTGAGTTAAGGAGATTGCACTCTAGTTGGACTTGTAAAAGTTAGTAGAACCCTTGGCATAGATAGGAATATATTAAATCTAGGATCACTGTAAAGTACAATTTATGGTTGAAATATGTAATTAACTTGTTGCCACCCGAGAATGAACCCTTAAGATAATGAAACATTAGTTTGAAATGTGAAATTCGTCACTTAGATTCAAGGAAAAATATCTAGAGGGGAAACATAGGTGTAATGTACCCTCCCATGCGCAATATGATTCTGAAAATATGAATTCCTAATTAGAGTAACTCGATTATGAATCAAGAATGATACAACTTAATTAGTTAACTTACATAGTTGGTTCTAATAACTTGAATATTAAAATAATATATTGTTAGTATTAAAAAGGCTATGAAATGAACTCGGGATAGGTTTTCTATTGATCTAAGTAACCTTCCTTTTTCTTCTTGTGAATTTTCCTCCTTGTAACAAGATCATTTTTCCAAACCAAGTAAACATTAATCTTTCTAACAAATCCTTAAGTCAAATATTAGAAGGTGCATGTGTGTATATATGTTCCTAATCACAATCAAGCTATATAAAGTTATTTTCATAAGAGAAACAAGAAAATTCTAAAGGAACCTCTATAGGTGAAATGTTAAACAAAAACATGCAACCTAGTTGTAAAGGAATGAAGGGTCCCATGTTTTGTGTTCTTCAGACAATTATAGTCAACTAATAAAAATAGGATTGAAATAAATATTTCACCATGAATAATGATGTGTTTTGGGAAGTTCCTATGAGTAAGTGTATCTTGTCATGGGTCGTTGTTGTACCTTGTCATTTTTGGACATGTGGCTTTGATGTGCATCATGTGTTTCATGTTATATATGTGGGTCCATGGTTATACAAACGTCTCATGTGTTATACATTATCCTAAGTGATCCTATGTGATGTTATGTATCAAACAATGTTAGCCAAAAAAATATCATGTTATTATGTCTGTTGTATTTTGGTGTTTAAAATGTGGGCATTATAATATTAAGCAACACACACATCTAGGGTAGCTGGTAGCTTGGGTGTGACGGAGACTATAGCGCACTTACAAAGGTATGTTTATTGGCCAAACATGCAAGAAGAAGTTGCTAAATTCATCAGGGGTTGTGTTTTATGTAGTACAAGAAAGCCTAATAATAGGAAGTTGGGGTTATATATATCATTTCTAGTTCCATCTTGACCTTGGGACAATATCTCCATGGATTTTTTTTGGCGGTTCACCTACCTCCAAGAAAGTTCGTGATTATTTTTTTGTGATAGTTGACCAATTTAGCAAGATATGTATTCTAATTCCGTATAAGAAGAACATTAAGGCTAGTGATACAAATTTGAGTTATTTTTGTTAATGTGTGGGTTCACTTTGGTTTACCTAATTCTATTATGTCAGACAGGGACTCACATTTTGTAGGAAATTTTTTGTCTACTTTGTGGGAGAAGATGGATATGAAGCTGAAGAGGTCTACCGCTTTCATCCATGGCAGATGGGGAAACAAAAGTGGTCAACCATAGCCTTGTCCAGATCTTGAGAGGGTACAATAGGAAACATCCATGGACTTGGGATGAGAACTTGGTGTATATCAAACATTTTTATAATAGGAAGTTCATGTTTTGGTTATTTTCCTAAGAGTAATTTTGATGTTGTTTTAATATTATGATGGAGAAACAATAGAAAAGTGGAATTGGAGGTCCACAAAGATGAAAAGTTCATTGAGAAAATTCACCAAATAAACCTTCAGATACATGAGAGGCTGATAGAGTAATAGGACAGATACAAAACACAACATGATCAACATATGACTGATCATTATTTTCTTATTGGAGACAAGGTATAGTTGCACTTGAGTATGGATAGGGTATATGGAAAATCTATGAAACTCAAGACCCTTTGATATGGTCCATTTGATATTTTGGAACAAGTGGGTAAGAATGCATTTCACTTAGACTTGCCTCATATAAGCATTTATTCAATTGCCAGAATGTTTAAAATTTACGTCTCTTTGAGCCCTCCATGTTCGATGAAGAAGAAGGGGGAGTATTTCTTCCATCTATTGAGAAACATGCTCCAAAAATTTAGCTAGCATTAGAGGAAGATGTGGTCTTGCAGCTGAAAGAGAGAACGAAAAATAGAGGTGTGCAAGACATGTGGTTAATTGGGTTGAAAGGATAGTTTCGTACTAAAGCCAAGTGGTATTCCGGAGAGGGTGTGCAAAAGAAATTTTCTCAACTCATCAATCCTTAAATATGTTAGGGACTTAAAAACCTCAAATTGTGGAGGTTTGGCCCAAAAATACATTTGAAAAGGCCCAATTCTATGTATTCTCTATATTTGATACTTTCTCTAACATATTCTCGATGTATTTTTTCTTTAAGAGATGGTCTAGTCAAGCTGAGGGTGATCCGAAGACCTTCAAATGAAAATTTAGACCAAAATTTTCTTGTTAGGGAAATTTTATAGGTGACAAAGCTATGCAACCACCTCGATGATTACATAACCTCTTCTCTCGCACAAAGTGGCAACTTGACAACCGTCGGCCTCGCATTCAATGACGCTTTTTGTCTCGTGACGATTTTAATTCGGGATCTTAACAGTGCAAATGTTTGATCTTCTAAAATGATTTTTATTGTCTTTCCATATGTCCTGGACAGAGAAACTATAAATACAAGCTCATTTATTCATTCTAACAAGTGATTTTGAGTGAATTCTACTATGAGAAAAGAGGATAAGTTGGAGTTCTTTCTTGTTTTATTCATTGAGAGTGAATTATTCTTTGTTGAGAAGTTGTGAACAAGAAAATACAACTAGAAGCAGTGTGTATCCTTCTTAAATGGACAATTTTTCAGTAGTGCTCTCTATTTTTGGAGATTTATATAGTGGAAGGGAAGAAAATTTACTAACCCATTGGATTTTTTTCCACATTGGGGTTCTCTAGGATAAATCCTATCTCCTTTGTTTTTTCTTAGTTTTGCAATATAATAGTGTTTAATTATTTCACATTATATTGGTAAAAGAACTTAGTAAGTCTTTCATTCATTTTTCACAAGCACATGACCTACTTATTGTTAAAATTGAGTAGTTTATGGATCAACCCTCACCACTCTTGATAAATAATGCTTCCAACTTCAATTTGAAGATTCCTTGACAAAGCTTTTCCTCTTCCACTCACTTTTACACCTACTCTTCTATATGGCACTGAAATGTTGAGGGAAATACCTTAGGAAATTTCACCTGGGAGGGAGGGGGAGAGAGGTCACTTAGTAAAATATATCTAAAACATTTGTTTTAATAGGATTTTGAATAGTATTTCTTATTTTAAGGATTTATCGCTACATACTCTCATTAATGACAACCTCATTTACATTACTACCCATATTTATTCTAATATGCTAGTGTCAAGAATTTAAATAATAATTACCCATGTATAATCACACATCTCCTTCCCACTCCCATATAAAATATGATCGAAGTTGAATTAAAAGAGTACTTACATTCATTTATGCAAATGTCTTCATGTTGATATATCAATCCTCGGGATGCCATTGTCATTGGATTTTGTATAACCCCACACATCAATGCTATGATCTTTAATTGGTGACTCGACTTAGACATATGGCCTATTCCTCGCTTAATTTTTTGAATTACACCTTTCAAGCATCAATAATCTATGTAGCCAACATAATGTGGTTTTTAATGTTATAGTATTATAGAGATTTTTCTACGAGGTCTTGTAATTATTGACATTGATAAAATCCCTCCACATAATTTTGTAATTGATGCCCGAAATGTATCGAAAATGCACATAAATAGGGGTATGAGAGATTGTGTGTGTGTGTGTGTATGCGCGTGCACGTGTGTAAACAAATACATACATACATGCATGCATGCATATGTATGTATGTATGTATGTATATTGTATGTATATGTGTGTATATATTTTGTCATTGGTTCAAATGTTTAGACCCTTGTAACTATCTCTTTTGAAAGCTTCAACACTATTGTAGTATATATCTTCACTTTCAAGATGCACTCATCCAACCTCAAGGCTATACCTAGTTCCAATTATATTCCCGCATTTTGATGACTTCTTTAGTGCAGCTCAAAGTGTGTTTACATCATCTCTACATAAAGACAAATCATCATATTCTTCAAGAACATTGTATTTGTTAGATTTGTTGTTTGAGCCTAAAATTGATTATCATTTTGTATTGAAATGTTCTCCATACTATGAGATGAGGGGGCGATTCTAGAGACTCGTATAACTCTATCTAAAACTTCATGACTTAGAAAGACCAAAGATGTTTGGCTCTTTTCTTTCAAAAGATGTTTGATCTTCACCATCATTTGTCTAGATACATTACTTCTACAATGATTTACACTAATTGCTTCTTTTATTCACCTTGTTTCTTCTTTACTATTGAATAAACAACATGTCATCAAGATTATAAATATGATGACATCTATAAAACATCAGAAAATATGCTTTATTTTCACATATTTTCTTAGTTTAACATTATTTAATTTATGAATTTATTAAAACTAATTTTACATTTCCTATCCCTTAATATACAACAATTCCGTAAACATTAATACAATTATGAAAACCATACAAATATACAACCATTTTAAGCTTCCGTAAACATTAATAGTATTATCTTTATCTTATGATCTACTGTGGAGAATAGCATTCTCCACTGGTCAAGATTTCCGACTAGTCAATTTAAAAAAGTAACCAACGTCATTTTTTAACAGATGAGTTCTAATACCAAATACGATGAACTCAATATTAAAAATGTTAATCCCAATTCCCGAGAGGCATAACACGTAGAGTAACGAGTCCTATCCTAATCTCGGGATAAACAAATAGTTTCTACAAACTTATTTAATTATTATAACTTTTGACTTGTGAGGTTGGAATTTGTCCACATCATTTCCAACGAAAAATCGAACCCTGTTATTTGCTGTGCAAACAATGAATTTTTTTAACATTTGCCGTTTGCTATCTCTGCCTCACCTTAAAATCCCCATCCATTGAAACGTGAAAGAATCCATTTATTTGGATACTTGTCTGTGAATTGGGCATTGAAACCCTTTCCGAATTAAGTAGTTGAAAATTGAAAGCCCACTCCCACCGAACTATCTCTATCTCTTTAACAACATATAATGATGGGAGACATTGACTTTAGACGTGTAGTTAATGTGAACCGCATGCCTGAGCTGTGTGAAGACAAAGACAGGCTTCTGGAGAATGTATGGGCCAGGTTTTTTTCAGGAACTCCACAAGGGGATTCTATACTGGGCTCCTCAATCTCAATGTCATCTTGCATCAGTTCAGATGTCTTATCTGTTGAGCGTAACCAGCAAGCACAAAGTGGCGAGGTCCGCTCTCTCTATCAATCACAAAATTCATACCAAAAATATTAAATATAAATAAATTTGTGGATGTGCCATCTACCTCTGCCTGTGTCACTGATCGAATAATGTTTATCCCTGAGAAGATGCAAATGCAAATGGCACAACCATTTCAAAGCAATGGTAGGTTGCCATCCCTGCTGGATATGAGTATTGATTCCAACGAGGGCCTTCAGCTTTTGATACCTACTAACATTGGCGGCGGCGAAGGCAATAGGGATGGCGATGCAGCCTCTGCGGAACTGCCACAACCATCACAAGGCTATGCTAGATTGCCATCCCCGCTAGATATTGTAATGATTTCAATGAGGACCTTCAACTTTTGATGCCTACTAACATTGGCGGTGGCGATGGAAATAGGATGGCGATGCAGCCCCTGCGGAACTGCCACAACCATCACAAGGCTATGTTAGATTGCCATCCCCGCTAGATATGTGTAGTGATTTCAACGAGGGCCTTCAGCTTTTGATGCCTATTAACATTGGCGGCGGCGATGGCAATAGGGATGGCGATGCAGCCCCTTCGGAACTGCCACAACGATCACAAGGCTATGTTAGATTGCCATCCCCGCTAGATATGTGTAGTGATTCCAACAATGGCCTTCATTTTTGATGCCTACTAACATTAGCGATGGGGATGGCGATGCAGCCCTGTGGCAGTGGAGCTACCTCCTGTTAAGGAAGAACTGAATTTGTCAAAGTCGAAGCATTACAGAGGGGTGCGGAGGCGTCCGTGGGGGAAATTCGCAGCAGAAATAAGGGATTCAACGAGGCAGGGAAAGAGGATGTGGCTGGGTACGTTCAACACGGCAGAAGAAGCAGCCATGGCGTACGACAAAGCTGCTTTCAAAATGAGGGAGCTAATAAATTTCTCAACTTTCCAGCGGAAATGGTATCCACTGCATTGGCAAATGATGAGATTGCATCATCAGTCGACGGGATGAGCAGAAAGAGAGCGTGCGAGTTAATATATCAAGAAGAGGAGCAACACCAGCAGCAGCAACCCCATCTCAAAAAGTTGAATACCGAACAAACTGAAATTTGGAGCCGTAATGGAACGGAGGGAGATTCAGATTATTTGGAACAATTGCTTCTCTCTACGGACCCCGACGAATTCCTTCGCTTCTTAAAATATGGATAGATAGCTATGTGTGGAGTCGGGGAATTCATTCTCCATAGCCTGACGAATTTCTGTGCGTTTCGTGGAGTGATAATTATCTCGGTGAACTTTTTCTGGAATAATACACAACCAATTTTGTAGAATGTTCAGTGAATTCCTTTGTTTGATTGAAGAAGTGTTCGACACTGTTATTTTTGCTATGGGTGATGGTGAAATGATCAACGCAGTTGGGCGAGCAATCTGTGGAAGTTAGGAAGAAAGGGAAAGTCCAGGTTATTATCATATCATCTTAGGATGTATTGTACATTTTATTTGGAGAACGATCACAAATTTGTGTTAATAATTTCAATGATATTTTCGTAACTGTAATTTTTTTGGCCTTCGATTGATTGTGTATTGGAACCGGTTTGTGTTAATAACTTCAACCCCTCTGTGATGTTTGAATCCTATGATTGGAGTAACTAGTTTTCGAATGCAAGTCCCAAACTGGGTTGTGGATAGATCCTCCACCAGGTTTCTCAATACGCTGATAGAGAAATTTCTAGGCTCGGAACCCTAATGTCCATTGACCCAGCTCCGGAAAAAGATTAATGTATACACTACATTCTATGTTAAGGCTGTTAATAATATTCTACCCACTTCAAAGGTGGGATTAAGTGAAATGTCTAGGTGCCAATACGTTGGGGCTTTTAAATTTAAAGATTTCTTTTATTTTTATAAATTTTATCAATTTATCATTAAAATAATTTATTTAAAGATTCAATATTGATTGACTAATTTGTTGATATTATTATTTAGTAACATGAATTACATGCATACACACAAAAATAATATTATAATATTTACATTTTTAGTGATGGAGCTCTCTCCTCTTGAAATCTCTCGAAACCTTAAACCTAGGAATGAAGGCGGAGTTTCGAGCAAGGCAATGGAGATCCGAGGCATGGCAATGCATTTCTAGGCAAGGCATCTCTAAGCATGACAACGCTTCTAGGTTGGAGGTTTGTTATGTTCTTCACCCCGGATCCTCGCTACGGGCCACGTCTCTACTTCTTCACAAGCAAATGGTTTCTCCTCTCGTGGTCTAGATTGTCCTTGACAACTTGATTGACATGGATAGTTTTGTGGGTACTATTGGTTTGATGGGGGTCGGACCGGTGTAAAACTAGTACAGGCAGAAAATACTTCTTAGATGTGGCTAAATCCTCTACTCACCCACCTTCCAAGCCCATGGCACATTTTAAGTCATCCCCCACCGTGTGCTCTAGAGTAGATGTCTTTAAATTAGAAGCATATTTTAAGGAAAATGGTGTTATCTCGCAAATTCAACAATATTTGTCCTGGTCTCGCGTGCGCACTCCATGAATGGATCTCTTCTCTTTGGAGGCCGATAATGGAAGGTAAAGTGGACATTTACCCCACAACTAGAGGTTTCTTCATTATTGTCTTTGATAAAACCTTTGATAGAGATTTGATTTTTGATAGACTTTGGGATTATCAATCCCACTTTCTCGCTTAATAATCTATGGTTCCCACTTTTCAATTTTGTTATTGAAACCTTCCAAATCTGCTTCTCCAGTTTTGGGATGAGAAATGTTTAATTTCCATTGGGGATTCTTTGGGTAAAACCCTAGCTATTGACACAAAATGACCTTATATGAGTATACCACGTATGCCTACATCTTAGTCGACATGAACACTTCAATGGATTTTCATGCTTCTATTGATCTTAAGGTTGAGGATAGAATCTAGACTCAAAACTTAGACTATGAAGGTTTCCCCTTCAAATGTCGGACCTACTTTTCCCTGGGTCACATAGCGGTGGATAACAAGTATGGGAAGAAACATGTCAAGTAGTCGTACTTCTTGGTGGAAGAATGTTGATCCTAGTCATCTAGTTGTTGAATACAGTCATGGATAGTGAATTTGAAGATGGGTCTGCAAATGAGGAAGATATGGTTCTTGTGAATGAGGCGTTCTTCCCTCCTCTACTGTAGTAGAATAGGCTCCACCCCAACTCTGAGATTGGGACTATGTCCCTTCCTCTTGGTTCCTCGGTGATCCAAAATCAAGTGGATAAGAATAATATTGAAATTATCATACTGGTTCACACAAACGAAAATGTAAATCCAAACACCGGTGATGGTTGGTCTACTGTGAGTAAGGAAGAAAGGGAAAATTGTCAATGAATCCCTTAAGATGCATCTTAGATCCCATGGGAAGGAGTCTCATGGATAGATTTTGGTTTGTTTACTTTTGTGTTTGTTTGTGATGTTGTTTTGGTTATGTTTTAGTTGTCCCTCCTTGTCGCTTGTAGAGGTATCCCTATGAGTTCCTCATTGATATAATTTTGTCTACATTGGTAATTATCAGAACGGGAAGGGTACCGTCAACCCTCTTTTACCCTTATTCAATTGTTTTTATAATATTTACACACAACTCAAAATAAGTATGACATATTTCGAGCTCATATAATTTTTATATTGTTACCCATTCTTTGGTGAAATGTTACCGTGTAACTAGTAGAGGAAAGTACAACTAAAGAAAATATTTTTAACTTGTTATTCCTATTATTTTGAACAAATTTTAAATATTTTTATGAAATAATTGATGGGTCTGGTCCAAATACCACTCTTCACAAAACCTTAGGAGTTACATAAGCATTTTATTGCTTTTTACGAAACAATAATTCTTTATTGAGGTTTTAGTCCCATCAACCAATTTATATTTGTTATTCGGACTTGAAGAAGCCTTGTATGAATAATTATGTTTGTTGCATTTTGAGCATCTCCTACAATTAATTTTGTCCATCCATGGAATATTTCTTGGCCTTTTATGATAATTTTATAGGATATTTTTATTTTATTTGTATAGTAGTTTCTCTAAGACAATTATCATGACTTTGGCGAAAATTTCAAAATAAGATAAAGCGGAAACTATTATATATTTACTTGACAGAACAAATTCTTAACTGAAATTTTGAGAAGGGTGTTAAGTTCAATTATTGCCTAGAGCACTCCAAACCTTTAATTTGCTTTTTCCTTTTCCATTAGTTTTTCCTCTAAGTAAAGGAAATGGGTGAAAAAATAAAATATGAAAATGAATCTCTTGTTTGTCACACTTGTCACAAATTAGGGCATAGAAATTTCCCTTCTAAGTCTAGAGACTAGACGGCCTAGAGGAAGAAAATTCCTTCACACCATCTTGATATTGAGAAATAAGCTAAAAGAACCAAGAAATAGAGGATATTTGATAGAATGGTATTGCAGTTTCTCCACCTCGCAAAATTCATGTGCGGAAGTACATCAATTGAGGTGACACTCAAGATAAAAATGAAGAGGGGTACATAGTTGGATAGAGAGAAGATCAACATAATGAGGTAAATGATGGAATCCTAGAAGCTCAATGATGGAAGAGGATAATGTTTATGATAATAATAAAACAAATCATTATGAGAAGTAAAAAGATATCATGGTACATCCAATAATGGAGAAGGAGGAAGACACTATGGATCAATAAGACAGATAAATAGAAAACATGAAAGATCAATTCCAAGATTAGGAGGAAAGTACCGATCCTTCCAATTCGTAAACAAGAACGAAAATTAAAACCCAATTACCGAGATAGATGTTAGAAACTAAGGGTTCCTACCTTTTGGGAGGTCTCAAATATAAGGAATATTTTGAGGTGTCAAAGACAAACTCTATTGGATGGTGAAAAGGATGACACATGATGGAATTTGGTGCCAAATAGAAATATCAAGTCCAAGGGAATCGCTCAATCAAGTGATAGAGTAACAAGAAGTACTACTATGAAGGAGTGTGCTAGAATTGAATCAAGAGACTCAAATAGTTATTATTATTGAGCCATGTTATGAGGTGAGTTTTTTGTTGTCTGATTGTTGAACATGTGCTAATATTTGTCTAAATTTTCATTAAGTTATCCATTTTCTATTTATCCCATGTGAGAGGTCATGATTATAGTTTCGTGTTTCTACAAAGTTATGCAAGCCTTTCATAACCTATACCATTTACCTTAGTAAAAAAATTATATACTAATTAACAAAATATAGAATCAACGAAACATAATTTTTTAAAGAAAACTTAGTATATATATTAGAAATTTCTTTAAAATAAATAAATTTGTATTTCATTATTTTCTATATGTTTTGGAAGAGGAAAATAATTCAAATAAATAAATTCAAAAATTTATTATTTTAATTTATTTGTGATGGATACAATCAAATTTTATTAATTCTAATACAACTCATATTAATGTAATATGTTTATATGAATTATCAATTTTATATGTTTTTGTAGGCACCTAAATTTGGTGACAAACTATTTTGCTGTTTTGGTGGTAGTTTATTACGCCGTAAGGCGTTTTCCCTCTGAGACAGGGCTCGTGGACTCTGACACATGGTTGCGTGAGCGGAAGAGATTAAAATCTTAGAAATTCATTAAAATAGGCCGAATCTCAATTCTCATCCAATCTCGCATAAACAACACCAACGGAAACCATCGCCAGGAGGAGAAGAATCGGATAAATAGCCCTGCACAAAATCGACCAAACCAATATTTATTCCCGGTGTTATTGCTTGAATTTTTACCCAAAATTTGGTAGTCAATATTCATGCCCGTATGCTTCGTTTGAAAATTGTGTTGGGAATGGCGGAGAGAGAGCATCCACATTATCATACTGGTGCTATTTTAACAAGTCTTTGTAAAGAATGGAGGACATAGAGGATCATTACAAAGTTCTTGGACTGCCATCAAGGAAAGAAGGGGCAAAGCTTACAGTAGGGGAAATACGCAAGGCATACAGAGCTCGAGCCCTCACCTCCCATGCAGAAAAGATACCTGATGCCCCTAACGCAGTCGCTCTCTTCCAGAAAATTCAAACTGCCTATGATCTTCTCACAGACGAAAACGTCCGCAAGGCCTTGAATGAATTTCTTGGCTTGCGGGACGGAAGGCTTTAGTGGCAACAACACAAGGCTTCTGAAATCAGTGCGAAGTGAAGAAAAATGATGGACGATCTCACGCGGAGGGAAAATGAATTTGAGAAGGAATACAAGGAAAAGGTTGAAGAGACCAAAGCGGCCAGGAAGCTTCAAGAAGAAATTGCTAGGATTCGAGCCTTGCACTCCCAAAGGTCTTTTAATTTTGCTTCTCATAGGGTCGCAGCTTTAAATTTGAAAAAGCCACCTGGTAGAGTATTTATTATGATTAATTTTTCGTAACTATCTAATTTTCACTAATTGCCCTAATTTTAGCAAATTTTCTCTAAAATATTTATCAAAATTGCGTTATGAAATGTACAAAAAAATGATAAGATTTGCCAAAATTGTTATATAAAATCTACAAAAAGTTATAAGCACTATCTAAATATCCATTCTATACTTATGAAAATTTGAAATTTTCCTTTCCATAGGCGAGGATCTGGACAAAGAAAGGGTGATGAAAGCCATGGTTATGTTTGTGGAGACTGTTTTCATGTTAGAGTGTGGTACACCTTCTATGTGTTACACTCGGGTATTTTTACGGCGGTCCCGCTTGCCGGTGAGCGAGTCGTGGTGGTTCGTGTGAAAATCTATTACAGTTACTGATTATTAACCTCCTATCTTGTAAGATTATTTGATCAACAAATATTGGAAAATAACACAACTGTAACTTCACAAATACAAACACATAAGAAATACCCAACAAGGTGAACACAATATTTTCGGACAATTGTCCCTGGAAAAACCCCGTAGGGAAAACCAGTACTACAGATGAGAAATATATTAAACTTCAGCAAATCAAGAGATACAAATACTGCTTGCCTCTTACTGGCAGAGCTCCGACAATCTCCTAATCCTCCTGCTGATATTCCTCCACTGCTATCTCCAACGCTATCACTGCGCCCTTGCTAACACTGCAAGACTACTTGCTAACACTGCAAGTTTCTCTAAAAACTTCCTTGTTACAAATGACCCCAATGACCCCCTTATATACTACTCTCGTTGAAAATCAACGGCCGAGATTAATACAAATGAACGGCTGAGATTAAGACAACTCAATAACCATAACAACCTTGGTTATGAGGTGTCACCTAAAAGGAGTCAATATTAGATAACAATTGTTCTTATCCTAACAATATTTGTTTGACAAAAACAACTATTTCTCTAAATTCTAGGCTGTCCAAACTACCCATAACAAATGGATGAGGACAAACAGTTGTCCAAGCTACTAACTACTAAGATTAACACTCCCTCTTAGCGAGGAAGTTGTTCTGCATGACACCCAACATCTCTCTGAAGAAGATAAATTTTGCCTTCCCCAATGCCTTTGTCAGAATGTTTGATACCTGTTGACTTGTAGGTACAAACTGTAGCTTAACAACCCCACACTGTACACAATCTCTGATGAAGTGATACTTGATGTCTATATGTTTTGACCTATCATGAAACACCGGATTCTCAGTCAACTTGATGCAACTCTGATTGTCGCAATGTATCACCGTAGTCTCAACCTTCTGACCAAACAAAGCTACTAGCAACTTCCGAAGCCATATAGCTTCACATGTTGCCATGCTAGCTGCTATGTACTCTGACTCTGCTGAACTCAGAGCCACAGACTTCTGCTTCCTGCTGAACCAAGATACAACTCCTGATCCTAGACTGAAACAACACCCTGAAGTGCTCCTCTTGTCCATTGTACTACCTGCCCAATCTGCGTCAGTATAGCCCATCAACCTGATTCCTTCACCTCGAGCATATCTAATTCCATACTCGATTGTACCTCGCAAATAACACAGCACATGCTTTGCCACAGTCCAATGCACTCTCTTTGGCTCAACCATGAACTGACTAAGAGAGTTAACTGCAAAAGCTATATCTGGCCCGGTATTGACCAAATACATGAGAGAACCAATCAACTGCCTGTATAAGGTGGGATCTACATCCTTCTCCCTGGATGTGTCTACCTTCCTCCAATTCATGATCATGGGTGTAGACATGGCTTTGCAATCTTCCATCCTAAACCTTTTCTAGATTTCCATGCAATATTTCCCTTGCCCAAGGAAAATATCTCCATCTTTTTGCCATACCTCCATGCCTAGAAAGTAGTGCATGAGTCCCAAATCCTTCATCTCGAACTCCGCTACAAGATCCCTCTTGCATTCTTCTATGAGCCCCAGTGAACCTGTAAGAAACAAGTCATCTACATATAGGACAAGAATGAGAATCTCACCTCCAACTACCAAGTAGTAGAGATTAGCATCTGCCTCACTCTTCACAAAGCCCATTTCCTGCAAGTAACTATCAATGCGCTCATACCATGCTCTGGGAGCCTGCTTGAGTCCATACAACGCTCTCTTCAATCTACACACGTGGGTCTCTTTGTTGTGTGCTACAAAGCCTTCTGGTTGTTCTATGTATACCTCCTCTTTCAACTCACCATTAAGAAACGCTGTCTTGACATCCATTTGATGGATCTGCCATCCCATCTGTGCTGAAATTGAGATTACAGCTCGTATAGAAGTATACCTAGCAACTAGAGAAAATGTCTCCTCGTAGTCTATTCCCTCTTTCTGAGAGAACCCCTTTGCCATGAACCTTGCCTTATATTTCTCGATGCTACCATCTGCACCGTGCTTGATCTTATAGATCCAGCGTGATCCAACCACTGCCCTATCTCGCTGGTCTGTGCACTACCTCCCACACATCATTCTGCATAATTGAAGTATACTCCTCAACCATTGCTTCTTGCCACACTTGATGTTGTGCAGCCTCCTGATAGCTAGAAGGTTCACTATCTACCAACTTACTAACTAATGCAACATAGTCATCATACCTGGCTGGTGGTTTCCGTTGTCTATCACTCCTCCTAGGAGTACCCACTAACTCCTGAGTATTCTTCTGTCTCGTTGAACCTCACGGTTCTTGCTGCCAACTATAGAGGATGAAATATCAACCTCCATGTCTTCTTGATGCATCTCTTCTTGCACCTGTTGCTCCATACTTTGAAAACTCTCTCCTCCTGAGTCTATGCTTGTACTAAGAATCGTACTCGAGCCACTGCTCTTAACTCGATTGAGTGATCCTCGAGCTTCGCTGGCTGCTCACTCGATCATCTACTGCAAATCTCTAGATCTTCTAAATGCCTTGTCCTCCATGAACTTGACATCACGTCGAACAAAAATCCTCCTAGTCCCCGGAATGAATATCCGATATGCCTTAGAGGTTTCACTGTACCCCACAAAGTACCCTCTCTCTGCAGTCTGATCTAACTTGGTACGTGTATCCTTAGGAATGTGACAATATGCCAAACTCCCAAAGATCCTAAAGTGACTGACATCTGGCTTCTTCCCAGTGAATGCTTCCTCTGGTGTCATCTTCCCTAGTACCTTATGTGGAACTCTATTCTGTATGTATATACCAGTATTGCACGCCCGCCTACGTATAACGGGGTAAATCCTGGTCATGCAACATAGCCCTTGATGCCTCCGTTATAGACCGATTCTTCCTCTCAGCAACTCCATTCTGTTGTGGATTGTAAGGAACAGTCCACTCTCTCTTGATTCCTTCTCTGGTACAGAACTCCTGGAACTCATTGCTTTTGTACTCACCTCCATTGTCTGACCGAAGAACTTTTATCTTCCTTCCTATCAAAATTATCCACAAGAGCTTTGAACTTTTGGAAGCGATCAAAACCTCATCCTTGGTCTTCAAGAAGTATATCCATGTCTTCCTGGAGAAATCATCAATAAAAGTAACAAAGTACTCATACCCTCTGAGAGACTTCGTTAACATTGGTCCACATACATCTGAATGTACTGGATCAAGAACGCCTCGATCTCGGTGTCACTCCTGGAAAAGATGCTTTAGAAAACTTCCCCAACACGCATCCCTTACATACATCATTGTGCTCTGTGCTCACCTCAGAACACTGCCACTGCGTCTCATGAAGTAATTTAAGGGCTCCATGATGGATATGGCCCATCCTTTTATGCCATAGTTCTCCTTGATCTCTAAGATTACTGTTGCTCATGAGTGCCTTAGGAATGTCAAACTGCAGCCTATAAAGCCGGTCGCTCCTAACTCCAATAGCTATGGGTGATTTCCAATCCTTGTGCTTGATCAACACATGTGTCCCTCTAAAGAGTACATTGTACCCTTTGTCCTGAAGGACAGATATATAAATCAAATTCATCCCTAAGCCTGGAACATGCAACACATCATGAAGGGGAATCATCTTACCACTCTCCCTTTGAAACTGAATAGTCCCTTTCCCAACTGAGTTGAGTTTGGACATGTTCCCCATAGAGATCTGGATTCTGGTGCTCTCTTCCTTATAACTGGAGAAGTATTCTCTAACTCCTGTCATATGATATGACGCCCCACTATCTATGTACCAAACACTCTGTGAGGTTGAGCTAACCATACATGCTATGAGTGCAAACTCATCTTCCATTCTACTAGAGAGCTCATCTACACTTGCTGAAGCCGCAACTTGCTTCTTTCCTTTCTTTTCATTCTTCTTCCTTTCTGGGCAATCGCTGACATAGTGGCCAAACTTGTGACAGCCATAGCACTTGATCTTCAAAGAATCTTTCTTCTTCTTTTCACCTTGTGAATTTGATCCTTTACTAGACCCCTTCTTTGCTTTCCCTTTACCCGCTAGGGCAACATTTTCCTATTCCACCTCACTTTTCTGACTCTTATTGTTGGCTCCATTGACAAGACTTAGTCTAAGCTCCTCCTGAGTGAAATCACTCCATAGTCGATCCCAACTCGGTAAGGTGTCTCGTCCATTGATGACTTGAACAAAGACATCCCACTGCTTAGTAAACCCGTTTAGGGCTATTCTCACTAGATCGTCATCACTTGGTTTGTCTCCAATAGCTTCCAATTCATCCTTGACAAGTCTAAGTCTGGTGAGGTAACTTGTGACGTCTTCTCCCTTATTCATGTGGGTATTCCTCAACTTTTCTCTGAGAATCAGCTTCCGGTTAGTGGTAGCATTCTGGTACAGATTCATAATGGCATCCCACATCGTCTTCGCTGTATCTAACTCTGCAATATGTGGAACAATATGATCCTCGATACCATCAAAAATCATCCTCCTCGCCTTGGCATCTTCCTTCTTATATGCTAAGAGTTGTGTTGCATCTGTAGGTACAGGTACAACAATGGTCACATATTCCTTGATACCATTCTCTTCCAGCAATAGAGAAATTATGGCTTTCCAGGACACCAAAATTTTAGGCTCCATCCAATCTGGTCCCGATCTCTTAAACCTACCGAGGCCATCTTAAAGGAAAATAATAATAATAATTTTGAAGAGGTTAGAATGGGTTTTATAAACCCTCACTTTCTTTCACCTAGGGTAAATCTCTTCTACCCAAACTTAGCTCTGATACCATGTGAAAAATCTATTACAGTTACTGATTATTAACCTCCTATCTTGTAAGATTATTTGATCAACAAATATTCGAAAATAACACAATCAGAATAACTTCAAAAATACAAACACATAAGAAATACCCAACAAGGTGAACACAATATTTTCAGTAAAATTGTCCTGGAAAACCCCGTAGGGAAAACGAGGACTACAGATGAGAAATATATTAAACTTCAGCAAATCAAGAGATACAAACACTACTTGCCTATTACTGGTAGAGCTCGACAATCTCCTAATCCTCCTGCTGATATTCCTCCACTGCTATCTCCAATGCTATCATCCGTGCCCTCGCTAACACTACAAGTTTCTCTAAAAACTTCCTTGTTACAAATGACCCCAATGACCCCCTTATATACTACTCGTTAAAATCAACGGTCGAGATTAATAAAAATGAACGACTGAGATTAAGACAACTCAATAACCATTAACAACCTTGGTTATGAGGTGTCACCTAAAAGGAGTCAATATTAGATAACAATTGTTCTTATCCTAACAATATTTGTTTGACAAAAACAACTATTTCTCTAAATTCTAGGTCATGTCAAACCACCCATAACAAATGGATGAGGAAAAATAGCTGTCCAAGCTACTAACTACTAAGATTAACAGTCGGGGCGAAGCCCCAAGCAAATTTTCATGGGTGGTTTATTAACCCATGGGTAATGGGTAACCGTTATGGGATGTTTTTGGGCCCATGGTTTTTTCGGTACCCATAGTTTTGATACCCATAGTTTTTTGCCCATAATTTTGATACCCACGCTTTTGCCCATGGTTTTGATACCCACATTTTTGTATCAAACTACTCAAGCAATTGTCTATTTATATGGTCTTATGCATATGATAGATAGACAAGCAAATGTATTTTAGATGTGCTTTGAATTTGGGTGTGAATTTCAGAGAGTTTGTTGAGCATAGCTCCAAACGGATCGGGTATTGTATTGAGAGAGTGGAGGCTTGTAATAAAATTTGAGCAAGTGATTCTCAAAGTGGATGTAGCCCATATTGGGTGAACCACATTAAATATTGTCTCTCTATGTCTTGTGTTATTTATTCTCGCACTTTTATTTGAGATATGTAATATTTTCTACATATTAGTTTTCTATGCATTCTCGAAGGGATTATTCCGTATATTTTATCTCTTATTTCCTAACAGCCACATGGAATTCTCGGATGGGGATTATAGTGTAGAATGACTAAGATAATGTTTTGAGAAAGTTTGGACGGTTAAAGCTTTTTCATTAGGCTTAAAATTTTGAAGAAGAAAGGATTTGTTATAATTGTGATGGGATCCAAAGATCAAGTGATACGTTTCTTCATATTTGCATTGCTTTGTGTTCATTTTGTTCTTACATAAATTTTATGGAGATGCACCAATATTATGGTTTCCATTTTTCTACATTGCATGCAATGAATTGCACTACATCCAAAGTGCATATGGGTTGCATTCAAAGTTGGGTTTCGATATTTGGTGCTACATCAAGAGTTGGATGTGGTATTTTACCCAACATGTAAAGTTGAATGCTTTTACCCAATTTTAATTTTTTTTGATACGGTATTTTAGTTTTTAAGTTGTAGTCAAAATAAAGAGTTGGATACAATGCTTCCTTACAAATAAAAATGAATGTGGTATTTGTTAACTCTCAAAAGTGCACCCCTGTAGAGAGATGGTTGCAGGTGTTCTAAGCTTGCAAAATTTATCTCTTTTTCGTAGATACAATAGAAACACCGCAGTCCTGGGGTATACCTATTTTAAGGTGAGTCTTCGGTATCAAGGCCAGTTCCTTATTGATGTATCTTAAACTAATTTTCTAGGGTATGAGGGTAAAAGAAGACTGTAAAAAGATCTAAAACTTAGGTGATACACCAAACTTGTATGAAGTCTTTGACTCAGTACATGCTCAATTAATATGATAATGAATTCTTGATGCACAAGCCAACATTTTTCTGCGGAATATTAAAAGCAAACACTTTGATGTATTGAGGGAAAGTATCACAACAACACTATTGAGTTATACATGCACATTAATATTATGTAGAAATTACTGAATTTGTTATAGGGTAAGATGAATAATCAGGGAATTCATCATTCACAAAGATTAATGAAATAGACACAACATTGCAAATAATTAGGAAGGCAGGATACATTTCTCATTCACAGGGAAAAACTAGCAAAATCTGCTTTAGCACTCCTATATCTAAAAGTACTCCCCTATGCTTTTCTAAGGCACATAATATATAGCAAAAATATATTCCCCCACCCTTCCTAAAAATAAACCGAAAATGTACTGTCCACGCATCCTATTTTATCCTTTATCTATTAATAAATAAAGGAATAAAAATAAGAAAGTTAATACAAAAAGGCAATAATAGCCTTGTTTACATCTCAGTCAAACTGCAGTTGATTGTTTTATTTTTAAGAAAAAGCATGGGTGAATAATTTGCTAATAATAAATCTTACTTGATGAGCAAGTCTCCTTCTTGGTGCATGCAAATTTGTCCTTTTGTTCCTGATGTGGAATCTATAATTCTAATCCACTTACCTCCTTGGATGTAAATGCAAAATTTATCTCCCTGTGTGTGAGAAAAATCAATTACATTATTTGCAATACTTTGAAAAAATAATTCACTCAAACATCTATCTTGATGGGGACCACTTTTGTTTTTGATGCTAACACTTTTTTTGTCTTCTTGTGTTCACATGGATAACACATTGTGAATCATCTCCAACCTTCCCACTAGTGGGGACCACCTTTGTAGTTGACCACTTAAGGGTATGAGGTATCTTTTGTAAATGTTAAGGTAAATATTCTTTGGTTATACTCCACCACTTACCTAGTATTTGCTCCTTGATTATTGGTTATAATCATTTGTTTGCTCCGCTTTTGATTTTGATTTAGATGGCATATCATATAGTTCAGACCTTAGATAAGGTCAATGAAAATAATACTATTTGGCCACCCTTTGTATAACATAGTGGTACACTATAATGCTTGGCCACTTTTATATTATCATTGTATTGCAAAACTTGTCAGCTTTTGTTTTTTTGTTAGACTAAAGTTTAGACTTTACCTTTTCGGTGATCATTGTTGTCGGCCTTTAATCGACCACCTTTGATTATTTGGGACACATATATCATAGACCCTAAAATGTCGAAGCAATGATAATTTTGATTTAATTGTGGGGCTGGTCCCCTCTCCATGATGACTCACTCCTTCACCCTCCACGATGGCACTTTGCATTTAATTCATTGGCCACTGTGATTTGGCCATGACCGTTGATTTCTCAAGTATTTTCCCTTGACGTTGATCTTACGTGGGAGCATGTGATGGCATGTGATCTATTTAAAGTGTATTAAAACTTGTTTTAAAGGCTTGGGCCCTCTCATCTGTTGATCCTCTATTTTTGGGTTTCTGTGAACCATCGATCCTCTTGGAATTTATTGGGGTCTCTCGAAGATGCGTGCATTGTTCTCGGTCATTGATCTCTGCTTATTTTGAGTTACTTCCGTTGATTTTATTTACCTAATTTGGAAAGTGGTAAAGGCTTCTATCCGTTGATGAGGAAAACCCTAATTGATCTCACCATTGATTAGAGTGGTGGTTGGCAGTGATTAATGTTGTGATTGTTGATCTTGAGCACGGCTTAATTTTACACCATTGATTGTCGACTATTGTTGAGTTTCGTTAACTCTCCTCTCAAGCTTGTGTAGTAAAATTCATTCGAACCTTCATGATCATTTCATTTAGTATTTTGGCTCACGGATGAAGCCCCGGAAAATTTTTGCTTGACGCCATTGTTGATATTCAATATTTAGTTGTCTTTCAGAATCCATCTTATGGCTCAAATATCTATATTTTTCATTTTTACTCGCTTAGAGTTTCGACCGAGATCATTGTTTCATGGCCGCTATTGTTACAAATCATGGGATCATGCGAAATACTTTATGTAGCTTTTAGAGGTGGCTCTTTTTTTTTAAACTTTTGTGTTTTGTTTCTTCTCGAACTTGAAAGTTGTTTACTTGGAGATTTTGCGGAAGGCGGAGCCCTATCAAACCATTATTGATGATTTTTGAGCTTGGTTTCCTCTTGTAGATTGGTTTTATGAGTTCTCGTGCGTCTGTATACTATGAGGGTTTGAATACTTGGAGGTTTGACTCTTTGAGTTCTGGAAAATGAAACTCTGCAAGTTTGGCTTTGATAAGCTTTGTGTTTTTTCTCTTCAAATTTTCATTAGCTCGTGCCGCCACCTCTATGATTTTGAGCTATCTTTGAGCTTTGTATTCATCTCTATTCGATACTTCCCTTTTCTCGAGGTATCGGTGGTTGATTGATGGCACGCTCCTTGTATGCTTCGAGGATTTGAGGGTTTTAACTCGCATTGTTGATTCGACAAAGAAGTTTCTTCTTTTTCTTTAATCCTTGTAGTCATAGTCATGGAAGTATTATTTTCTGAGTGTGTAAATTTAAAATCTCATTTAGCATAAACCAAAATGGGTATTACTTCTTTGTCACAATGGACATCCATTCATCCCTACATGTACTTGGGTTCTGACTGTACTTGACTTTATTTCTTCCTGCATTATTTCTATGTTGTAGATCCAAACATTTGGATTCATGGGTATTCGTCATTGGTGTTCCTGTTTGGCTCTGCACTTGAAATTTATACTTGCTTCTCATAACCGAGTTTGGGACTTAGCTTTACTGCTTTATGTTATGATGCCATCAATGGGTCTTTTAAGCCATTTTGGAAAACTTTGCATTTTCTTCAAAAATTCCTTCATGATCATCATTTGTTGAGCTTTCGAAAACTTAATCTCTGAGTTTGAGATCCTATTTCTCCATTCTGCTTCAAATTTAGAGTTGTTTGGTCAATGTAATTTGCTTTATCCTCTAATAATTTGATCCAACCCTGATTTACTGATACCCATTAATGGGTGCTTTGATTAATGGCCTGGATCTATACTTTTCTCTGATTTGAATCATTTTTCACTCTATCTCATTCTCGCTCTTGTTCTATGACATCACCCTTACGTCTTGGTTCCATGTAAAGACTAATCATTTGAAATGTGAATCCCGCTTTTTAAGTTCATATTTTTATAGTTATATGCTTCTACCATTACCTGTAGGAACTCTAATTTAGATATTCATGGAAATCATAACTCTGTTCTTCTCGTACCTTCATGAATGTGACTCTTGGAGCATGTGGACTATGTGAGATAGGGTTCCTAAATTTAATGCTTTAACCTTACTTCTGAATGCTTGCAGATATACCTTCTTTCAGTGAATACTATGTCATTTTGATCATCTTTGAACCTATGATTGTGTCCTTTTCTGATACATTTGTAGAATTTAAAATGTACTCTTATCATTGTTGCATTCTCGTATTCTCGTCCATTGAGTCAGATCGAAAGATGCTTCAAGTTTAAAAGCTTTGACTCAGATTTCTATTATGTAACTACTTCTTTTATTCAATGACCCCCCAAGATATAAATGAAGAGTATTAGTTTATGAGCCCAAATGCAAATGTTATTTTTCTTTAGTCTATATTTGATCTTCTTTGTATGAAATGGAAGTAGATTCCTGTGCACTTATCAATCTGTCTAGAAAATATGAATGCCATAGGCTTTTATTTTATCATCTCTGATTGATGTCTTTCTGTCATGCTTTTGAAGTTAATATTTTGCATTTCTTTATGTAATTTTGATACTCCATTCACTTGGGTGTTGAAACTGGAAGCACTTGCTTGAGTTGAATTCATGAAGACTTGGGTACTATGGTTGTTATGACTTTATATTTAGAAAATTGAATCCACTTTGCTAGTCATAGTTGTACTCCATTGATATTGTAGCATCTCTGTAGCATTTTTGTATATGTTCTGATGTAATCTAAAAGTATGCACTTGTAAATCAATTTGGCACTATAACAGTTCATTTAGATGCTTTATAGCTTGTTGTTAGGAGCTAAAATCTGATAACTATTATATTTGATCATGCCATGCATTATCTACTTTCTGCATTACTATTTGATTTATATACAACTTTAAGGCATGTATTAGTTTGACATAGCCTGATGGAAAAAGTAAAATGTCCATTTTACATGGTGAAGCCCTGTCAAAATTTTCTCAAATTTCCTTTTTTCATTATGTTTTAGCTGTAACCTTATCTCTCTAGTTAACTTCAACCTTTATATTCTGATTCTTTTGCTTCACCTTTGAGTTGTATTCTTCCTTCATATCAATATGTACTTGTGATTTATTCCAATCTTGATGTACCATAGGATAGAAGTCATTGAAATATGCAATATTTATTTAACAGTGAGGGTCTGTAAGACATGATTTATTTTCTTCTTGACTGCAACATGTACCTATACACTTAAGAAAACAATTAGAAAATATTTAGGCTTTTTGGCCTCTCTTGTGTTCCATGGTTTTTCTTTTCTTCTCTCTCCTTATTTCTGAGTGAGTAAATCATGTATGTTGTTACAGAAAAATTACTTTATCAGTTGTTCCTTTGATCTTCATGTAATTTATATCTCATTTTGTTAAGAGATCCATCTACATGAATTTGGATAGTATAGGAATATGGATTAACCCTGAGCTCATAACTGATAATTTTTTCTTTTCTATTTTCAGGTACAGTGCTTTCTGCCAAGCAATGAAGATGATGATGGAACAAAGATGGAGCTAGAGATACATCAACCGCAACGAAAGAAACCCCCAAGGAAATGATGGGTTCACTCATACTTGTCTATTTTTATTTTTCATGCATATGTACCTCTTACTTCAAAATAGTTTGTATTTTACTTTTCGGCTTACATCCCATGGCTTGTGTGAGAACATTTGAAATTCCTTGTGCATAAAATAATGAATTCTGAAAATGAGTTGTGTATTTCTTTCGCATTTCAGCTTTCTATATGGATCAGATATGATGAATTAAATAAATCATTAATATAATTGAATGTCTTAATTATGAATGAAAGAACCTTAAAGAATAATTGTAACATTTAGTAAGGAAATCTGATTGCTGCAATCTGTAGTTATGATTGTTGTTCCAAAGCTTAACAATTCATCTATTCTACAATTCAATGTCTTCATCAGGATAACACATTTTTCCTTCGGGGCTTTGTGTTCTTTTGCTGAAGATAGTCATGAAATTACTGCACTATGTGATCTGTTACGTTTTGTAACAGCACACATAGCTGCAAATTTCATGTAATCATTAATTAATTCAACAAAAACAATATGAACTGAAAGAAAATCCCCTAGCTTAGGTTCACTTTACCAATGCCATCCATCGTAACAAAGTTTCAAGTTGCCCATTTTTGCAAAAGTGCAAAAATTTTCAACAAAGATTTATGTGAAATCCAAAGTTTAATGCAAAGTGTTTTCCTAGTATTAACATTTTTGGATACACCATTTTAGATTGTACATTTCCATAAACACTATACAGTTTGTTTTAATATAATTAAATAGTCAATATGTCTTGATCATATTTAAAACCAAGGCTTTCCAATGAAATCCCCAATGATTTATTATTTAATTTCATCACATTTGAATCTTTAGCATTAAATGTTTGATCTTTGTATTTATCTGTAAAATTTAAGCAAGAATTTTTCAGTGTTCGCAATTGTTTTTCTTTAGGAATTTTTTCCCTTAGTAGTAGGGCACCATTAATTTATTGTTAAGTTTCAATGAATTTTATGTCTTGTAATGTTTTCTTAGTAGGCCCGATCATCTTAGCCCAGAGGCTTGCTCAAAAAGGTTTCTTGTTATAGCAAATCTGTTTGTTTGCAATAGTTATTAGTTGAGCTCATAATTGAAAAGGGGGTTACAAAGTGCCACAAGAAGCAACAAGAAGATATTATAGTGTACATGAATTAGTTATCAATGTAAAGATAATTAGAACTAACACCTAGTAGTCCTAAAACAAGACTAAACTAAAAGCTATACAACATCATGCTTAGAGCTTGAACAAGACTAATATACTAAAATCCTTGCATTAGAACATGCATAAAAATTCAAACTAACATGTTAATCCATTACTCTATATCTCTATGAATGCTAATCAAATGAAATGATCCTTTTTAGATCCTTAACAATCGGAAGGGTTGATTGTATGTTTAAATCCCAAGCTTTCAAGAATCGAGTCTTGTCAATACATGGCTACAATACCATTTGAAATATCTCCATATGACTTCAAAACTGGATGAATGAATGCAATAAATGAAGATAGCTAGCTCCTCTAATGGAAGAATGCTCTAAGATGATAAAATGGTTATAGGTTAGGTTCTATGTTCATTTAGGTGTAATTAGAATGGTAAGAGGAGGGTTCCTTATATAGCCCAATAGATAAAAGAATCTCTACATCCCTTTACATGTGGGATAATAGCTCTGTTGAGTTAGTTGATGTGACTATGGTTGAAAAGGGGGTTGAATCAACCTTAGGGGAGTTTAATTTGTCCTATAGTGACTGATGGGGTTTTAGTGGATTTATTAATTAACCCAAGTCATTAATTAATAGGTGACCAAACTCTATAGAAGATTTTTAAAAGAACAATTAGTATGATTTAGGGAATAGAAAAGGTTTAGGTGAATAAATCTTCTATAAAAGAAGAGGAAACTTAATTAATTATGAATAATTAATTAAATTCAAGTAGAAAGGGGTTTAATTAATGGAATTTTATTAATTGTCATCTTTGTTGGATAGAAGGGTCAATTAATTAGCGTAATGTAATTAATTAACGGCGATAAAAGATAAAGTGCGCTATATTGACTATATGTCATCAAATTGTGGGAAGTTGTATAATTAACACATTTTAAGTATTTAAATTACTAAAGATAAATTATAGGTGTCTATATTTTTCCCTCTTTAGGCTGGCATAAGTGACATCATTACAAAGATAGTAGACATGTAAAATTTTGAAGGGGTAGAAGAAAAATTAGTAGAAGTGAGAGATGCCCCCTCGAGTGTTGATGGGGTGATGAAAGAAGGCGATCGACGATCGAAAAGATGAGAGAAATGGATAGAAGAATGGGGAGGGGTAGGATGCCCCAAGTGAAGTAGAAGAATAAGGTTGATAGGAGAATGATTGAGAAGAAAGAGAGGAAGAGGGCCAGGGAAGAACTAGTCTTGCATCTAGTGTAGAACTCTCTTTTAGACAACTTTCTTATCATCATTTTTCCAAGGATCTACATCATTGGTCCTTATTAAAAATGTAAGCATACGAAAAAAGTAGAATGGCATGTAAAGCCATAGTATGAACAATTGTACATCATTGCTGAAAACAAAAACTCAATTTAACATATAAAATCCAATGCAATACGAGAAACTAAAAGATGCCTAACTCCTTGCAACATACATAATGCAATACAATACGAGAAAGTAAACAAGTTAACCTAACAGAGAAACATAATGCAATTTTTTTGCTATCAAGCTTTGATATTGACTGTGTGAATTAATAAAAAGGGTTAAAATATGGTGTGCCAAATAAGGATACATGTAAGGGGAATAACGGAGGGAACTTGGGTCCTATGAAAAACAATCATGCACTATGAAATAATACCAAGCATTTTTTTGTGCCCCATAGTACATACATAGTAAGAAAACTAGCTTTGTTCATGGAGGTGGATGAAGATGATCCATGAGTCGCACATAAGAACATGCAAGAACCAAAGACAAACTAGCTTTGTTTATTGTTTTTGATTTTTTAGAAATATATTAGAATGTTTTTGTGATTTTTGGACATATTTGAATGCTTTATGAATTTTGTAAGTTTAGATGATTTTTTTTATATTTTTGAAAGTTTTTCAAACTATGTACCATAAGACAAAGAAGCATGGATGTCTCCAACGATAGATGGGATGTACAGAGGTAGAATGCCATGTGTATGTGCAAGAAGGTGAAGATGTGAAAATGCTCCAGTGATTAGGTGGGAGTATTCAAAGGAAACCTCTTCACACGCCGAAGGGGAATCAAGGCCAATATAAAATAGGTTCAATCATGAGGAAGAAATGATGCCCCCATAGTAAGCTAGCAAAGAAACACATGATAGAAAGGAAGTGAGCGATTGATTTATTAAAGGGTGACAAAGGTGTCCACAAACATAGTAAAATTGTCATCCTATACACATGGATGTTCTAAATGATTTCCGAAGAATAGAGGATGTTATGAAAATATTGAGAAGGAATTCGATGAAAAATTGATTAGCATAAGGAAAAAATCTTGAGACAAGACATGCGCTAAAACAAGAGTTTAAACAAGGTAAAAATAACACTTGGTAACATACTAATCCTGTTTACTCATCGAGATCCCGTGTGTGTACGTGGAAATGAATTACCTCTTCAAGGAAAGAGTTAATATACAACAAGCGAAGATATTAGCCAACATGTAGGAATGATTGATTTTGAAAGGTGATTTGTGATTGGAGGGGAAGGAGAGCCATACATTGCTCCATTTCCAACCAAGTGTCCATAGCCCGATGGAGATGCATTTGATTATAGTAAAAAAATTCTCTATTTCCAGCTAGGCATCCATATCCTCGGTAGAGATTATTTGAAATAACCCAAGAGAGAGTTATCTATCAAATTTCTTTTTCTTTTAGCTTTTTATTTTTGATTGATTTATTTTGAGTCTTTTTCTTTCGAAAACTTATTTCAACTCTCTTTTTGAAAAAGGGTTAAGAAAAACTAATGGCTTGATGGAAGGATATGGAAGTTATTGCGAGGATATAGAAGAAAAATGGTTGTTAGGATGCGAACCATAGATGGAAGATGATGGAATACTAGGATGTGGCCTAAGAATAGAGGATGATGGACTACCCAAGGATAACCCATACATAGAAGACAAGGGGCCAGTTGGACATGCCCTAATAATAGAAGATAGTGGACTACTCGAAAAATTCCCACAAATAGCGGAGGGAGGGCTAATAGAAGGTCACCCACACCTAGACAAAGATGAAGGGATACTTGGCGTTGACCCCATAAGAGATTGTGATTGAGGATTTTGATAGACAAAGAGTGTTTGGGTGATGAGAAGATATGCCATGGATCAATACAAGACCCAAGAGTTTCATCATATAATGAAGAATGTGAGGATGGAAAAATACGAGGAGGATCAAGTTGTATGATCGAGGTTCTTCCTTTATTTCTTGATAAAAGGAATCAATTTTTTCCCCACAATACGTGAACGTATCAAGGTAAAAAGACAATCCTTGCTCATAATTTATTAGAGGGATATCTTCATGTGCCCTTATAAATTCCATGATCGATCATTCATTTTGAAAGAGATAAATTGGTAGGGGTTGTTGATTGACTATAGGGGGTGGATTGGAAGAAAAAGTTTCAACCGGTATAGAAGATGGATTGGTAGAAGATGTTTGATGACGATTGATAGAAGAAATTGACATGGGGATGAAGTAGACTTAGGGCTAGATGTCTCATGAGTAAAAGAAGATGTGGATTTATAATTGGTTGGTATAGGTTTCCCTATAAGACAACATCGTGGAGGAAGAATATGATGATTTCATATATGAAATTTCTGTAGATTGTGACGCAAGATTTGATTTAGACGATTAAATAGGACTTTTAGTCACATGAATCTTCAAAGGAGGAAGGGTTCATTAAGGTGACTGATAAAAGAGGTCATGCGAAGAAGGGGACAACCGCGATTGAAAAATCACATTAGATGTTTTTTAAAGAAGATCTTTGGAAGAAGGGGAGGACCACGACTTAGGATTCAAATTGGATGAATGATAAAGGAGGTCCCGTGAAAAAGGGGGACTCAAGAATCGTAGTAGAAGTATGATGAAGGAGGTCCTGTGAAGAAGGGGAGGACTGTGACTTAGGAGTCAAATTAGATGAATCTAAATAGTAGTTTAGATCTGAATCATCAAAAGAATCAGAGGAAATATTTGGATTGGAATCCTCAGAAGAAGAGGAAATGTTTGGATTAGAATAAGAAGAAGAGTGGGGGGAACCTGAATAATAATTTAGATCAGAAGTGTCCAAACCATACCATCAACTATGAGATGAAAGTGGGGAACGGGTTACGCGAATGGAATCTTGTAGTGTGAAGAACCAAAAATAGTTTTGTCACAATGGGCATATTTTGATGTAAACGCCTAAATTTTGATTCTTTATGGTCATACGTATAAGGAACCTTGCGATAATCAGTCATGGTTGGCATTCACTAAGTCCAAATTCCTAGACATAGATAGTGTGATTGAACTCCTTCAAATAGAAGGAAGTTCCATGTTTATTCGAGTAGCATAATGACAACCAACTAGACATTTTACAAACAGATAGTGGATGCTTGTGTGATTTTCCAAAGGGAAGCTAAGGAGAACATACACTGTGTTAACATAAGATTGCTAATCCAACAAGGTTTGGAAAACAAGTTTAGAGGCGTAATCACAAAGGATTAATCAAAATTTTATCAACATAAAGGATATAAAGGAAAAATTTCCAATGTTCGATTGATGCAAAACTTTCTTGATAGGAAATTTTTTTCCAAGGTTTGAAACATATGTTCATAAATGAACTTAGGAAAAAACAAGAAGATCAAGAGGTGAAAGACCAATTGGATTGTCCTAGAAGTGAGTTTATAAGGTGGATAAACACAAGGAATAATCACGCAAGTTCAAAACACAAAACCAAATTAGTGATCAAAGAATAATGAATGATAATGAATCAATGGATCAAAGTGATTTTCCTAAATGGTTAAGTCAAAATGACGAATACATGTAAGACACAATCACACAAGGTTTTATCTAGACCAATAAGTTAAATGATATGCCTCCTAAGTTTGTTTTCAAATGGTATTTGGTATTTTAAGATGATTAAAAAAGTTTCACCACTTATTTTAAGTTCGAATAAATGAACAAGGCATAAGTAATAAAAATAATTTAATACGATTCCCTGTGCAAAGTATACTAACAAATGAGCATGAATCTAATCAAGACCTATATCTAAAAAATTGTAGTTACGATTGTGAGTGACAAAACAATACCACTAAGATATGTTAAAAAAACTTTTGTGGAAAAGTAAGGTATCAATATCAAAATGATATCGATATAATGCATACAAATGGTAACGCTCAACATTTTTCAAAATTGAGGTAGTGATTGAAAGAAAACTAAGGCTAGAGTATACCAATGAATTATTAGGATAGGGGTAGCGTAACATTACAATATAGACACTTAAATTAAGTTTACAAGAGGTAAGACATAAGTATCAAAATTGTGGTGAAACGATACAAACAAGATTACAATTCAAAGGTGGATCAAGGAGATGAATAAAGCCTAGTTATGATTGACGATCTTGACTTGGGTATCAAGATCAAAAAGGATATCAATGATATCAAAAATTCTCCACACACTTTAGACATTTACAAACTCATCTCGCAAACATGGATGAGCATCAACAAACAAAAAGTGGTGAATACAATCAATTACCATCACAAGGGTTGTCACTCTTCCTTTGATCAATAAAGTGTCAAAATAAATCAAGGGCGTAGATCAATTATGGTTGAAGAAAGTTTGGCCTCACTATGGGAGATATTCACCTTGCCTTAGGGTGAGTGAGAAACTAAGCAAAAGTAATGCTTCACAATCCTCGTGATGAATGATGTGCCATTTGAACTTTAATGGAATCTCCCCTTGTTTGGAAAACAAGGTTTCAACTCTGAGAAAGTTCTCCCTTTACGATGGCTCTCAACTCAAACTGGCTTTGATATGGTCAAAGTTGGCTCCTCGTCAAAGATAACTTACTAGGTGGTTCATTCAACTACATGTCAGAAGTTATATAAATGCGAGCTCAATTTGCCAAGGTTTCCCAAGGAGTATCCTGACTTTAATTTCCCCCCTTCAAACACAGTGAGGAATAAATGCGTTCATCGTGTGTTCTCATTGGGGTCACGATAAAGATAAATTTGACGCTAAATCTCACAAAGGTAAAACTAGTCAAGTAGGTGTGTGCAAAGACTTCCCATTTTGTCCATAAGGTTCACTCTTGCATGGACTACTTTGGGGTTCCTAGGCCACCCCCATTGTTGTAGCTTAAGGTTTATACCAAAGGGGTTATGTTCTAGTTAAACGGATGGGGTGTATCCTTATCCGAACTTGCAAATATAGTCTTTTGATTGTGGTGTGTTAATTAATATTGTATTCTTAATGTGGTTTACTTGAACGCCATTCCGCAACTTGTACGAAAACTATATTAGTAGTTTTGTTTTGTCCTGAGCCTTCGTTCTTCGACAAGCATTTATGTCTTCGTATGACAGATTTTGTAGTTTTCCATACACACAAAGAGGATGCACATCATTTCTGATTCTCAAGATTGTTCTAGGACACAAGAGAAGAACATACGCAATGTAAAATCCAACTATGAAATCAACAATGGAAAATACTTGATTCAAACGCAAAATTTGTTCATTTTAACCAAACTTGACATTCTTTTCAATGTTTTTCAAGGCAAAAGAGATATAGAAATCATTTCTGATTCCCAAGATCACCTAGAAGGTGCGAGGGAAGAGTATACACAACTCCAATCTCATGATTAAGCATGTAATGTTCATTTAACCCTTTAACGAATAAAATCAAGTTAGCAAAAACATGCAAATAAACCCTGTGAAATAGAAGTTAATATTCAATAAAACCTACAAGGAGTCAATAAATCCTGAAAAAATATTTTTACAAATTTTAAAGTGAAACAAAAATTTGAACTATGATGTGTACACTCAACTCTGGGTGTGTATGCCTACTTCAGGATGTGTACGCCCCTCTGTGGAAATTGACAATGAGCTAATGGGTACGTGGCTAGAGAGTTGTGTATGCTAGCATTTGGATGTATACGCCCATGTATGAGAAACATCAAAACAACAACTCTAGCAGATAGGTATGCTCACGTATAGGTATGTACGCTAGGGTTTAAATGCATATGCAAGTAGACCAAAAGACCAGAAAACTTAGAAGACAGTAAAGTAATGTACGCGACAATGAGATGTATATACGGTAAAATTTGGACATATATGCCCACAGAGTCAAAACAGGTCAAACAAAAGCTCTACCAGATGGGTACACTAGAGTATGAACATGTACGCTCGGGGTCAGGCTTATGCACCCCAGAAAATAGAGAAACAAAAAAACACATAGGGCAGGATATCATGTATCGTTGGTAGAATGATGTATACATTAGACTCTAGATGCATACGCTAGCATTTGGATGTGTATGCCCAAGTTTGGACATGTACGTGCCTCTGTCATTTTTGTGTACACTGTACTTGGAAGTGATGTCAAACACAGAAAATGATGTAATCAATCTCAAAAAGCTCAAATTTTTGGATAGTTAGCTCAAAATTGACAAGAACCCATCTAAATTATGTTAGCATACGTTGGATAACTGATATTTTTTAGGTGTCTATCCTATCTCTTTATCTGCTCCTTCTAGTATTCCATTATTCTCTCCTTCTGTTGTGTAACCTCTCCATTCATTTAGGGGAGTCCAGTACAATTTCTTTCCTATAAATACTGTACGTGAGCTCTATGTTAAATAGAATAATATGAGATATACAATCTCTATTCTTTCTCCTTCATTTTCGTCTCTCAGTTTGGTATCAGGGCTATCAGAGCCTCTGACCTATGTGCGTGGTGATTGGCTGAAGAAGCTCCTGCCTGTGCGTAGCCTGTGTGGAGCAACAGGTGGTAACGAGTGGTCCGAGCAGACCCAAGGAGGAGTGCATCGTGCCGGTGTATACGTGGGCCACTGGCAGTCGAGCCTTGTGGAATCATAATTAAAGGATATTGCAAGGGAATATTTTCTACTATTTTATTTGTTTTAGTCGAGCCTTGTGCCACTGAGCAGGAAAAATACCCACGCACGCCGACTATGTGAAGCCTGTCGTTGATGAGAAGAGGAGGCGCATGATGTATTGGTAGGCATAGCCAATCTTGTGAGAACAAAGCGTGGAAGACAGGAGAAAACGTGGAAGTTCACGTGGGATAAATATAATTTCTGTTGTTGCATGGAGGAGTCTTCAACAAAGAGGAGAGACTGTTTCTTTTTCTGCCTGTGCGTTGGAAAGAAGTCTTCTATTTTTTCTGCCTCTGCCTGTGCGTGGAAGAGTGTGGTTAGGGTCGTTGGTCCCTGACGTGTGCAAGGAACAAGCACCACATCCTCCTCCTTGTTTTTGAATTGCACAGGCTCGGCCTCGGTGCTGCTGCGGATAATCAAGCTTGCTGTTGCGTGGAAAGGAAGAATTCCTTGCGTATAAGTTTTTGAGTTTTTTTAATCATTTTTCTACGCTGAGAGAAAAAGATTCTTCATACATGCGTGGAAAAATATTGGAATCTTCTATTGCGTAACTGATTTGCTGCGAAGTGAAGGAAGGCAGCACGTGGGCGTAAGACTGCGTCAGGGTGGAAAGAAAATGTGGAGGTCTCGCCGGGAGAGAGAACTTATTTCTGTGCGCGGAGACCTTCAACCTGTGTAGTGTTGTCGAGGTAGTTTTGAGTCTACAACAGTTTCTTCAACACTACGTCGAATGTCGAGTGTAGACAACTCGATTGAGAGCGTCAATAACACGGTCGCCATAGCTGAAAGCCACAATATCAACTCGCCAGCCAGAGAACACCGTGGAGAAGCTCCTGAGAGCTCGGGTTCTACTTTGCTTTGCTGAACGAGCTTCAAAATTCGGCAATCTTGCATTCGACAAACTAGTTCGAGAAGGACTCCTTGAATACTTTCTTTTCGACGTCAGCTGCCAAGCAAAGTGAGTATGAGAAGAATTAGAAGCTAGATACGACACCAATTGTGACGACGAAGAAGAACACCCTACAAAGCGTCGCCGTCTCACAGCACGTGAATATCGCGAGCATCTACGAGCCAGTAATTCTTGACAGTGAGTCCAAATTGTAATAACTTTTCAAATAAATAAATATTTTTATTACAATGTCTACTCCGAAGTTACTTCTGTCTGACGCTCAGTTGCTCAAAGGGCCTAATTTTGCGGCCTGGAAGACAAAAATGAAGACAATCCTTCAGTTTGAAGGATTATGGGGAATTGTCACAGGGTCTGTGCCTGCTCCCACACCCCCGATGAACTAATAAAATATGACATGGCTAGTGCTAAAGCCTTGATGCTGATAATGCTCAGTATCAGTGATGATGTGCAACCACATGTTCGGAATGCGAGAAACCCAAAGAGGCCTGGGACAAGTTGGCAACCATTTATGAAGCCAAAAATCAGACAAAGATTCTTCATCTTCAGTCGAAGCTACACACCCTCTCTATGGGGTCTGACGAGAAAGTGGAGGAATTCTTGCATCGCGTGGCTAAGCTGAGATCGGAGTTATTAGCGCTTGGTGAAACGGTGGATGATAAACTTCTCATCCCAATCACCTTGAGAGCACTCCCTTCTCAATTTCGAGTGTTTGTTACAACACTGAATGTGTCTAAACAAACAGTGACATTCGAAGAGCTTGTGAATTTTCTGCAGCAGGAAGAGGCTATCACTTCATCGCATGAGGAGTCTCAGGACAAAGCCTTGTTCTCAAAGCCTAATCGTGGCCAGAAGAATCAGAAAGGTCCCCAGAGAAGCCAAATCCAGCAGCAACCCAAACAGAAAGATCAAAAGTCAAAGAGATGGTGTCACATTTGCAGAACCAATACTCACAACACTGATCACTGTTGGCACAACAGCTTCAAAATAGGGCCTTCAAGCCATACAAGCACATCCGGGTGCGAAGATTTTCAAAAGTCCAAACGATGTCCTCAATGGAGAAAGCAAAAAGGACATCTTACAGCCCAACAAGAAGATGATGACTCTGATGAGGAGACATCGAAGGAGCCCATTGTAGTAAGAATCTTGTACTCGTCTCTCAAACTTCTCAGCCCACAAAGAAAGTTTGGTTGATAGACTCTGGTGCAAGCAAGCATATGTCAGGTGACAAGAAGTTGTTTGATTCACTACACGAAGAGCCAACTAGAGATTGAGTTCGGATAGTGGATGACAAAGAGTACATTGCAGAAGGAATAGGGAATGTGACCATTCCTATGGGGCCATGAAAATGTACACTTACAAAGGTACTATATGTTCCTGGCTTGACTAGCAACCTTTGTCAGTTACTCAGCTCTTGAATCATCACCTTAAGGTTGAATTTCTTGTTCAAAATGGCATTAAATCATGCTTAATCTCCCGACAAGGTATGGTTCTTGCTAAAGATTTTGTAAAAGATAAGTTATTTGCTTTAGATACTGTTTCATCTTCTACAGTAGCTTTATCTGCTTCAACAATAGAATCAACTGCCTTATGGCATTTTAGATATGGACACTTGTCATCGGTTCATTGCACCAGATGAGTTCAAAAGCAATGGTCCGTGGACTACCCAAATTGTCCAGCTTCCTTACCTATTTGCCCCGGCTGTCTTGCAGAAAACAACATAGAGATCCGTTTCAAGCGAGCACCTTCCATGCCAAGAAGTGTCTGGAGGTAGTTCATACTGATCGAACGGCCCATCGCTTCGCTTTCGCTGGATACAAATACTTCCAGTTGTTTGTGGATGACCACTCTCGTAAGATGTGGGTATATTTCCTAAAGCAGAAAAGTGAGGCTCTTCAACACTTTCAGAACTTCTATCATCGTGTTGTCAAAGAGTCTAGACAACCACTTCTTCTACTCCGCTCAGATCGAGGGGGGGAATTCACATCAAAGAAGTTCTTGGCCTTCCTAAACCATCACGACATTAAGCTAAGTGAATCCTTTACTATTGGCAGATTAATCCACAATAACCACATTCATGGTTAAAAATTTCTGGAAAATCTACCAATCGCACTACTAATCCCTTGACATGCCCAACTACTGGCACTTCTCTTGAATCCATAGCAAAGACATTTCCCAAAAGTTGTTGTTACCTTGATATTTAACTCATTCATGACCTCAAGAGGCATTACATTACATGAGGCTCCTGAATCAAACATGCAGTTATGTACCATCCTATATTTAATAATCAAAGTGGTAAAAAATGGATCCACATTAAGTTGAGATTCAACCAGAGAAGTTCCCAAATACACCTCAGATGATTCACCTAGTTCCTCCAATGCTTGTGGTATTTTTGATTCTGCAATAATAGGAGGAACCTCTATATTATTAACACTTTTGTCATGAGTAATATTTTCTTCCTTGAATCCAAAATATTTGAATGCCCTTTTATTATGCTCAGGGATCCTGAGTAATTCAACAATGAGAACAGTGACCTTGATCTGACTCAAGATTTGGGCTATGTCACAAGGAATATATTTGGGTAGGGCAGTATTAGGAGGAAGATTCACAGTTTCATCTGATAGTATAGGAGTTTTAAAAGTCTAGGCATGGGCAGGAGAACATGTTTTATTTGGGGTAATTAGGACTTCTCCATAAGTATCTTTCTTAGGGATATCCTTAGGGATACTGGTAAGAATTGGAACTTTTGGCTTGGCTTGTGGCCCTACCCCTTTAACAACCTTACTTCTGGTGTTATATTATTTCTCCTGAGCAACTGTGACATTCATCAACAGTTCTGTCCTCTTCGGAAGGGATCCCTCCATCATACTTTTTAATCATCAAAGCCCTTAAGTATTCAAAATCATTATTGGGAAGATCAAATGATTGTACCATATCAATTTCAAAAGTATTAATAGGAGGAAGAGGTAATACCCAGTGAACACAATCCTAGAAATTTTCAATAGTTCTGGCACTTATCAATTCAATTGAGGTTACCATCTACTGTGAGTTCTCAAGGCTCTCCATCATGCAAAGATCATCATATGTCTCATCATCATCAACTTCTTCAACTTCCTGATCTACATCACATGGGAAGTGTGGTAAAAACACTTATAATACCACTCGATAACATTGGCCTCCTCCATAGTAAAGAACCCCGCAATCAAAGGGTTAGGCACCAATCTATTTTCCCTGGGTTGAGGTTGTTTATTACCTGATCCCATGAGCCCTTTCCCTCTATCATCTAGTTTGTGATCACCTTTGGGATGATTTCTAGATCTCTCCTAACCGTGTGGCTTGTGTTGACCCTGGGAACTTTGTCCTATCCCTTTTTCTGCTCTGGCCAATTTATAGGATATCTCTTTAACTACTCCAGCCAAAGTTTTTACAACCTCTTCCAGATCCACAGCCTTTCCTGAATGAGGATTTTCAATATTTTGTATTTTTAAAGCCATAGTGAAGGCTAGCCTCAATGTTTATGGTTTTTTATCTCTTAAGTAATAAACATCCTTTTTATAAAAAGCGCGAGAATATTTTATCAAACAGACACATCACTTGGCCTTTGGATTATAGGAAGCCTATTCAAGGTCTTATTGAACCTAGTATTGAATTCATTAATGACTCATTCATATTTTTCTTTATATTTTCAAACTCAGATAAAAGAAACTTGGGATTTGTCTTATCCCCATATTGCAATCTAAAGGCATTTTTCATCTCGGTCCATGAATCTATTGAATTATCTGGTAAAGACTTGTACCAGTCATGTGCATCCTCCTCAAGAGTATGAATAAATAACTTTACATACACGTCTTCAAACTCAATTTCAAAATCTTCCATCATATTGACAAAGAGTTTTAAATGGTGGTCACCAGTGATGGAATTATTTCCTTGAAAATTTGGCAACCTATTTCTGACATCTTATGGCACCATATTAGGATATCCATCCATACCTCTGAAATCTATAGGTCCAAAAGTGTTGACAACAAAATGAGGTCTAGGTGGAGGTTGGGCCATATTGCCTTGAGAAGGTGATCTTGCAAGAGAAATAAAATGATAGGGAACAAGGGGTATTTTCAAAGCACAAGAGTATAACTCTCAACGTAAATACTATCTAATGACCTAGCTTCATGGAAAACCCTATCAACTTTGGAAGAAACAGGGAAAACTCATAAGAACACTTTTCAGACACAAATGATGGCCCCTCTCTAGTTGGAGAACTCAAATTTATATAAAGATTACTTGGTTCAGAATCACTTGAAGACGTATGGTAATCTTCAACCACATATTGATCACCTTTCAAAACTGATATCTCCTTTTTTATTCTTGATTTCCAACAACTTTCTAGACTTGTTTTCCTTCTGAATTTGCTTTTCCTAGTTTTGGAAATAACTTCTTAGTAGGATCCCTAGTGAAGAAAGACCTTCTTCCCTCTAGCTTTGCAAATATCGATGAAAAATTTCACTTGACACAGGTTAAGACACTAGTAATCATCAAAATTTCAATTCAACACGGAGTCGCCACTAAGGATTTTCACCTTAGTTGTGCAGATGCACTATAAGTAACTTGCCAAGTGTCTATCAATGCTTAATTTTTGCAAATCTTAATAGATCTGACCTTCCTTTACCCACACTTATCACTATTGATGTAATTTAGTGCAATAACCACTAGAAACTGGAAATACTGCACAATGAACTTGTAATCTTACACAAATCTTACAAATCTCAACAAAGGATGACGTTTAAACAACTTATTTGTACTTAAACCATGTAAGAAACATTACCATGGTTGGTATGTGTACGCATTTGTAAAAATAATCCCAAGAAATGGTGCAACTTCGGTGGTGTTTCCGCACAAACATGTCCCAGTGTTTAAATAATCCTCTGCAATTCAAATAATCCCCAGCAACGGTGCCACTTGGGGTTGTTTCCACACAAATAGGTACCGGTGTTCATATAATCCCCAGAAATGGAGACACTTCAAAGTGTTGTTTCGCATAAATAGGTCTTGGTCTTCAAATAATCCCGGAAATGGTGCCAATTTGGTGTTGGTATCCAAATTGATTCTCCTACGAGGGATGAGCAAGCATCACAAAACTGGCAGGATGCTTAGAGACAGACAAATCATGATATGAGTTGTTTTGTAGCTGGGGAGGGGATTTGGTGACTCTTTGTCACTCAAGCGTTGGAGAAATGGATAGCACCTCACTAAGGGTTTGATCTACCCTCACTACTTTAGGTTGTGCCTTCAACCAAGGTGAGAGGACCCGTTTTGTAACCTATGTTGGTGAAGGATATCAAGATATCCTTCTTTACACAATTTTCATGAGAACCTTGAGAAAATATGATCAATACAACACAATCTAACTCTCATGAGTTGTCACACTAGAGAGTGGAGATGTTTCCTAGACAAGGTTTGGGTTACTAAAGATAATAATTGAAACTTGATTGTCTCTGCATACTTTGGCAATGGAATTTGTTCATTTGTTGATACATAGTACAAACAGGGGTGGTTCATGTAGGATTCATCATTTGAAAATTTTTGGTGGGAAGTTAAGCAAGATGAAGTTGATTTTACAGATCTTTGAGATCCTTTACAAAAATTGGGAACTCATAGAAAAGAATGCTTCAAAAAAAAAAAAATTCCTTCAACCAGAATATGTGTATCAATGGAGGCCCAGAGATGCACAGTTTCACACACTCTTCAAGAATTCAACACAAAGGCTCATGCTAAAGACTCAATTAAATGTTAGAAATCCCTGGTTCGTCACGCCTAAGATACACTCATAGACTTACAAACAATCTTTATCAACATAGTGACAGTAAAGTGATTTTAAATTATTTATTTACATCAAAAGATGAAATCTCTTCTCATAAAGAAATTGCAAATGCCACAATACTAACACACGAATGAGATCTTGTGTGACACAGAGAGTTTCTAACATAATATTGCAACAGGAACAAGAAAAGCTATTTGAAAACATTCTGGAATAGAAGTAGACACAATTATTCTCATGATCAACACAAATTCATTCCAAGTTCATTATATTCATCAGTAGGGGAGAGTTTCTTGAACAATCTCAGAGCTTCTCAATGGATTTACACTTGTAACCATCTTGACACAATTAAATTTAAAACACAGAGATAAACGGGTTTCTCATATGGTCTCTCTGGGAAATGGTCTTTCTCAAACTTTCTCATAAAAGTTAACCCCCATTTGCAAGAGTATTCTCATTGCATTTATACAATTTCACTCACTCACTCATCCCAAATTTTCCCCAAAAGAAGAATATTCAAGGAATCCTTTGTTTGTTACAAGTTTTTCCAGAAAGTGATGTTTAACAAATTTACACCCAAAAGCTGCTAGGTGGATAAATCATGAATTGATCACATTTCTCAGTCCCTCAACTATGACTGGGATGCCATGTAATAATTTTTACATTCTTTTTAATCATTCCTTTATTTTTTCGTGTAAGAAATCCCCTTTTTTAATAATTCTTAGGTTGCTCCATATGGCTTGATCTGACAATTGATCATTTTCACCTTTGAGAATACACCTTAAGAAATGAGTTCCCTCGCTTGGATATCTGCATTCATGCCTCTCAGAAATGAGTTTCCTCGCATGGATTATACCACATACCTTGTCTGTGAGTCCGAGTCGATCAAGTGTAAAGATGAGCCAAAGTGGAAACCTCCACATGTCTCTCTGTGGCGAAACCGCAAATGTGAAATCCACATAGCAAGTTCCCAAACAAGCATGGGCCCTCCACGTGTTCGTAACCCTAGAGAGAGTTGACCGGTTGTTTAAAAATGTCGAGTATGGGAAGGTCCAAGAGAAGTTTCTGTGTTTTGCACAACTTCAAAGATGGAGTCTAGAGGCAAGACCTCAAATGAGCATAGGCTCTCCACATTCCTTGGGCCCAAGAAAGTTTCCTCATCCATTGAAAAAGTCTCAGTATAAAAAGGAGCCAACGGAAGCCTCCACGTGTCTCTTTGGCACACTTTTGATATGGTGCCCAAAATTAGAGACCCCAAACAAGCACGGGCTCTCCACATGTCTCACCTGGAAAAGTTGTTGAAAAAGTTTAAGAACCAAGTGGAAGGTGCCACATGCCTAGGGTCCGAGAAAATTACATCGGATGCTTGAAAAGTCTAAGTATGGGCAAGATCCAGCGGAAGCCTCCACGTGTCTCCTGGCGCAACTCCAAAGGTAAGACCCAGAGGTGGACCTCAAATGACCTGTAGGCCCTCCATGTTTCTGTGATTAAGAAAGTTACAATGGGCGCTTGAAAATTCTAAGTATGGGAAGATTTAGTGGAAACATCCACATGTCTCATCCACGCGCTTTAAAAAGAAAAGCTCGGGAGCAGATCCCCAAATAGGGATGGGCCCTCCACATGTACTAGGTGCTTAAGAAAGTTTCTTAAGAAGTCTAAGTATAGTGAGGAGCCGGAAGCCTCCATGTGTCTCCATGCCGCAACTCCAAAGGTCAAACTAAGAGGTGAATCCTCAAATGAGCGTAGGCCCTCCACGTGGAAAAGATTTGAGTTGAAGCAGGCCTGAGAATCTCAAAATGCCCCGGCAACCCACCTCTCTAATTTTAACTTTTGATGTGGGCCCCAGTGGAGTCATGACTCACTTTTATACTTTTACTTCATTTCAAAACAGAGCTTAAAAATCCAAAGTGCTCCAAAGAACCCGCCTCCCCACTTTGAATTTTCAATGTTGACTCAAACATGTGACATTAATTTGTCCCCGCAGAGTGTGGATCATTTTATAACTTTTCTCCTTTTCACAAAAAGGCAAAAATCTTCAAAATGCTCCGATGATCCGCCTCTCCACCTTTGACTTTTCAAACCGCCACGTGTCCTTTTGTGGGCCTTAGGAATTCCTTTTATATTTTCATTCCTTTCACCATAATGCCTCAAAACACAAAAAGGACTCACCTCCCCGCTTTTAACTTGAAAACAACCATGTGTCCATCTTCGGGGTCAAAGTAAGAAATTTTCCTTGTTGCTTCATATTGTTAAATAGCCAATTAGAAACTATTGGGGCTGCATGGGACCAATTTGGCATTTTTTTACAAATGTAACAAAAGTGACAAGTTCACCAAACAAACCCATCGTGCCACGTACAATTAGACAAAACCACGTATCCACAGATGTTAGGAAAGGATTTACAAAGGAGACACAGTCGTGGAAGATGCCCAACAACAAAATTCTTCCCCGTAGAGAGAAAACTATAAATAAAACCGAGACTTAATGTGATCCATGACCCAAGGAAAGGACTGACAATGGCAACCAAATGAAGGATAAATATTTCACACATCCATACAGGGAGACAAAAATACTTCAAACCATGCGGACTGAGAAATTTTAAACAATCGTGGTGAGATTAAATAGCACAAACATATTGCACACTGGAAATGCACTACAAGATATTAAATTCAAATTCATTTAACATATATCTATCCAACCTTTTACTATATGTAAATCTAAATCAAAATGGAAACTATGGATAATTGCACATTTCCCAAGGCATCTCTAAAACTAGCATCATATAGATATTACAAAATTTCAAATATTAAATTTTTTGTAACATGGAAATAAATTATACATATATACATTTTCCAATAACATATATAAATTACAATAAGAATCATGAATTACACCACGCCTTTTCGTCATCTTACTTGCATCTTGTAAAACCATGTGAGCATGAAATCAATGATAAATTGATGACATGGCATCCACCTAAATCTAGCATAATTAATGTTTTTAGTTTTCCATTTACATAATAATAATAATAATTTGCACTAGAAAAGAGAGGGTTAGAGACATATATTCATTTTGTTTCATTTCACTTCATTTCTTAATTAAGGAGAGATAGAAAGAGATAAGGAAGAGAGAGAAACACTAAATTCCCATAATTCAAGTTTCACACGTCAAGCCACAAGATAGATTTTCAAAAATTATTTACAAGTGTCAATAAGTTTCCATGATGGTCTTGCTAACTTATTTGGGGTCCTACAACTTTCTTTTTACATTTTCTCCTAGTTGCAAAAACATCTCAATTTAGGCTTGAAGGCTAGGAAACCATGTTCAAAAACTACCTCTCGTTAGGTGATGAATGATGGGTAAACTCCTACGTGTCCTCCTATATACCAAGAATTCATAGGAACTGACGAAATTCAAAACAGGTGAATGGTTTTCAATTTGCGGCTAGGTTTCCGGAGCCACCGATCATAATCAGTCAAATTTAACTTAGTCAATATCAACCCAAGGCCTACAAAACCCCTTGCCAAACTAGTCAGGAATGCATTTCCCCAAAAATAAAGGTTCTAGGAAGTTTTCTAGTAAAAATACTAGAGGGTTGTGAAGGTGGGAAAGCATTTCGTTGCTCAGGGTCCAAATGGTGAGCCGAAACGAAACCCAACTTTTCAGTTTCAACAATTCCCTAAAAGTGCAAAACAGAGTAGTAGGGCTCCTAGAGGAGTGGTGAAGAGAGTGCAAATGGTCAAATGAGGTTGAGCTAATGTTTGACGTGACTTTCTACATAACAAGGAACACATACGATACTTGACATCTCTTTTATGGGACTCAGAGTGTCATTTTGCAAGTCTCTGTAAATTGCATTTATACGGAAATTGCATTTTTCTAACATTGCAATGTAGACAAAAATGATTTTTTTAGTTAACTCATCTAGCTCTCACCAAAACCAACAAACACAAGTACTAAGTTTTAGCAGATCGGGTTTAGCAATGCATGAGGTTGTGGTCGTGACACAGTTGAGGGTCAAATTGTAATTTGGTAGCAAAATCACGAGGTGTTGTTTTATTGATTCCACTAGCCATCTGGTTAAAATATCCAATTGTTTGAGTATCTTATATTTTTATTTTATTGCAAATGAATAACCAAATCATATGAAAATTCTAAGAGATAAACGTAAGGATACCATACCTGGAAATACTAGCATCCGCAGTACATGAGGTTCTCCAGGAGATTCACCCGCATTCCACAAGACTCCCACTCTCTTTCAACATTCTACCAGATAATCATGTCTTATACTTATTTGTTTGTAAAACAAGTGATCCACCCTAGAACACATGCCATCCCTTTCATGACAACTTGATCTACTATCCTTGTCAATACAATCTTTACCCTTGCCATGTTCTACGTTCCTCCTCTTTTCATATAATTTATCCCTATGAATATTCATGAATCTTGTTTCTTCTTTGGCATTACTCTCATTTCTTTAATATTTTTATCTTCTGTAGGCATTCTCTTCTTTGAGAGTAAATATATCTTATCCTCCCTATCTGGCTTGCAATACACCTCATACACTACTTTCCTCCAATCCTCATCTTCTCTTTCCCTCCATCCCCATGTATCGTGCATTTGTTTAATTTTTTTGAGTATCAACAAATACATCCCTTCAGGCAAGAGTCTTCCTCTTTCCTTCTAAGGTGGAGGTCATCCCTGTCAAGTTTATCTCTACAAATATCATCATTATCTATCTAATCTATTATTCATCCATCAATATCTACAAGGTTTGCTTCATGTATGCCTTCTTGCTTGTTTTTTTTAGATAGAGGCCCTCATATTTTTATTTTTTTCCCTACAAAATGTCCCTCTACTTCTCTTTGCTTTATAATATCTTCTCTACCATAATGATCATTCCTAGGATCAACATCTTTTTATTTATTTTCTATAGGTAGATGATCCCTGTTTTAATGTCATTTGGTTTCCTATCCCCTTAGTCTGTGTTTGGAATTTTCCACCTTCTCGAGTCTATCTAATCTCCTCTCATATTCATATTTCTTTCCTCGAAGACATACTCGTCCAGCTCTTGTTTGCCAAGATTTGGAACAACCAACTCCTTCCATGTGGTTGCAAACCACTTCACTGATAGTTTTTATGCCCCTGTTCTAAGCTCCCATTTGAAAAGTCTAAGAATATTTTGAGAACGGACAACAAAGTTTCATGTAGAGGAAGAATGAAAGAGACTGTAAAAAATTGTTACACCAAAATCTCGAGGCATTAGTGAAATCCACACATGAGGATCATAACATCCCACCACGCTTCGTAGCCTAGACCCCGGGCTAGATTTACACCCGTATAGCAGGACCACACCCTGCCCCATACAATCCCCGGGCGAACACTGCAATGTCGGCGTAGCTACCCGTGTCGGGACTCGAACCTGGGTGGTCGCTCTGATACCAAATGTAACGAACCGTTACACCAAAACCTCAAGGCATTAGTGACATCCGCACATGAGGATCATAATAGAGACAAATTCAGCAGAGGCATAAGTGGGATAACATGAAACGAACTTTCAATATCTCAAATAAATCAACATCTACTCAAAATCAAAGATAAAGAACATGAAAAGAAAGAATGGTGTTACACAGTTGCTACACGTAGAAGGGGTTTCTCAGAAGTATAAAAACAAAATCAATTCAGGTGGATGCCATGCCTGAATGAAGCACCCCAAAATCTCTATCCCCTTTTCTTTTCTCTTGCATACAACAAACTACACAGGGGCAGGCCATATTTTCCTTTCCAAGATGACTGAAACCTCTTGAAAAGCAGATACAGATCTAAATCAATCAATTTATGAGTAGAAAAGTGAGGAGTTATTTTGCGTAAAGGTTTATCTCTAATCAGAGGACTGATTTAACCCATACAAAATTGATTTTGGATGGCTATTAGAGGGAGGACCATGTGGCACAGTTCCCATAACATTTTATTTATTTAATTATTGGCTTTTACTCTCACTGCAACTATCCAATTACTGTTAAATTACAACATTAACTAGGGGTTTCAATGTGGCTTACACCTCTGGTCACCAATATAGTGCTTGAATTATTATACTAGCAATCATACGTGAAATGTATGATGGGAACGCCAAAGTGGATATAGTGAAGAATTAAAACCTAAGGAAGTGAATACATGGGTTCCAAATGTATTGGTGGTATGGTGTGTAGGAAGCAAGGAGACAATGTGTTCACATGGAGTAGTTTTCTATTTCGGAAGTGGAGATAATGCACCATCAAATCTCAACACGTCCCTCAAACTGCAATCTTTTCCATCCACATTTTGAGTGGTGTCAAAATCAGGCACCCCGATTCTAATAGGGAACACTTTGGGCGTAATGACATCGATATTATTGATATTAGATAAAAAAATTGATAGTGTGTGATTCTGAAGTGGAATTTAATGAGTGATGGTCCATTAAACCTACTATTAACTTGTAAATTCAACCCCACACACCAAACTTGGAGAATTCACTCTGCTATAACAAACAATGGAAATTTGATCATGTAATGTATTTTGGAGCTGTTGTGAATCATTCGGGAAAGTGGGATGGGAAATACTTGTCAATCATCGCAGTCTTGGTGAGAATCACAGGCCAAATTTAATGGAACACTCTCAACACAGACATCGACATTCAGATAATTTATATACATTTATTTGTCAAAGAGAGTTTTTAACCTCCAGTCAAAATGATGCATGTCTGTAAAAAATGAAATAAGCTAAACAACAAAGTGCTAACAAATTTTTGAATCATATCTAACACGAGCTTTCAATTTAAAAGTTACACAATTCAATGCCATAAAAAGTCAGCGTCATTGGACGTAAAGACAAACACCATTAATGTTGTGAAAAAAAAACACCTAAAAAAACATGGAAATATATTGTTAATTTGTAGGGTGGAGCCTATAGAATAGTATTCTAAGGTCTCCCTGCAAGTGCATGTGACTTCAGCCTTATTAAATGAACAGTCATTAGTTGGGTGTTCCTGAAAGCACAACCTTATATGCCACTGACCCTCTTATTCAATAACCTCGAGGCAAATTACACATTCCTAGATGATACCATTACCTGTTGCCACCATCGGATAAAAATCTATAAAAAAAATTGCACCCATATTGTCAATTAAAACTTTAAACCATACCACCATTTGCATAAATTGTAAAATCTCATAAACCCAAGGTCCTAGTATTTACCATTACCTACTACCATCATAGAAAAAATACCAATATTTAGAGCTATTGTAAAAACCCGAGAGGCCCAATGTCCTAGATTACAAATACTGCTTATTTAATCCCCATGGTGATTCCATCAATACCTACTGCCATCATTGAAGAAAACAAATATACACCCATTTGTCAGTTAAAAAATTATAACCATATGATGATACCATAAAATCTGACAGACCCAATGTGTTAGAATAGATATAGTGCTTAATTTATACTTACTCATGGTTGGGGATTCCATCAATTTTGTGCATCTTTCGTTTGTTTTATAATAGCCCACCCATGCATGGTTTTTTATGCACCCATCACCCAATATTTAGGGGAGCTACTTATTTCAATCATGGAGATCTAACAAGGAATAGCTACGAAATTGAAAATATTTTAGATCATTGAAATTTTGTATTCCCTATTCTTGTTAAGAAATTTTTGTGGGAAACATCTTTGGTTTGAATTTATCTATCTCTAGGTGACCTAATGTGGGCATTCATATGGATAGACATGATTATTAATTGCTATAGTTATTGTCATTGAAAACTTGGAAGTTAGTTGCTTCAAACATTGCAAAGTTGGTAGTAACTTGAGAGATAAAAATGATTCACTTTACCTTTTATAGGTTATTGGTTTTGTGGTGTTTATAGAGTAAGTTGGGAGTGAGCATTGTCTTATATTCCCCGCTCTGAGTGGGCGGAAATGGGTTGATCTAATCGGGCCACCCCCCCTCCTCCCAATCTATTAAATAGGTGTTTCTATAGAGGAGAGCCCTCCAAGATAACTATAGATGGTTGGGGCCCAAAGTTAACTTTACATTATATAGGCTGTACTTTTTGTGGCACTTCTCAAATAAAATAGTATTTCAACATTTGGAAAAGTTTTGTATTCATTGGATTTAAAATCGAGTAGCTATGTCAATGAAGTGACCGTTGTTAATATCCCCTTTCACATTTTAGAGTCTGTAACATTTGTGTTATCTCTCAAAATGTATGGATAAAGTCTAAAACAAGTATATTTGGGTAATGTTTCATTCTATAAGTTGTTCTCTTGTCAAATGATTTTTCTTGACTATAATCTAAACAACTACATCTAGATTGTGGCTTGTTGTCCACTCAAAATTCCCCTACTCTTAAGAAAGTGAAAATTTAAAATTTTGAGTTTAAGTGTTTTCTCTGTTGTACTGATAATGTGAAATGCCAAAGAAATTGAGAAATCTACGTTTTTGGGTCATTTTGTGTGTTTTTCGGGCCTGTCGGACATTTTTGTCCCACGTGTCCCAAGTTCAATTGGGCCCTCTGTTCCCCGATCGGCCGGTTCACCCGAAGTTTGTTCTTTTCAGGCCCGTTGGATATTTTTGTCCGCGTGTCCCAAGTTCAATTGGGTTGTTCCCCGATCGGCCGATTCACCCGAAGTCTGTTCTTTTCGGGCCCGTCGGAACTTTTTGTCCCAAATGTCCCAAGTTCGCCTGGACCAATTGTTCCATTTTCGTCCGATTCGGCCGAGATGTGTACTTCACGTACTTTTGTTCTGCGTGTTCCAAGAGCATTTGTGCATCTTTTCCCCGCTTCACCCGACTCGGCCGAGCCGCGTGATTTCAAGGCGCTTTCGCGTCCCGCATGTCCCAAATGAACCAAGTGCCATTCGTCTAATTTTTCCCTCTCTACCCGAATATCTTGCTCATTCAATTTGGTAGGTATGTATTAAATGTGCATTCATTGCCTTTCTCTATGCTTAAAAGGCTATATAACGAGCGAACCCCCTATGCGTTTTGCACACTGCTTTCCTGCTATCTTTTGCTCAAACCTTTGCAATCTAAATTCCTGCGTGCGTATCCATTTTTCTCTGCAATTCCTTCCCAAGTCTAGCTTGCAGCTTCGCCCTCCGAATTACTACCAACATGAAGATCAAATTTCAGGGGCAAGAACAAATCTCACCACTAGAGTCTGCCGTTCCCGATATCGGGGATAGTGAAGTTCGCCATCTTGACTTTAGTGATTTTTGGTCAAGGATGACAGACGCAAACCCTACACCAATGGCACAGATGATTCATGACAGCGGTTTGGATTTCGCTGGTGGTTTCCCAATCTCTGTGCAATGTGCAGATACAGTGCTTTCATGCGGAGCTCATTTCAACCCTGATTCGAGCGAATTGACGGGGAGCTCATTGCCAAACTTGACGCTGCCGCCATTGGCACTGCACTGAGGATTCCAGAAATGGATAATGCCATAGTTGTCTCCCAGAATCAAGCACAGGCCCTGTTCAATCAAGACAGTGACAACTACAAGGCTTCGGGAGAATTGAAGAATAGTTGGCAGAAGGGAGAGGCTTTCAAAACACTAGTTGTATCTGCTTTCAAAGATATACATTGTCATCTTCAGGATGAAACTTCTGGTGTGTCTCTCTCCCTACAAGAAATCAAAGCTCAATTCAGAGCTTTTGTCAAAGGAAATCTGTTCAAGGAAAGCTCCATTTCCAAAGAGAAAATGAAGGAGATCTGCTCTCTTCAATCTGCTATTGAAGAAGCAAATAAAGACTATCATACTCATGTCGAGTTTGATAAGGAAATGGAGAAGTGCCTCGGATTTTGGACCCAGTCTACAGCCAACACGTCAGTCCCACATGGCAGAGACATAGCCAAGGCGTTGAAGAGATTCAGGAAGTGGATTTTGAAGTCATTGGGTCCCTCCCAGTAATAAGCACCTGTCTTCTTCTCCTTATTCCTCTCTTCTCTTCCAATTATTTTTCTCAAATTTATTGTAATAAGTTGAGGTATTGCGATTGGCAATCCTTAACTAATCTTTAGTTAAAAGAAGTAGTTACCGAGAGTAACTGAATTGTAAACTATATAATGGCCTCTCCTCGCCATTTTGAAGGAGGAAGAACTTGGCTTATTTTCTGAAAGTGTAAATAAATCATAAAGAAATCAATACAGAAGGGATTTTCATTCTTCGTCTATCTGATCTCTTTTATCCCTAAGCTTTTCATTTAATCTTGTTAAGATCATTTGTCTATATTATATTAAGAAGCTTTGTATTCTTACAAATGTTATTTATAGAACTTTGTGTCTTTCAAATTTCATCTTATTAGTATGATACAAATGATCTTGTTTCAATTCATTGTACCTTTGCATGCATAAAGAATTACTCTGTCATCTATAATTCTAAATGGTGCCTTTCTACTCGTTCTCGTTTTATCATTCCTCAGTCCTTTTGTAATTGATGATCCTTATAGAAAACACTTTCGTAAATATCCAAGTTCCACAAGAAAATCATGTTTTGTATATGTGTAAATAGGTTCGTTTCTGAATAAGGGAACCTCTCCCATTAAAGAGGAGGGACTTCTTGTCCCCTAACTGTTGCTCTTCGTGAAGTCCTATTTGACGACCAACATGGCTAAAGAAAATCAAAGTTAAAATATTCTCAGTACTAGAAACCCCATCTTTTGATATAAAAACTAACAAACCTAAGTATTAAAACTATTCTCAAGATTAACAGCATTGCAATTGGCATATTTAGTAAACATCTTATCTAAAGAAATATCATGTAGAGGATGACCCCACTATTATTGGAGGCGTATCACCTCTTTCAAAAGAACCCAAACCAATCTTTGTTTTACAAAGGTTATAAGCCAAAGTAACATTAAGTGGAGGATCCCACCATAACTGTAAAAGGATCACTTCTTCTCAAAGAACCCAACTTAGGCCATCCTATCATCATTATGGGGTTGTTAATTAGGATCTACATCCCACTAAACTGGATGGGAATGTCTAGTTGTTTTAGAAGTTAAAAATATATTCCTTCTCCATGTCTTTGAAAAGATCTAAATTGCTCCCCCTAATTGGAAGGTCCGAATGGTAGAGGGTAAAGATTCAAAAGTTTGCGGTTTCCTAAAAAGATTTGTTGGGTTCCCAAATACTCAACCTGTAGATCAAATTCAAAAATATTTTTTCCTAAATGCCCAATCGCCTGAAGTTAGTTATGCACTTTGAAGGGCTACTCTCACAACATTGGCTGAGGATCAAACTCTTGCTATTAGTGTTGAAGATGATTTAATCATGTCAGGGAAGTTGAGGAGAGACCCTTCTAAATCTAAATCTGCTTCTTCCTCCTCTTCCACCCCTGGACCTAATACTGATCCATTGGTACAAAAACTTGCAAATGATCTCATTGCCATAAAGAAACAATTGGCTCAGCATGCTCCCTATGCAGACGTTCCAAGGAGGAATTTTCAGCCCAGAAATCGTTTGCCTGCTGCTCAAACAAGGCTAGCACTTGAAGGACCTCCTATTAAAGTTCCCGTCAATGCAACCTGTGAAGTTGAGGAACCTGAAGATGAAGAGGTTAATGAAGATTGTGAGGAATTTGTTGAAGAGGTTGATGATGAAGCAGATGAACTTGAGGGATCTCGAGTTAATTTCTTCACCACTGAGGGCATTGATGATGAGGATGATTATGATGAAATAGTAGCAGACATGAATAGTGAATCATACGCTGTCATGACTCGAGAGCAGACAAATCAGAGGGAGAAAGTGATGCAGCCCACCAAGAAATCTAAAGAACAGCTGACAACTATCCCCGTAATTGCAAAAAGAGGATCTCCTATCCCCGTTTCATCTACACCAAAGGTGAGTCCTGTCAATTCTGCTACTAAAGTTATTTCCATTTCTCCTAAAGTTGATAAACCTAAGATTTCAAATGATGATAGCCCGTCCACTTCTGGGTCTTTCGATATTATTGATCACCTAAAAAAGACTAAGGTTCAAATCTCAGAAGCTGAATATTATCAAACCCATCCTAAGGCCTTTGCTAAAATGATTCACTTTGTCAATTCCCATTCTAAAACTACCTCTAAAGGCCTTTTACCCACTCCTTCTTCTGCACCACAACCTAATCTGTAGCCGCTGTCACCTCACCCAATGACAAAATCAAACCATTCTATGTGACACTTCTTATAGCTGGCCATAGGCTCAGCAATTGCGTCATAGACTCAGGAGCATCAGATAATGTGATGCCTGCTAAAGTAGCTCATGCCTTAGGCTTGACTCTCACACGCACTTATGGATCTTGTTACTCTATGGAGAGTAAGGAAGTGCCCTTAGTCGGAAGAATTAAAGATGCACAAGTGGCTTTTGCTGCTTTTCCTGAGAAGAAAGTTTTGGCTACCATCTTAGTAGCAGATATTCCTCCTTCATACGGGATGTTGCTAAGCAGAAACTTCTGTAAGGATGTGGGTGGAGAAATTCAAATGGATTGGTCACATGCCCTCATACCTGTTAATGGACAAATGAAGAAGTTCTTTGCTTGAGAAGCAATCTGAGTATATTGTACAAAAAACGGATGATCCCAAAGCACAAATACTCTATGAGGATATGGGGCATGGCAACTACATGATTATGTCTCCTGAAGAAATCCAACTCCCCAAAGTATCACCTAAAGATTCTAATGGTGTTTAGATTTTAGAGTTTGATGGAAGTTGTTCCTCAGCTGGTTCTAGAGCTAGTGTCATACTGGTGTCACCTGAAGGAAGTCTTCAGCCTTTCTCATTCAAGTTGCAATTTGAAAATACCAATAATACAACAGAGTATAAGGCTATCATTCTTGGACTACGGTGGCAAAAGAACAAGGTGTGAAGAATCTTCCGCTCATGGGGATGCGGAATTGATTGTAAAGCAAGTTAGAAACCTCTTCCAGTTGAAAAATGGAAGGTTGAAACATTACCGGAATCAGGTTTGGGATTCCATTGAATTTCTTGATGCTTTCTCCATTGAAGCAATACCTAGGAGAAGAATACGGGGCTGATTCATTAGCGAGTCTACGGGTCACTTTGCTATACCTCATCCTGACTTTTCCCAAGATAAGTTCACCATTGAGATGATCCATCAACCTAGTGTACCTAGATACACATAAGCGGCAAGTTTTCAATAATGATCAACAATTTCTTTCTTTCTTAGAACTCAAAGATAATTTTGAATAGCTATACTTTGAAGGAAGTGATAAATTGCCTCGTGAAAGTGTGCTCTTTGACAAAGCTGACCACTCAAGGAGAAGAAAGCAGATCGGGATGGATCTATCAAACTCAAGGGAAACAAGATCCCTAAAGGATTGGTAAGTTTAGAGGAAGCTGTTTGATAAACACACATGTATGTAAAGTCTAGAGCTTCTACTGGACCTCAACAATCAGCTGAGTATGACAAAATTAATATTGGGAGTTCTACTGACCCTAAGCTCGTGAACATTGGAAAATGTTGCACAGTAGGTGAGAGGAAGAAAGCAATTGATCTGTTAAAGAGGTATAAGGATGTTCTTGCCTACTCTTATGAAGATTTAAAAGCTTTCCAACCAAAAGAGATGCAACATTTTATTCCTCTCAAACCTGGAATTAAGCCTTTTAAATAGAAGTAGAGGCAATACAATCCTAAAATAGCTGACACCATTTTTCAAGAAATACAGAAGTTGTTGAAAGCCAAAATCATTTTTCCTATCCATCATTCAACATGGATTGCCAATATTGTACCTGTTAGAAAGAAAAATGGTGAGATTCATATCTGTGTTGACTTCAGGAATCTGAATCAAGCTTCCTTGAAAGATAATTATCCTTTACCTATGATGGATCAGGTCTTACAAGTAGTAACAGGATCTAAAATGTTGTCTATGCTTGATGGATTCTCAGGATATAATCAGGTAGAAGTTAATACTGCAGATCAACACAAAACAGCTTTCACTACCCCTTGGGGTACCTTTGCTTACAAAAGAATGCCTTTTGGGCTCATTAATGCTGGTGCCACTTTTCAGAGAGCTATGGATCTGGCCTTTGGAAGTTTGAAAGGGAAGTGTATTGTTGTATACCTTGATGACTTGACTGTGTATTCTAAAACAAGGGCGAGATCATTTTCAGCACCTGGAGACAGTTCTGCTAAGATGTAGAGAACATGGGATCTCTTTGAATCCTAAAAAATCCGTCTTTTGTGTCACAGAGGGGAAATTATTAGGGCACATCGTCTCCAAATATGGTATTAAAATTGATCCTGAGTGAGTTCAAGCTATTCAGCAAATTCCTCTCCCAACCAGCAAAAAGGGCGTGCACTCTTTCTTTGGTAAGATCAATTTTTTGAGAAGATTCATCCCTGATTTTGCAGAACTAACTCTGAATATCTCCCAAATGATGAAAGGCAAACAAACGTTTGGTTGGTCTCCTGAAGGGAAAGAAGCCTTTGAAGATATTAAAAGAGCCATTGCTAAAACTCCTGTTTTAGCATGTCCAGATTTTAGCAAAGATTTTATTATCTATTGCTACGCCACAGATAACACCTTGGCTGCGGTTTTGACTCAGGAAGATTCTAATGAGCACGAACTCCCAATTGCATTTATGAGCTATATTCTGAAAGATCATGAGTTAAAATATACCATGATGGAAAAACATGCAGGCAAGTGAGTAGTTAAAGCTATTAAAGCTTCGTTTTTACATTCTTAACTCTCACTCCATGGTGTTGGTACCAGATACAACTGTTAAGTCAATTCTTACACAGCAGGAATTTGGATCCAAGAGAGGGAACTGGGTGGCTAAGGTCCAAGAATATGATATTGACATCAAACCGACCAAGCTCGTCCATGGAAAAGGCCTTTGTGAACTCATCGTTGAAGGAGCTAGACATGAGTTTCTTGGAGGATAAAATTGGTCTTCCTACTGATTACTGTTTCTTAGCTCGATTGACGAATGGTATGATGATATCACCCATTTTCTCACCTATGGAGAATGCCCTCTCATTTGATCGCTAAAGAAAAGAGGATTTGTTAAACTAAGGTCGGTCTGATATGTGTTGTGGGAAAACACCTTGTTTAACATGGGTTAGATGGAACGTTTTTGAAATGTGTGGACAAGGAACAGTGAGAAAAAGCTACTCTTAGCTTTTCATGATCAAGCATGCGGAGGGTGCTACTCATCAACCATCACTTGCTCATAAGATACTTCGTGGAGGATATTCTTGGCCTACCTTATTTAGAGATGCATCCAAGTGGGTTGATAAATGTGAGGCTTGTCGACTTTCGTGCGTAGACCCAAATTGGCCTCTTTTCCTCTTACGCCGGTTGTAATTGAAGAACCTTTTCAACAAGTGGGGTTTGGACTTCATTGGAACACTTAATCCCTCTTCTAGTGCTAGTCATACTCATGTATTAAGCTACTGATTATTTCGCAAAATGGGTAGAAGCCATTCCAAGTAAAAAGTACTAATTTCAAGTGGTGTGTAGTTTCATCAAAGAAAACATCTTGGTAAGGTATGGTGTACCAAACAAGATTGTGACAGATAATGCTTGGAATTTTTCTTCAATCGAGATGATGGATTTTTGTTATGGATATGGCATCTCTCTCGGCTCACTCTTGATTACTATCCTCGGGAAATGGACAAGCAAAATCCACTAATAAAAATCTGGTGACCATAATAAGAAAATTAGTCAATGAGTCTCAACGATGGCGGCACAAGAAACTCTATGATGCTCTTTGGGCAGACAGGATCACACCTAAGAGAGCCATTGGAATGTCTCCTTTTCAAGTGGTATATGGAGTAGAAGCTCAATTGCCAGTAACAGTGGAGCTGCCAGCCTTGCATCTAATGAAGGCCATTGAAGATACCAGTTTCAATGATGCTTTGGATAAGAGAATAATGTACCTTCACAAATTGAATGAGGATAGATTGGAAGTTGCTGATAAGATATCTGCTCATCAACAAAAAGTTAAGGTCCTGTTTGATAAGAAAGCCAGGTTCAGAGATTTCCAAGTTGGAGACACTGTTTTGTTGTGGGATAAAAGGCATGAACCTCGTGGCAGCCATGGCAAGTTTGATTCCCTTTGGCTCGGACCTTTCAAGATCAGGCACTTTGCTGGTAAGAATTCTTTTTACCTTGATTATATGGATGGTTCTTCTCTCCCACTTCCTTATAGTGGGCAGTACCTGAAATTGTTCAAGTCATAGGTGATTAGGGAGTCCTTTGTATATTCTGTACAACGTTTTGTTTTTCTTTCCCTTTGTTTTGGTGTGTTGTCCTCTGTATTGGTTTGATTCGATGACTCCGTGGCCCAATGGATAAGGTACTGGTCTGCTTCCCGAGTTTTGTCTAAGTTCTTGCCTTGTCTCATTCCTTGAATTTATGCCAAGTCATCCCCAGAAGGAGCCAGCTGTTGTCCACTCAAAATTCCCCTGCTCTTAAGAAAGTGAAAATTTAAAATTTTGAGTTTAAGTGTTTTCTCTGTTGTACTGATAATGTGAAATGCCAAAGAAATTGAGAAATCTACGTTTTTGGGTCATTTTGTGTGTTTTTCAAATTTATCGGACATTTTTGTCCCGTGTCCCAAGCTCAATTGGGCCCTCTGTTCCCGATGGGCGGTTCACTGAAGTCTGTTCTTTTCGGGCCCGTTGGAACTTTTGTCCCGCGTGTCCCAATTTCAATTGGGCCCTCTGTTCCCCCGATCATTTGGTTGGCCGAGCCGCATACTTCGCGCTTTCCGTCCCACATGTCCCAAATGAACCAAGTGCCATTCGTGCTAATTTTTCCCGCTCTACCCGAATATCTTGCTTATTCAATTTGGTAGGTATGTATTAAATGCACATTCGTTTCCTTTCTCTCTCCCAAACGGCTATATAATGAGCGAACCCCTATGTGTTTTACACACTTTCGCTTTCTGTTATCTTTTGCTTGAACCTTTTCAAACTAAATTCTGCACGCGTATCCATTTTTCTCTGCAATTCCTTCCCAAGTCTAGCTTGCAGCTTCGCCCTCCGAATTACTACCAACATGAAGATCAAATTTCAGGGGCAAGAACAAATCTCACCACTAGAGTCTACCGTTCCCGATATCGGGGACAGTGAAGTTCGCCATCTTGACTTTAGTGATTTTTGGTTGAGGATGACAGACGCAAACCCTACGCCAATGGCATAGATGATTCATGACAGCGGTTTGGATTTCAATGGTGGTTTCCCAATCTCTCGTGGTAATGCGAGAGAGTGCTTTCATGCAGAGCTCATTTCAACCCCGATTCGAGCGTGTGACGGGAGCTCATTGCCAAACTTGACGCTGCCGCCATTGGCACTGCACTGAGGATTCCAGAAATGGATAATGCCATAGTTGTCTCCCAGAATCAAGCACAGGCCCTGTTCAATCAAGACAGTGACAACTACAAGGCTTCGGGAGAATTGAAGAATAGTTGGCAGAAGGGAGAGGCTTTCAAAACACTAGTTGTATCTGCTTTCAAAGATATACATTGTCATCTTCAGGATGAAACTTCTGGTGTGTCTCTCTCCCTACAAGAAATCAAAGCTCAATTCAGAGCTTTTGTCAAAGGAAATCTGTTCAAGGAAAGCTCCATTTCCAAAGAGAAAATGAAGGAGATCTGCTCTCTTCAATCTGCTATTGAAGAAGCAAATAAAGACTATCATACTCATGTCGAGTTTGATAAGGAAATGGAGAAGTGCCTCGGATTTTGGACCCAGTCTACAGCCAACACATCAGTCCCACATGGCAGAGACATAGCCGAGGCATTGAAGAGATTCAGCATAGCGGATTTTGAAGTCAGTGGGTCCCTCCCAGTCATAAGCACCTGTCTTCTTCTCCTTATTCCTCTCTTCTCTTCCAATTATTTTTCTCGGATTTATTGTAATAAGTTGAGGTATTGCGATTGGCAATCCTTAACTAATCTTTAGTTAAAAGAAGTAGTTACCGAGAGTAACTGAATTGTAAACTATATAATGGCCTCTCCTCGCCATTTTGAAGGAGGAAGAACTTGGCTTATTTTCTGAAAGTGTAAATAAATCATAAAGAAATCAATACAGAAGGGCTTTTCATTCTTCGTCTATCTGATCTCTTTTATCCCTAAGCTTTTCATTTAATCTTGTTAAGATCATTTGTCTATATTATATTAAGAAGCTTTGTATTCTTGCAGATGTTATTGATAGAACTTTGTGTCTTTCAAATTTCATCTTATTAGTATGATACAAATGATCTTGTTTCAATTCACTGTACCTTCGCATGCATAAAGAATTACTCTGTCATCTATAATTCTAAATGGTGCCTTTCTGCTCGTTCTCGTTTTCTCATTCCTCAGTCCTTTTGTAATTGATGATCCTTATAGAAAACACTTTCGTAAATATCCAAGTTCCACAAGAAAATCATGTTTTGTATATGTGTAAATAGGTTCGTTTCTGAATAAGGGAACCTCTCCCATTAAAGAGGAGGGACTTCTTGTCCCCTGACTGTTGCTCTTCGTGAAGTCCTATTTGACGACCAACATGGCTAAAGAAAATCAAAGTTAAAATATTCGGTACTAGAAACCCCATCTTTTGATATAAAAACTAACAAACCTAAGTATTAAAACTATTCTCAAGATTAACAGCATTGCAATTGACATATTTAGTAAACATCTTATCCAAAGAAATATCAGGGGTATCACCTCTTTCAAAAGAACCCAAACCAATCTTTGTTTTACAAAGGTTATAAGCCAAAGTAACATTATGTGGAGGAGGATCCCACCATAACTGTAAAAGGATCACTTCTTCTCAAAGAACCCAACTACCTTTCTTTCGAATTATAGGCCATCCTATCATCATTATGGGGTTCTCAATTAGGATCTGCATCCCACTGAACTGGATGGGAATGTCTAGTTGTTTTAGAAGTTAAAAATATATATTCCTTCTCCATGTCTTTGAAAAGATCTAAATTGCTCCCCCCTAATTGGAAGGTCTAAATGGTAGAGGGAAAAGATTCAAAAGTTTGGGGTTTCCTAAAAAGCTTGGTTGGGTTTGGTGAATATAAACAAATTAAAATCATATGCATCATAAATAATGCAAAATATCATGTCATATACACAGAAATTTGTGAGAATGTTAAATGAAATATATCAAATATGCAACATAATAGAAAATTTCTTGTCACTTCAATTCTTCATGTATGGTATAATAGTGCAAGCTAAGCCTTTCCCTTTATTCAACTATAAATAATATCTGTATTTATTTGTCGCCTTCAGACTTTATGGTATCTTATAGGTTAACCGTTACATCACAAGATGGAATTTAGTTTCAATAAATTAAAATGTAACTGTACCGATTTCATGTAATAAATAGCAATACAAAAGTTTCCCAAGTTGTCTTTTACACATAACATTAAGATATACAACTGACAAGTTTAAACTGGTTTCAATTAATCATTACAATTAATATGGCAACTGGGGATGGAAGTTCAACCATGTAAGGTTTATGTTTCATCCCTAGCAATTGCTATAATGCTTGTATTCCTTTTGTGCAAATGAAACTATTGAATACTATTCTGTTATGAATTCCATAATTCTTGTAAATTAAAACTAATAACTTCACAGTTGAATTCCATTTGGCCAGCCATCCTTCGATTCCTTCCCCTCCAAATAGGATAATGTGTAAACAGAGCCTAACCTTGAGTGTACTGTTTTATCTAACAGTATTTTCTTTGGAAAATCTTTAGGCCATTCGAGGATCTTTATTTTGAAATTTTCTTTTCAGGTTCTGCAGATAGAAAAAGGGGATGCCAAAATCTCGAACAGGACTGATTGTGGGAGTAGCTAGTGGAGTGGTTTTTTTAGTGGCTGCATTGATAATAGGGGGATTCTATTTTCGATCAAAATCAACCAAACAGGGTGGAAAAACATTCAAGCAGACAAAAAGTTGTCATGGTCGAGACCTAGAAGCATCAAAACATCTGAAGGATGCAAGGTCCATATGTTGTTCTTTGCCTCAGCCTTTCTACCCATGCATTGGAAAGGAAAATGTGAAAAATATTTTTTTTCAAAAAGGTGTCGTTTTTGTACGATTCTATATAGATAGATAGTATTTGGAACAAATTGTAACCTATGTTTTCAAAAATGCTTGTTTTGATACTTACGTTTAAAAAAATTGAAAATATGTTTAAATTTCAATTTCCACATAGATCAGTACACTCGAATACTCCTAATTAATTGTTTTCTCACAGACAAATCCATCTAACCCTAAATTTTCACTTGCAGCTAAATGTATACAAAAACAAATTTACATTAGTTATAAAAAACCTAAGAAAAAGGACCACCAAGAAACGAGACAGATTAGCATCCTTCCAAGAAAAAATCAAGAATAAAATTAATAGAACCTTCAAATTTATTTTAAAATAGCTCTTGCCGTGAAAACTTAAGGCAAAAAACCCAGAGAAATAAAGAATGTGAGAAAATTGCCTGTAAATCGAGGGCATCGGATTCGCCATCTCTGCCGTTATTTGATGAAACTCTAGGTTGCAGACCTTCAAAAGTAGAATTACACCGATATTCGAAACAGACTTGAAAAAAAAACCCTGCTCCCGCACCTCCCATCCAGCCATACACGGAAATAGCTGACTCGCGCTATCTTTCTGTCCAGTTGAGCGGATCACCCTACCTAGTTGGGGCCCATGCGGCTGCTTATCATCGTTCCAACGAATCCGTGGAGGAAGCATAGACATAGAAAAAGACCGCGCAGGAGCAATTTTTGAGGCACATCTACTTACAATCTTCCATGGCGAAGGTTTTGATCGAGGACCGAAGTAGTAGAGTCCATCTCGCCACTTCAATCCAATCTGACCTCCCTCAACAGCGATGTATTGATTTTGCTGCTTCTCCTTCCGAGCACCTACACTGTAACCTTTGCAGCACGACTGCCTCCGCTTCTGCACCTGTAACCTTTGTACCACAATTTTTGAGGTAAGCGGGAGCATTCGATTTCAACGTATTCTGACCGCTAACCTTGGCCTTCCGATTTCTGACTTTTGTCAGAATCAGGAGGTCTCATTCCACTATGTAACGCCTTATGGCGTAACAAGGAACATGACAGGTCTGAAACCTTTATGGCCGCCCATACCTTACCAGAACTCCTTCCACACGGCACCACTAGCACACTCCACTCTTCCATTCAACCACAGCATTTAATTTATATTACTTGTTTTTTTGTAGCACTACAACTATACCATTGAAATCGGTGGTGCATTAGGATTGGTTTTAGTTTTTGTATGGCGTTTGCTTCATTTTTTACTATATAATGTCAAATTACTGAGTTCATTATTGTTGGATACAAAAATTTCTTAAACAAATATTTTTCAATTAAACCTTTTGTAAATAATTTTATTTCAAACGCATATAATATTTATCAATGAAGCTTAAACATATATACTCTTATATAAGGAATATTTATATACAATAGTTTAAATTGCAAGTTACATGAGTTTAAGAAATTTCTTTTGTGTTGCATTTATCTCATGATTATCTAATTAAATTTTCCATTCACTTGGAGCTATGGGAATGAAAAAAACAATCCAGTCATTCTTATTACTCCACATTTATCTAGTCTTATTCACACCTAAAATATTTCCTTTCGTTTGAATAAATACAATGGTAGTAGTGTGAAGTTTTCTAAAAATGAATTATTTAACGATTTCAATTGTATCATTTTATAGTTTCCTTCATAGATTATGTGCATACCTTCCTCCAACGTCTAATCCATTTTCTTAATTGTAGTCATCCAACTTGACATAAGTTTTAAGATTGTACGAAAGTATGACCAACAAAAATGAATAAAAATATAATTTAATACACATACCATTAGATCATATGATCATCAAATTTTACATTAACCTCACTAATCACATGTAAAAGAGGAATTTTAGTTACTAGTTGTATTCAAGATTATTAATAGCTCACAATAAATTTGAAACACATAACATAAGAGTACTTAATATTAGCTCATATTAAATTCAAAACTAAAAATTGGTATTCTAAGGTTGTTTCTATATTCATTTTTGTTTACATCTAATTCACCTGAGTCAAAAATCAATGAGCAATTTCAATATGTTATTATCTATATGGTATTAGGTCATTTTAAATCTAAAACCTTAAATTTAGTATTCTTTTTTTGTCAAAGAATCTAATGCCTAGCTTTTTTGTTTTCACCTTTCCATTTTTAATCCTCCATATTAACAAAAACTAAGGTTCCAACAAGAGGAAAAGTGTTTATTATTAATATCCAACACACAATATATTTGTAACATTTATATGATATATGTTTGAACTTTATATAAAAATTTATAAAGACATAAAAATGTTGATCGAGTATTTGTTTACTTGGTTACAATTAAATACTCAAAAAAATTGTTGTGACATTTTTTCCCATCTATATTTTACTTGTTTATTTGTTTACTTGAGTGCTTAACATCTATATTTTAGTGTATATTATCATATTAATTACTCTAAAATTAGATTTAATATTAATTTTTATTAAATCAAATATATTATAGGAAATATTTTCATTGTGTAATACATTTAATATTCGAGAGGTCATGAGTACAACTTCCACTCCCTCCTTTGGGATTCTCACCGCACATATAACTTTACTTTAACCTCTCCAAGGTTCTAACCTCCTATATACCTATCATGTATAGAATTAAATAGTCATTTATTTCTTCCAACAATTCCTTTTCTTTTCTTGGGTCAAAGTATTTTTCTTCATGTGCATAATGTATTTCGGACACAATAGGCATCTCCATAGGTCCCAATCGTTCTTCATTTTCTTTCATCCTATCAATGGCTTGGAGAATTATACTTTTCTTAGGAAACACATTTACCATCTTGAAATTGCACATAATATTTTCCTTACACTCGTTCTCCAAGATGGGAGAGTCTTATGTATGGTATTGTGTAGAAACTCTAAAGTATGTGCAATACATTTCTTGCACTAGATTTGAAGTGCATTTTAACACAATATGATTTGGATTTAGTAACGATAACACAACACTTATTGTCATGAGTTTGAGGTCATCTTATGCATTGTTAATAATCCACCTAAGTAACCCCTTGTTAAGCATTATACGACCTTTCTAGAGAATTCTAACCATTATTTTTATTCTAATCTCCTGTATGCGAGCTTGAGCTAGAGGGGCATTCAATTGTGGTTGATTTTGAAATGAAAGATGTGCCCAACCCATCATATTTTATAAAGAATGGAGCCCAAATTGGACTCTGTTGTGGAGATAGTGGAGTCGATTACAAAATATGCTTTGAGGGGATGGAGGATCCCATACTTTTATAGGAGCCATTTCCATCTTCGATACATTTTTTCTTTGGTGCTAGCAATTCTTGCACTAGGAAGACATTCCTAGTTACTTAATTCTCGAGTTCATTATATCTATAACATCTTATGATTCATGTATGGTCGATATAGGAAAATTACATCGCATTTTTGGGTTGATGCACATAATGTTGCATGAAGTAACACTTATTTTAAGAATGACCTTATCTTGTACTAATTTAATAATATTCAACTCTCCCATCTAGGGTAAACAGTGTCATATTCCCTCTATGACCTCGGAAAATAATTCTTATGATGTCCTTAATCCTTGCATTATGCACACCAAATGCTAAACTTTGGCTTATTTCTTTCCTCTAATTATTATAACATCGACATCATAACATCCAACTTAGTTTTATTCTTTTGGCTAATGACCACACTATCTCGCATAGTCTTCAAAACATTTGACCCTTATTGTAGCGTTGAAGACTTTTTATTTTGTGAAAAATGTAGTATACACAATAATAAACTAAATCTCAATGTGAAATCACTCAACAAACCAACAATCCTTGCTAACATCATCAAAGTTAACATTTATCTTGTTCATTACCTCATAGAATAAGAGGTCGTATTGTATCACATATTCTCCTCTAAATCTTGAATAGTCTAACCCACACAATTTCCCCTTTTGAATTCTAAAATTAATATACTCCAGGATGTTTGCTAAGGAAATTGTTCTCAAGTGCATGGTATATACAAACTAAAAATATCTACAATGCAATTCTTCTATGAGTTCACACTTATTTAGATTGTCATCGTTGATCCCTTTTACACCTCATCTCATATCATAAGCATTACAAAGTAATGTTGTGGGTTAGTGAACCCATCATATGACTAAATTTTTCCATATAGGATAGTGAAATGCATCATATTTCCTCCCACAAGTGGTTTCCTTCGGATCTTTACTATTCTAAAATACTCCCGGATTCAATTTAGTTTCTTTCCTAGAGATATTTTAACTTCCATCTCATAACATTTAACTTAGTTTAGGTATTTTGGCTGATCCCCACACCATCTTCATATTCCCTTTCACCTTAATTATGCCCTTGATTTAATTTTATTTGGTGGAAAACTTGGTTTTTACAACATCAAACTAGATCTCATTGTGAAATCCGTCCACAAACCAAAAACCTTTCTTGCATCATCAAAGATAAAATATGTCTTGCTCATTACATCGAGAGAACTAGAGGTCATATTATAGCACATATTCTTATTTTTAATACTTAATCTTCTTCAAATATTGAATATAATATCCCACACGCTTTCCCTTTTGAATTATAATTTAATTGTAGTCCATACTTTTGCTAAGGAAACTATGCTCATGTGCATAGTATATACTATACCAAATATCTACCTTGCATTTCTCCTATGAGAGCACACATATTTATCTTGTCATCATTGATAGCTTTTGTACCCTACCTCATATCACAACTTATCAATTAATTCTCTTGGTTATGGGATCCATCCTATGAATACAAATTTCAATATTAGATAGTGAAATGTGTCATAATTCCTCTTTACAATTGTTTTGTTTCCTCTTTAATACACTAAAATTCTACCGGGATTCAACTTATAGTTTGTGTAGGTCATTTATTAGTACTTGCACATTTAGATGTACAATTTATATTTTAGGTGTATGAGGAAATGACATACTATATTCTACATATTTTGAAAAACGTAATTTTTACTTCAAAGTCACTTAGTTGTTATTAATATAGTATTTGTTTTTCCTCTCACTAGAACTAGGAAAAAATGCACAATGAATACTTACCAATATTGACGTTTGTTTATATCATGAGATATTCTATGTCTAATTTATTAGATGCTAAAGTCAATTGTGCTCACATTGTGTATGATTTTTGAAATCATTACTAAATTCTCTCAACCGTGTTCAAACTCAATTTCTTCAAAAATTCCAATCTATTCCAACTGTTTAAACAATCCCATGTAATTCATTCCCTATTTGGATCTAGGGACATATATAATAGAAGAGGGTACTATTATCTTGTCTATGGCGGTATAGATCTGTCATATTTTCTTATTTTAAAATTATTCTTCTCTATCGTTACAATACCAAGGTATCTAAGATAACTTGTCCAAGTTAAACTCAACTATGTCCTAAGTCTACTTCTACTACTTCCCAATCCTTATCATTTGGTTCCTCTTCCTCATCTACTTTTCTTCTTCTCCTAATTCTACTATTAGGGTCCATGAAATCTGTGTACCCTCTCATTCACTTTTATTTTCTTTTTCCTTTTCCTTTTATTCTTCTATACTTTTTGGAGCCTAGTTCCTTTCCTCAACCTTTTCCTCTTTACCTAATTTACTCTTACTTCCAATTTTCATATTCATTCCCACCGCAACATTAGTTCCTCTCCATCTATTATCATGTTACTTCACTTTGCAACCTTTGTAACTTTCATTTTTCTTCTTTATGATGTTTTTGGACCCTTCATTTGTCCTCCATGTTTCTATCACTTTCTTCTTAATCCCCCTTATTGTTGGACTACATACCTTTGTTACCTACCCAAATAATCCATTTCACACGAATGTAAACCATGTCCTTTTCCACAACTAACATTTACACCGAGAAGGGTATTTGCTTGAAAACATTACCTCACATTCCACTAATAAAATGTTATTCAATAGAAATCAAAGGATATTTTTCTTACAATAACTTCATCTACATACAAATCAATTACATTCTACAAGAAATAATCTACAATATGGTTCCATTTAGTATCCATATTCCAATGTCTCTCTATCTTATGTTCAATGTATATGTATTTTTCTTTACCTCGAAGTCTAAAATAAAAATTTTTCTGTATAGATAACCAAGCAACTAATTAATCCAGAAGCGCGTGCAAAATATGTGATAGATATATTTGTACATGTGTTCTATATTGATTCTTTTCATAGGAGTCATGTCATAACCTATTCATCTCTCAAAAAATGGTCCATCTTCTCCTCCAACCATCTATCCATATTGGCTTTTCTTAGTAGCCATATTCACATTTTAAGGTCTTAAGAATGGAACTATTGTTAGTAGTGGTCCCTTAAATCACTCATCAATACATAATATATTTGCATTCTATGAGAATTAAGTATTCAACTCATATACAACACTTAACAATGTCTAGTAAAAATAGAATTACAATTATTTGGATTGTGCAAAAGTTACATAGAAAGAAATTACGTATCGAGAACATACAAGATAGAATTAGAGAGGGAGATATAAGACACATACATTGGAAGTGTAGTCTTGTAGAAGGAAAACAACTACTAACTATATTCGCATCATAGGATGGGATAAAAATCAACCTCTCGTGAAATGTGCTTACATAGTTTTATACATTTCAAGGTGATTGTTGGCCATTTAGTTCTTTCATATTATGTTTTATAGCTAGAGGATATCTTCACATTTTCTTGCTAGGATATGGGGCTTTACATATCTATCATTTTTTCTTATATAAACTTTACACATACATTGGATATTACACCATATAAAAATATATAAAAATTACATTAAGTCAAGTTTTAGGCCTCAATACATTTCAACACACTTGAAGGTTTTTACGTCTTTGGATTTGTAACACCCACATTTTACACTAAGAATTATAATAGTTAAAAAACCATAATATTTTTTTTGGCTTACATTAGAGTACACATGAAACTACAAGAGATCACTTAGGAATATGCGCAACACATGTTATGTTTGCACAACATTAACCCACATAGATAACATGAAAACATGTGATGCACATCAAGAACACCCTTTTTTACAAGGCACACATAACAATTCAACTTCAGTATACACTTATAGATAAGGTCTTCCACGACACAATATTTTAGGATTACACATTTATTAAAATCATGTTTCTCTCTTTAACTTAAGTTCTAGGAAGGTTCATAATGTGAGAATCATACAGTCCTTTTTCCTTTTGCTATATTTCCTTTATATTGCTTAACATTTAACTTATGGTGTATCTTGTTGAATAAGGGTCATCTACATTATATCAATTACTTATTTAATTCACTCATTTGTTAATAGGGTAATTAGTTGCACATAAGGCTATTTACATACACACATGGCTACTAGGTATTATCCCTAGGATTCACTCCTAAGGGCATGCATCTTGATCTTATATCATACCTCATGTTACAACGGAACAAGTGTAAGTCCAAAGGATGTGAAGTTCACTTTTTTGTTTTGTTTAAGGATTTAGGGTCAAGTTTCTTTCATTCATTTATAAATTGATAATTGAGTTATTATAAGAAATTAGGTTCTTTATCCATAGCGAGAGGGTTTATTCACATTACAATGAAGATCATGTTTCACTTAACCCATGGAATAACATCTCACGATCACACTTCCCAAGGACAAACATCAATTATAGTTTTATTATAGTTATGTTTTGATAGTTAGTTAAGGATTCAAAGGAACTTAACATGGAAACATACTTCCTTACTTTGTTTCTAGATTAGGTTTCTTGAGTATTGTTTTCTTCCAACTCAAGAGGGTTTTCCCTGACTAAGTTCATATGCCTTTTTGTTTTAAATTGTATAACCTTTTTTTTAATGGGGAATTTGAATCCTCAATGAGACCACTAGTCCCTATCTTAGGGTATTTATCTCTAAGAAATGATCACATAGTTTCACATCATACATCCAATACATAATAGGACAAGTGAGAGAGAAAGATGGAGTAGTTCATCATTTGAAGGGGGTAAGGTTCAATTTCAAATTAGATTTTACACAACTGGATCTCGCTTCTCACCACAAGATGGTTTAAACATGATATGAGAATGACCTAAATTTCACCTTCCTCCAAAGACATCATCAATTGGTTACATTTGCACAAACTAATCATACACAAAAATGTTGTTAAGTTTCACAATAAACTTTTTGTATTGCATCATAGAACCCAAATGACAATTGAGATTGGGTATCGAGTTCATCTATTCTCCCAAATCTTAAAGGTGACTTCTAATGTTTATTGGTGATCTTCTCCACTCAACACGAGTGTTGTACCAAGAGGTTTACACCATGTTCGAGATTGGTAACCGATGAAGTACTACCTTAAGAAAATCACATTCTCCTTACTACACACACGATTTCCAATCCTATGAGGGAACCACATACTTAAGATAATGTTTGACCACGTTGTTTCTATACGTTAGGTTCAATACAATGCCACTAAGCATATAGGTTATGATGACAAAACTCAAACTAGGGATCTTATTTACCTAAATGAGGAGGTTTCATCGAGAGAAAAGTTCATTCGAAAGTCTCGGTTATCTATGCTAAAGGATTAAAACATTAAGGTTAGTTATGCACAAATTTTGTAATAGGGTTGACATTTTCATTTATATTTTTTAATTGCATTTTCAAACTAAAGAAAACACGACACACCAATTAATTAGTCATCTTTTGTACATTGGAAATGCACTACTTAAACGATATTATATTCAAATTCATTCAACATATGTATATATATTTCCTACCTTTTACCATATGTAAATCTTAATCAAAATGATACCTATGATTAAATGCACATTTCCCAAGGCATCCCTAAAACTAACATCTCATACATATTACCAAAATTAAAATAATTTTTTTGTAACATGGCAATACATTATACATATATACATTCTAAAATGAGCTATATAAATTACAATAATAAACAATGAACTATGCCACACCTTTTCACCATCTTTCATGCATCCTACAAAACCATGTGATCATGAAATCAGTGATAAATCGTTGGCATGGCATCCACCTAGATCTAGCATAATTAATGTTTTTAGTTTCCATTTAAATAATTATTATTACGATTCAAAAGAGAGGGTTAGAGATATGTATTTATTTCATTTCACTTCACTTCATTTCGTTAACCAATGAGAGAGAAAGAGATAGGAGAGAGAGAGAGAAACACTATTTAGCTTAAAGTTCAAAACATTATTTTGCCAAAAGTTCAATTTCACACAAGTCACATGATAGAGTTTCAAATAGTTATTTACAAGTGTTAACAAGTTTCCATGGTGGTTTTGTAACCTGATGGGGGTCCTCCAACTTTCTTTTTATATTTTCTTGCTAGTTGCAAAAATGTTCAATTTAGGCTCAGAGGCTAAGAAAGTGCATAAAAAACTCTTCCGATAAGAAAATACATGAAGGGATAATTCATATGTGTCCCCATATATACTAAGATTTCACAAGAATTGATGGAATTTGGAACTGGAGAATGCTTTATGATTGGTGGTTAGTTTTTTGAGGCCATCGGTTGTAAGAAGCCAAGTTTGACCTCATCAAAACAAAGTGACTAGAGGCCTATGAAACCCCTTTTCCAAACTAACAAAGAATGTGATTTTCCCATACCGAAGGTTCTAGGAAAATTTCCAGTAAAAATACTAGAGGTATTCGGAGGTGGACAAGGATTTCCTTTCTCGGGGTCTAAATGGAGACAATACGAAACCCAACTTTTAAATTTTAACTTCCTCGTAGCACAAAATGGGGTAATAAGGGCTTCTTGAGAATCGGGGAAGAGGGCACAAATGGTCGATTGGGGTAAATATAAATCTTAATGAAAGTCTCTCCATAAAAATGAGCACATACGACACTTGACACCTCTTTTTGGGGTTCCAAAGGTTTTTTTGTGAAATTCTTAAAATTTGGTTTTTCTAAATTTACAAGGTAGAAAAAATGGTTGTTTTATTTGAAGACATGAGCTAACTCTCACCAATACTGGCAAACATGAATGCCAATTATGATACTTAGGGTTAACAACGTATGAGGTTATGGGAGCAATATCAGTTGATGATCAAGGTGTAACTTGGTTAAGAAAATCACAAGGTAGAGTTTTGTTGTTTTAAACTATCTACCTTGGTTAAATATCTAAATGTATAATTATCTACTGGTTTACTATTTTTGTTATGTTGCAAATTAGAGAACCAAATGCAAAAAATATAAAATATTTTGATAAGGAGACCATACGAGGGAAAATGAATATGCTAAATTTGTGGAGCCCAATTCTTCATCTCCATAAGACATTTCCTCAAATGGTTGTATGCATGTGAAACACTCCCCCAATTACCTTTTCTTGAAAGTCTTAAGATTCGCTTCAATAAAACCATTTGTGCATAACCAGAAGATGAATCATTCCATGAGGCTATATTTTTTCAGATAGCATATATAAGATGCTCTTCATCTCCATCAGTTTAGCTTCAGAATCAAGATCACCCTCTGGTTTGCAATCAGGAGGGCTCTCAAATAGAGACAATGAGAATTGTTTATAAATAACACCAACATCAAAATAAATTGATCCACTACAAGGAGCATCGATATGGATTTATTTGACAAGAACCAAAGGAAATTATCTTGGGCATTAATTTGATATTATCCCCATTATACCATAGTTAAGGAAACCCTTAATATTTTTATCATAACACACTTGATTCTCAAACTTTGTAAAGTAGGTCTTGTCCAAGTGCACCTCAAAGTTCCCCTTCTCCTCAATTCTATAGTTCTTCATATTGTTGGGTATGAGGCCTATAGGCAGGCCATATAATTCAAAGCAACATAGATTGTTCCAAGATTATAAGAGGAAGGAAAGAACGAGGCCTCCTCTACAATCCATAGTGATAATAGAAGAGAAATCAAAAGGCATATGCATGCTCTAGTTTCCATAATTGAGATACTTTTATGAAAGAATGAAATTACTATATCACATGTATCATCTGCAAATGGGTGAATTTGAATTGTAATCTAAGGAAGGAAGTGTGTGGGAGAAATTGGATCATGGATGATCTCAAATTAATATAATTTTTTTAAGACATTCTGTCAAATAATCTACCTACCTTAAGTAAGGTTCCACATTCTGCATACATGTCTACAAAAGCATTTGCGATTACAACATCTGACAAAATTCCCCTATCTTTTATGCTTTGATGGATGTCCATTCTCTATTCTAAATCCTCCATTTTGGCACAAGGTGGAGGATGTTGGCAAAGGCTATAAAGCCTAGCTTTGCATTTGCTTGAAAGGTTCCAAGGCCTTTTCAACAAACCCATTTTGTACATATCATGCTATCATTGTATTCATGAGGCCACATTTCAGGCATTTAGTCGAACAATTCACATGCCAAGCACATGCTTCCACATTTTTCATAAATACATACTAGAGCACTTGAAACTACAACATCTTAAAATCATGTCCTTCTTTATGCTTTGATGGATTCCATAATTTAGTACAGCTTGTATTTTTGGAACAAGCCAAGATATTGGATGAAAATGTAAAGTGATCTAGTTGGAGACATATTCCATTTTTGCATATGTGAAAGTCTACTAGAGAACTTGAACTCGTGAGGACACCCATGTCTTATATTTATCTTTTAATGCGCACATTGAACATGCGGTGAGCATTGGCCCTTAGCTCGATGCAGTTTAAAATAACATATCAACTCGAACTTATATTGGAGAAGCTCAAACAATGGTATTCCATGAAGGACCACATATCTTCGAGGCCTTTTTAAAAATGTATTCATGAGAAGTTACCTCTACTTCAATTATCTAATTGCTAAAATCTGAAGTATGCTAAATTTACAATCGGGTTTTTGTTTGTTAATGCCTTCCAAGTCTCAAATAAAGTGAATGTATGTATTATTATGGGAAATGACAGGTCTCGGTGGGCATAAAGGGTGCCATACCTGCGGGACCCCTAGAATGCCACACACCACTCAACTGACAAATCCCACATTTCCATCAATTCTCTTTTAAATTATTCCATCGCCTCCCCACCAAACATTTCATTTCTTCTTCTTTTTATTTTTTATTTTTTTATTTTTTGCCATTTTTAGATGTCCTAGAAAAACAAATTGTGGCATCACATTACCTCCCCTTATAAGAGCATCATCCTCGATGCGACACAAAATAAAGTTTAGAAGAGGTACTTTCGATAAAGGAGGAACTAATCAACGAATCATTAACCAAAACTTTTAATGATAGTTGTTGCAAAATTGGAACCATGGGGAAGAAGGCAAGGTTTGACAATTATTAAACTTTTAATGTTCTGTGAATATTGGTAGTTTTCTAGTTTACATTATTACTTAGTTAATCATTTTCCTTAACAATATTTATTAATCTCAAGCTCTTAATATTTCAATTCTTAAGATTTTAGTTTATCCATTTTTCATGGGTGCCCTTCTGATACTGACATCATGATACCACACAAGGCCCAAACACAACACTAATGGTCCACAAGACATATGATATGTTTTCATGACTATATCACATCACAAGAACTCAACCAAACCATGGAAGGAACATACAATACACCTCACAACATAGTACTTATTACACATGTGCTCAACAAAGTACTCATAACATAAACATACTACTACAACATGGAATTCCCAACATGTACACATACATGAGGTTTCATGCAACTCAAAACCATAGTAGGTAGCTATTTGTTTTGAATCATACCCACAATGAGGAGCATCAATCTTCAACATCACAAAACATAACCAGACTCACATGAGTACACATAAATCATGACACCAACTCCCAAAACATCACAAAAAACTCCATATACCTCCCGAAGCATCACAAAAACTGCATATGCCTCCCAAAGAATCACAAAAAAACTCCATATACCTCCAAAAGCATCACAAAACAACTCCATATACCTCCCAAAGCATCACAAAACAACTCCATATACCTCCCAAAGCATCACAAAACAACTCCATATACCTCCCAAGCAATAAAATAAAGATAAAAAAATTTTTCACTCCTCAAAAAAGAGGTCGGTCACCTATGGCCCTAGGCACATAAGGTCTAAAACCCTATAACCCAAGTGACATAATAACTCATGGTTCAACAACCCACTAGTTATCTGTAACTCCTTAGGGCATACCCCCATACAAAAAGTGGGTCCATAGGTTCAACCACTCCATGGTGCATCCCATGACCCTATTCCACACATTACGACATTAGAACCAACATAAAAATCTATTTCAAATGCCAAGTGGAAAAATACCAAGCCTTGGGCTAGGCTATAAAACCTTTAAACATGAAAGAAAATTTAAAACTAAGTAAAGAAAATGGCCAAATAGCCATAGTTAGTGCAAAATCTGCATGTTAGTGCAACAACCAAATAAAATGCCCAAAATATAAGAACACATCAATCAGAAAATTTTGGTTCTAACATAAAAAAAGAAAATGTTCAATTTATGAATAAAATACATATAGAGAAATAACACATCACAATAACTATGTGGCCTTATATGGCCACCAAAGGGGTACTCAACAAGTTGTTGGCACTGGACATTGAGCCTCAACTCATAAAATAACATATCAAATAATACAATTGTCATCATATTTGTCTAAATCATCCCTCCACCACTTCCACAAGGCTCAACATAGTCATAACTACACTTAGGTTGAATCCATATGATAACCATATAGGAGAGAGAAAAAGAGTACATGTCATCATCTACTAAGCCTAAGGTGTCGCGAAACACAATATGCATGACACCCATTGAGAAAGTGCCATACATACCAAACAAACAAAAGTGGGTTTTCAGCCTATGTAAGACTCCACTTCCTATCTTGTACTCGGCTTGAGTGACTAGTCAATGGTACACATTTTCTCACTCCAAACATACACCTTTTACCGATTTCCCTTAGGGTCGGTTAGTGTAGGGTTCAAAACATAACACATAACTACATCACTAACACAATGGTTAACACACATTAACCATAACATCTTACACATGGTATATATATAGGGTATAATATAATCATTACTTTCATATTTTACGAGTTACGATACATCATTACACATACTACACCCAAAGTGCAATCATTATACAATAGGGATCATACGTTCACCATATGCCCCTAAATCATGACATGAACCATCACATATTACATGAAATTATATGTATGATGAACATAATGAGTAACATTACAACATAAAATCAATTTCTATATAACATGGTGACACACACAATTCATCACAACATGGTGGAAACATCACGATACAATCAATTCACTATACACCAATTATGTCATGCAACACATCAACACACCTACATACCACAAGAATAACAAGAAACTCCAACACTCCGCAATCCACAATAACATTATTTTCACACACACCAAGGTGGCACATCATACATGTGAAATCTTCATTGAATCCATGAAAAAGAGAGAAAATTATCTCATCAAAAGCACATCAACATGGTAACAAATACACACTAAGTGACATGCACAACATGTGCATTCATAATATCACAATTACAACATTGGTCACATAAAAAAATATATCACATTACTCTTCCAATCTCCACCACACCACCATGAAAAAATAATCACAACTCCAATCCATCCCAAAGGTTGAGAGCATGAACCTCCGCTTTGATACCAAATGTAACGCCCACATTTACACACACAATTACAATAGTAAAAAATACTAGAGTAATAAAATTTTTTTACTTACATTTGAAGTATACACATGACAAGACAGAGATCACTTAGGACTATGTGCAACACATGTATATTTCACACAACATTAACCCACATAGATAACATGAAAACATGTGATGCACATCAAGAACACTCTTTTATTTTTGATAAGACACACATAACATTTCAACATAATATACAACTTACAAGATAAGGTATTCCCAGAAACGATATTTTAGAATTACACATTTACTAAAATCATGTTTCCCTCTTTAACTTAAGTTTTAGGAAGGCTCATAATGTGAGAATCATACATTCCTTTCCTTTTCTAGATTTCCTTTATATTGCTTAACATTTAACTTATGGTGTATCTCATTGAATAAGGGTCATCTACATTATATCAATTACTTTTTAATTTACTCATTTGTTAATAGGGTAATTAGTTACACATAAGGTTATTTACATACACACATGACTAGGTCTTATACCTAGGTATTATCCTAAAGGCATCATCTTGATCTTATATCATACCTTTGTTATACAATTGAACAAGTGTAAGTCCAAAGGATGTGAAGTTCACTTTTTTTTTAAGGATTTAGGGTCAAGTTTCTTTCATTCATTTATAAATTGATAATTGAGTTAGTACACAATAAGTATTATAAGAAATTATTTATCCTTTATTCACATTAGAGAGAAGATTTATTCACATTACAATGAATGATCTCACACTTCCCAAGGAAAAACATCAATTATAGTTTTATTATAGTTATGTTCTAATAGTTAGTTAAGGATTGAAGGAACTTAACATGGAAACATACTTCCTTACTTTGTTTCTAGATTAGGTTTCCTGAGTATTGTTTTCTTCCAACTCAAGATGGTTTTCCTTGACAAAGTTCATATGCCTTTTTGTTTTGAATTGTATAACCTTTTTGCTAATGGGGAATTTGAATCCTCAATGAGACCACTAGTCCCTATCTTAGGGGATTTATCTCTAAGAAATGATCACATAGTTTCACATCATACATCCAATACATAATAGGACAAGTGAGAGAAAGATGGAGTAGTTCATTGTTTTAAGGGGGTTAAGGTTCACATTATATTTTGCACAATGTGGGTCTCACTTCTCACCACAAGATGGTTTAAACATGATATGAGAATGACCTAAATTTCACTTTCTCCAAATACATCATCAATTGGTTACGTTTGCACAAACTAATCATACATAAAAATTTTGTTAAGTTTCACAATAAACTTTTCGTATTGCATCATAGAACCCAAATGAAAATTGAGATTGGGTATCGAGTTCATCTATGATCCCAACTCTTAAAGGTGACTTCTAATGTTTATTGGTGATCTTCACCACTCAACATGAGTGTTGTACCAAGAGGGTTTACACCATGTTCGAGTTTGGTCACCGATGAAGTACTACCTTAATAAAATCACATTCGCCTTACTACACACATGATTTCAGATCCTAGGAAAGGAAGCACATACTTTAGATAATGTTTGACCACATCATTCCTATTCATCGGGTTCGAGGATGATGCCATTTAAGTATATAGGTTATGATGGTAAAAATTAAACTAGGGATCTTATTTACCTAAAATAGGAGGTGTCATCGAGTGCAAAGTTCATTCGAAGGTCTCATTTTTCTATGCTAAAGGATTAACACATGAAGGTTAGTTATGCACGAATTTTGTACTAGGGTTGATTGTTTCGTTTAGATTTCTTTATTGCATTTTCAAGGTAAGGAAAACATGACACACCAATTAATTAATCATCTATTGCACACTAGAAATGCACTACAAGATATTAAATTCAAATTCATTTAACACACACACACACACAAAGATATGTGTGTGTGTGTGTGTAGTGCATAAGGCCCATGCGTAACCTTTTACCATACATAAATCTAAATCAAAATGACACCTATGATTAAATGCACATTTCCCAAGGCATCCCTAAAACTAGCATCTCATACATATTACCAAATTTCAAATATAATTTTTTTGTAACATGGAATTACATTATACATATATACATTCTACAATGAACTATATAAATTACAATAATAAACAATGAATTACACGATGTATTTTTAGCATCTTTCTTACATCTTGCAAAACCATGTGAGCATGAAATCAGTGATAAATTGTTGGCATGGCATCCACCAAGATATAACATGATTAAAATTTTAGTTTCCATTTACATAATAATAATAGTTTTCATTCGAAAGAAGAGGGTTAGAGACATGTATTGATTTCATATCATTTCACTTCATTTTTTAACCAAAGAGAGAAAGAGATAGGGAGGGAGAGAAACACTATTTTACTAAAATTTTGATTTCACGCAACAAGTCACATGATATAGTTTCAACAGTTATTTACAAGTGACGAACAACTTTCAATGGTGGTTTGGTAACTCGAAAGAGGTCCTACAACTTTCTTTTTACATTTTCCTGTTAGCTGCAAAAATGTTCAATTTAGGCTCGGAGGCTAAGAAAGTGTGTTCAAAAACATTCTTTTGATAAGAAACTTCATGATAGGATAATTCCTACGTGTCCACCTACATACCAAGAGTTCACACGAATCGACGAAATTCAGAATGACAAATGGCTTACGATTGGTGGCTAGTTTTATGAGGCCATCAGTCATAATCAGCCATGTTTGACCTTGTCAAATAGTGACCGTAGGCCTATGAAACCTCTTTTCGAACTAACCAAGAATGTGATTTTCCCAAACTAAAGGTTCTAGGTAATTGTCTAGTAAAAATATTGGATGTTTGAGAAGGTGATCAAGGATTTCGTTGTTCAAGGTCCAAAGGATGAGCCAATACGAAACCCAATTTTTCAATTTTAACTTCCTAGCAATGCAAAATGGGTTAATAGGGCTTCTAGAGAAACGATAAAGAGAACAAAAATGGTCGATTGGGGTCAATCTAAAGCTTTATGTGACTCTCCCCATAACAAGGAGCACATACGACACTTGACACCTCTTTTCGGGTTCCAAAGGTGGTTTTGTGAGTTTCTTAAAATTGCATTTTTCTAACTTTGCGAGGTAGGAAAAATGGTTGTTTTATTTGATGACATCAACTAACTCTCACCAATACCGGCGAACATGAGTGCCCAATTATGACACTCTGGGTTAACAACATATGAGGTTATGGGAGCAATCTCATTTGATGGTCAAGGCATGCAACTTGGTTATGCAAATAAAAAGGTGGAGTTTTGTTGTTTTAAACTATCTAGCTTGGTTAAATATCCAAATGTATAATTATCCATTGGTTTACTATTTCTGTTATATTGCAAATTAGAGAACCAAAATACAAAAATTATAAAATATTTCGGTAAGGAGACCATGCTTGAGGAAAAGCGAATTGGCCAAAGCTATAGAGCCCGATTCCACATCTCCACAAGCCATTTCCTCGAATGGTTGAGACATCCGAAATAATCCCCAAATTAACTTTTCTTGAAAGTCTTAGTATTCACTTCAATAAAACCATTTTTGCATAACCAGAAGATGAAGCATTCCATGAGGCTATATTTATTTCGGATAGAATATCTCGATATGGTCTTCATCTCCATTAGTTCGGAGTTCGTAATGGAGATCATCCTTGGTTTGAACTCGGAGAGCGATCTCAAACAGAGACAACAAGAATTTTTTATAAACAACACCAACATCAAAATAAATCAATCCACTAATGGAAGCATCGATATGGATACCTTTGACAGAACTAGAGGAAAATATATTGGGAAACAATCCCCAAAATTACCCCCATTTGACCATAGCTAAGGAAACCCTTAATATTTGTATCATAACACACTTGATTCTCAAATTTTGCAATGTAGGTCTTGTCCAAGTGCACCTCAAAGTTCCCCTACTCCTCAATTGTCTAGTTCTTCACATTGTTGGGTATGAGGCTTATAGGCACACCATATAACTTGAACTCAACATAGATTTTCCGAGTGGTTATAAGAGGAAGGAAAAAATGAGGCCTCCTCTACAATCCTTAGTGATAATAGCAGAGAATTCAAAAGGCATATGCATGCTCTAGTTTACATAATCGAGATATGTTTATGACAAAATAGAATTACTCAACACAAGTATCATCTCCAAATGAGTGAATTTGAATTGAAATCTAAGGTAGAAAGGGTGTAGGAGAAATTGGATCGTGGATGATCTCAAATTAATATTTTTTAAGACATTCTATGAGACAATCAACCTGCATTAAGTAAGGTTCCACATTCTCGCATACACGCCTAGAAGAAAATTTTAGATCACAACATCGACCAAATTCCCTATCTTTTCCAACTTTGATGGATGTCCATTCCCTATTCTAAATCCTCCATCTTGACACGGGGTGGTGGATGTTGCAAAGGTTGTGAAGCCTAGCATTGCATTTGCTTGAAAGCTTCCAAGGCCTTTGCAAAAACCCATTTGTATATATCCTACTATCATTCACAATGAGGCCACATTTTAGGAGTTAGTCAAATAGGTTGCATGCCAAGTGCATGCTTCCATATTTTACATAAATACCTACTATAGCACTTGAAACTACAACATCGAAAAAATATTGTGTCTTGTGTGCTTTGATGGACGTCCATAACCTGTTCGGGCTTGGCTTTTGACACATGTCAGAGTATGAATAAAAATGTAAATCGATCTGATCCAGTGGAGACCTATTTGTTGTATATGTTAAACCTGTCTTATTGACTCGTGAGGAACCCATGTCTTCTATACCCAAGCATAACATTGAACATGTGACTTGTACCTTAGCTCATGCACTTTATCCAAATACACTAGCTCGGCCCTACATTGGGCAACTCAAACAAAGGTGTGCCTTAAACTACTCGGCCATCTACATCTCATGGGCAACTATGTAATTCTGCTAAATCTGAAATATTGACTTCGGTTTTAGGTGGTTAATGCCTTAGGTGTCTCAAATTAAGGGAATGTATTATTATTTGGGGAAACTACAGTCCGGCGGCACACACAGGTGGCCATACTGAAAAACCCTTCTACATGTCAATCAATCGAGCGTGAGCCCCGCACACCCCAACTCCATCATATCTCCTTTAAATTATTCCACTTCCCCCACTCAACGCATTCATTTATTCTTTTATTTTTATTTATTTATTATTTTTAATATTATTTATTATATTTTTCCATTGTTTAGAAGTCCCTAGAAAAAAATGTGGCATTGCACGATTTAATTGCTTCAGATGTTAAATCCCTTCCATTATGTCCTCATTTGTGAATCATTATTAATTAAAAATGATAGTGGGAGGAGAAGATCTTGTATATATTCACCCTCATATTCCTATTACAAATATTCTATCCATTGATACTTCATGTACCACTATGTATAACTCTCTCTCTCTCTCTCTCTCTAATATATATATATATATATATCAAAAGAACCAATGCACTATTATGATTTTTACAATAAATTTTTGAAGTTAATTTATACGAATAGCTCCTAGTCTCCATACCTTAAATTCCTTTTATTTTTGTGTATTGCATAACAAACCTAATAAACATAAAAAGGATGTAAACACCACTAGTTACATGTCATCATATTCTTATGGGAGAGTTACGTGTGTTTGACTCCACTTGATTATTCGTACACATGAAATTCTTAACCATGATGGAGACTACATGCATTTTCAAGCCAATTGAACCAAAAATGATAAGCCATTTTAAGGTCTCCTCTCATTGAAAGTCGGTGAAATTTGGGGTTTGGCATAATGAAAAATAAAATTGGGTTTTGTCATAGTCGCCACAACATTCATGTTGTTCCCACTTACCTTTGACACCATTTGAAACTTGATCATGAATCGCTTGGTTATATTATGGACATGATTATGGACTTTATTATAGTGTGATGTTAGATGTTAGACCATGGATTATTGTCGACCTTGATTTAGTTATGATGCATGATGATTATTAGAGATATTTTGGATATTGATGTTGATATACTTGATTGACATGGTTATATTATGGATGTTGTTCGGACATGTGATATGTGGATATTGTGAGTGGACCTAGAAAATGAAAAGTATTTGATGATGATATAATTATTTAGTAAAAATTGTAAATGATCTTGTTGGTTGGTTAGATGTTGTTGTGATTCATATATCTAGATGATTTTGGAATTTTATTTATTTTATTTTGGATGTTCGATATGGCCATGAGGCCGAAGGAGGTATTTGTGTTTTGCAGGTTACAATATCACAACAAACATCGGGGATTGGGGACCAACCACATTGGAATTCTTGATGAATTCAACCAGGTTACCATGGAAACTTGTATTGTTTGTGTGTGGTCATTTTGTTAGGGATTCCCATGGGAAGGATCACATATAAATGTGACAAGGGATTTTGTGTTTTTCTTTTATTTGGTTCTTTTGTTTAATATTTTCATGTGCTTTATGTGGTGCACTTACCCCTTTCATTATTTAATTAATATGGTGTTAATATTGTGATTAATCATGTTGTTAAGTTAATTAATTAAAAGATATCATGAGAATGTAATTAATATTGTTGTTGGTTATGTTTTAAAGTATTGTAAGAATGTGTGAGTAATATGTAAGTGATGTGTAAGTTAACTTTTGAGTGTGAAACACTCCACCTTCATGCAAATTCTAAATTGTCCTTGGAGGTTTATTTTTGGAGGCTTGTGGGACAAGTTAAACTTGTCCCATACCTCTTCAATTTACTTACCAACCATACCTATGGTTTGGGGATTAAAATTAGAATTTTATAATGCTTGTTGGTAGGACAAATTGTAAGTTTTAATTACACTTTTCTTACATGGTATAATTTCATTCCTTTGGGGTGTGGGTTGGATTTGAGTACGTAAGTAAAGCTGTCATATTATTCACCCACCTATTTATTATGCATTGGAGAATAAAGTTGAATTTTGGGCTGAGGTTGAGGATGTGTGATGTGGCATCCTCACGTGGATCCACCTCATCCTCTTCTCTTCCCTCCTCTATAAAATTCAATTTTTGCCTTGTTTTAGGTTGCTTCACCTTTGGGAAACTTCTTTTGGGTGAATTCCTTTGTTGTTCTAGAACTCTTACTTTGGAGAAGTTTTTTTGGGAGATCGTTGCATGCTTGTGCATGGTTGATTTGGGTTGCTTGCATTGAGATAAAGCTTGTTGTTTTAGAACTAGGAACGACTACATCATTGAGAGGTACGAACTTGGATCTTGAAATGTTTCCTTTTGTTTACGAAATTGTTTTGTTGTGAATGTTTTGGTATGTTTGTGGGATGTTGGGTAGATAGCCTAGGAATGGTGTAGGAGAAGACTATGGGGTTTATTTTGTAGGAGGCACAAGTGTTTTGGGGAGGTATAAGTGTGGAGGAGTTGGGATTTGGGTTCCACCATACAAAGAAATAGCTTGCATTTATTTACTTGTTATGAGGTGCCATAAGAGGTTGGGGAGCCATAAGGAAATGTGAGGAATACGGGGTACTTGGGGAGGCATAATGGAATGTCGGGGTTTTGATATACTACATTTATGTGGTTTGAAATCAGGAGTGATACTCATTTCCCTGTGAGAGGCATAAGTAGCATCCCCATAGTTTCTTGCTCCTTTGGCTTGTATTATGAAGCATGATTTTTATTACTATGATTTAATGTGGTTGCAAACTACTTTCGATTTTGGACTGTGTTTTAAATGTAAAATTTTCATGTGTGTTTGTGGAAGCCTATTATTTCCATGAGTTGAAACACATCTTTTATTGCATTTTGGTTTGTGCTCGGAGGCCAATGAAAAAGGATGGATTTTCCTTGTCATTCGATGTCTTGGTTGGGTGGACAGTGTTGCCTTTCCCATGCTCTTGTTGTGATTAGACTTGGAAGAATGATAAAACTACATGTTGATGTTTGGGTGAAGGAGAAAAAAAAGAGAAAAATAGTTTGACAATCCCTTATTAAAAAGAAATCTTATTGTAATCTTTCCCGAAAGTGATGCAACCCAAAACAAGGCAAGAAATTTGAATTTTATCAAAGAGGGAAGAGAAGAGGATGAGGTGGATCCATGTAGATATGTTTTGTAATGGAGATATGTTGTATTGAATATTAAAGTTGTAATTTTGAAATGTAAAGGAGATATATAAACACTATTTTTGTTTTGAAAGAAAGAGATGTATTTTGTATATTGTATTGTGAAAATCAACGAAAAGAGAAGTTTTAAAAGAAGGAAATCTTGTCTTTTGTATAATAGTTGCATTCTTTTCCAATATTATAACTACTACTTTTTATAATCTAAGTTTGAAATGTATTTGAAATCTCTATTTGAAAGGAAGAAATGCGTGTGAGGAAAATACAGAAATGTCTTTTGAAAAGTGTAAAATTGGAAATTAGAATTGCATTTTAGTTTTGAATAGTTTTATATGAATCAACTAAATTTATTAGATTAGAATTGGAATGAATTCTAATACTTAGAAGATGAAAATGGCAAATAGATCCTTTAAAATTTGATCTCTATTTTGTATTTTCAAACTAGTAAATACTTTATCCAAAAGTGCACAATTGGAACCTGAAATAATGAAATAACAAATTAAATGATTAAATTGAAGTAATATGCCCCAAAAAAATTCAATTGGACAAAAATACTTAAGGAATTTCTTAGAATACTTAACAAAATCGGGCTCAAACAGTTTTTTGTCGTTTTTACCGTCAGAGTTCTATTTTTGTTGTTGGGAGTCACTAAAACAAACTTACCTTCCAAATCCATCCTAAATCTATCTAAGATCAATTTCCCCATGTCTAATTGACATGTTGAGAGAGGAAGAAGATCAATTGATTAAAATTTCATAAGTTAAAATTTACCAATTTGCCTTTTAAAATCCTACATATTGTTTTCATTAAATTAACCCCTTAAAAGTTTTTAAAATTAAATATTAATGATTCTTGTGTATAGAGGACGTCTAGAGATTTCCGAAAATTACTTGTTTGTAAAAAACTAAGTTTCAATCAAAAGTTATGGCCTTCTGAAGTTTTCACTTCATTTTGGCTTCAAGAAATTTCTAACTGTTCAATTTAATTAATAAAATTGTCAGGAAATATTTCTAAGTTTTCCCCATCTCCCCTCCAGCCACAGGAAATCATTGAATGACACTTGGCTTGGAGAGGTGTTGGTAGAGGCACGGATCTTTTTCTACCTTAGCGTTTCAAAATGAAATTTTGGCAAATTTTCATAAATTCTCCCGTAGGCCCGCCGACCCACAACCTATGAATGGATGACACATGTCCCCAAAATGCATCGGTGGAGGTGTGGAGTGTTCCGAATCTTTACGCTTCCAAAGTCAACTTTTCCCAAATCTCCTACCGACCCGCCAATCCACCACCAATGAATTTTGACACGTGGCGTCGAGAGGCACTGGTGGAGGCGTGGGTGGATTTTATTCCCATGCACCTTTTTAACCCTTAGGAAAAAATGCCTATTTTTCCCTACTAACCTGCTTCTCTACATTGGCTTAGAACGTTCCACTTGTCCCTTGCGGCCTAGTGTAAAATATATCGTTTTGGGTGCGTAATCCCTGCCGCGGACTTACGGGCGCACGTGGGCAAAGTGCACTTTTCACCCAAGCGCCAAGAATCCAACTTTCCTCCCCTGCTCCCGACCCAAACACCTTTGGGGTAATTTTTCTTCCTTTGACCTTGAGCCCTGCACATGGGAAAAATTTCTTCCCATGGCTCATTGGCTTGTGCATAGGAAAAATTTCTACCAATGGCCGCAGAGCCGCGCATAGGAAAAATTTATTCCCGCGGCACGTAGGCATGCGCACGGGAAAAATTTCTTCACACTGGCCCTACAACATGTACACCCGAGAAAAATTTCTTCCCGCAGGTCGTAGACCTATACATGGAAAATTTTCTCCCTAGGCCCGCAGACCCGCTCTTGGGAAAATTTTCCTCCCCAGATCCATCGGCCCCTAACTTGAGAGATATGAGGAATTAGTAAGACTTCTTTATATCACCAGAAAGGTGAGGAAATTTTCTATCTAATGGGAATGTTTTTGGGAAGTTTTGAGTGCACTAATTTTGAGAAAAATTAAGTTAAATATTTTAAGCCTGTTAGAGAGTGGTATAGTGAGAAATTACCCTCTTAACCTAATTGATTAATCTAACCCTAAGTTTGAACCTTGTGATCTTTTATAATTGTCATATTAATTAAACTATAAGATATTAATAGTATTTGGCTTTGAAAATTGCTTGTGACAACTATTGTCTTGTAACCTAGTTGTAGACTCTTTTAAACAACAAAAAAAAATTATTCCATAATTTTCCTAACTAATCCTAGGTTATTCTTGGGTCTCAAGTGGGTTGTTTTTAGCGGGCATTACACTTGGTATCGAGCATTCTTTGAAAATCTTGGGCCATTGGGCACACTAGAAAACTTGAGACATGAACTTTAAAACCTAGCACACTTTTAAATCTAGAAAACAACTTAGTTTAGAAATTAAATATTTTAGTAAACATGGAGACTAAGTAAGACCTATAATAAGGAGCTAACCCTTGTTTTTCTCTGTGAAGGGGGCATAGAAAAGATGAGGAGCCTTTTCACATAGACCTAGGCATACCACCTCGAGATCATGTTGTAGCAGTCATCCTACAACAGATTTTGTAGACTCTTAAGGATGTTAATGCCGCTCTATGCAGAGGGACCGTAGGGGCACATTCAGTTGGACATGATAGGGTGACATCCATTGAGGCTCATGCATCTCCTTGACATAGCGAGGAGCATAGAGGATAGAACTCCCATGAGGATTCTGTTGGAGCTGAGTCACCACAGGGGGGACAAGGAGACCAGGTTTCAGGACATAGAGATAGGTCTCAGAGCCCTAGGCTTAGGGATGTGCATGTAGAGACGCCTATGGACCATCAAACCACAACTGTAGATCACATCAGGTAGATCCTAAATCTTTAGCCATCACATTATTCTAGTGACACAAGTGGATTTCAGGTAGAGGCCTGGTTAGTGATCTTGAGCGGATGCTTCAAGCTCTGTCCTTGTTATAGCAACACGAAAGCTCATGTTGTGATCCATCTATTGAAGGATGGAGCTAGTGTTTGGTGGCGGACAGAGGAGTAGAAGCTCCATGTTAATTCTAAGACAGTTACCTAGGAGCTCTTTGAGGAGCGATTCAGGAGTAGATATTTGTCACGAAGGTTCATACAATAGAAGATAGATGAGTTTCATGACCTTGACATGCATCTCTTACATTAGCAAAGTATGAGAGTAGATTTCTAGATCTACTCTAGTATGTTGATTACATGCAAGATGAGTAGGTGCGGATCCACGAGTTCATCTGAGGCATGAATCTAGACATTAGAGGTGTAGTATGGATCCATTGTCCACATACATTAGCTGAGGCCATTGAGAAGGCCTATAAAGTAGAGAAGACTCGGGGAAAGACCCAACGGGCTAGAGGCGAGTCCGGAGCCATATACGGTAGATGCGGGACAGGACAAAAAATTGAGGGGGTCAATACCTCTTCCTCGTGGTGGATAAGGTTTTGCACATTAATCTTTTAAACCACAATAGCAGTAATAGTCCCGCCCACCTTATAGACCTCCATAGAGGTTTGATGCATAGAGAGGTCAGAGTATGGGGCTTCCTCCTAGGGGTCCCATCAGGACACAAGGTGCCTAGAGAGCTCACTCGGCGGGATCTCGCCTAGTAGAAACCTCGGAAAATAGCAAGTTAGATCATCAGGATCCACACCACAGAGCTCCAAAGTACCGTCTAGATCTACTACTCAGGGGAGAGGATCAGGTTGTTGTTTTGGGTGTGGGGTTACTAGACATTTTGGAAGAGACTGCCAACATAACCTAATAATAATGCTAAGGCACAAATCTCAGAGCCTACTATTGGTAATATAGGGCACAGTCATAGGATGTACATAGTGGTTGAGAACCGCTAGGAAGAGCATCAGAGTATAGTTATTGAGACTATAGGTAACATTAGTGGTATTCCTACCTCCATTTTGTTTGATTTTGGTTCTTTTGATTATTTTATTGCACCATCTTTAGTAAAGTGAAGTAGGCTAGTGGCAATCAGAAAAGGTCATAGTTAAGATGATGAGATGGCATCTAGAGCCAAGATCTCTTTAGAATCTTGAGTTAAGGAGTGTGTAGTGGATTTGGAACCTTTCACCGATACCTCAGATCTTCGTATCCTTCCATTGGGCTCCTATGGAGTCATCTTGGGCATGGAATGGTTATCTGCACATAGAGCCAGAGTGGATTGTTACCACAAGATCATATCCTGTATAGATGATCTAGGTTTGAGGGAGTGATAGCGGGGGTCGGGAGACTCGTTTCTATTTACAACATCTTCGTTGTGTAGATTAAGCGGTGTGTGTGACGGGGTTTCGAGATGTTTTTGTCATAGTTAGTGACCGATTAGAAGATGGGTCTAGTAAACCATCGCTAGATAACCATCCCATTTTGAGAGATTTTGTATATGTCTTTCCAGGGGAGCTACTGGGGTTACCGCCCCCACATGAGATTGACTTCCATATAAATCAGGTTCCGAGAGCAAAGCCTATCTCATGAGCACCTTACCGGATGACCACCCCAAAGCTCTGTGAGCTCAAGTTATAGCTTGAGGGCCTTTTGGAGAAGGGCCTAATTCATCCTAGTGTATCCCTTTGGGGTGCATCGGTGATCTTTGTAAAGAAGAAGGACAAATCCTTGTGGTTGCATATTGATTACCACCAGTTGAACAAAGTAATGATCAAGAATCGTTATCCCCTTCTGTGCATATGATTTGTTTGACTAGATGAGTCGAGCTACCATCGGTTGAGGATTTCAAATGTGGACATTCATAAGACCGCCTTCCATACGAGATATGGCCACTATGAGTTCATAGTGGTACCTTTTGGTTTGACTAATGCCCCACAATATTTATGAGTTTGATGAATGGGGTATTCAGGACTTTCTTAGATCACTTTGTGCTCATCTTCCTTGATGACATTTTGATTTACTCACGTATGTGTGAGGAGCACCTTCGCCAAGTTCTTGGTGTCTTTAGGAGTAGTAAATTTACGGGAACTTGGAGAAGCATGTTTTCTTTCGGTGGAGTGTACAGTATTTGGGTCATATCATTTTTGGGGAAGGTATCGTTGTTGATCCTTCCAAGATTAGAGCTATTATGGATTGGCCAACACCCACTACTGTGATAGAGGTGCGTAGCTTCATGGGATTAGCAGGTTATTATAGGATATTTGTTTAGGACTTCTCTCGGATTGCGCACCCCATCACTTCCCTTCAGCGAAAGGGAAGAAGTTTTTTTTGGTCAGACAGTGTGAGCAAGCCTTCAGACACTAAAGGAATGCCTCACTACAACACCTATTCTTGCAGTGTCGGATCCACAGGGTGAGTTTTTCGTATGCATGGATGCTTCTTTGGTAGGACTTAGAGGTGTGTTGATGCAGGAGGGAAGAGTAGTGGCTTTTGAGTCTCACAAAATCAAGGATTATGAACTTAATTATCTAACTCACAATCTTGAGCTTGTGGTAGGTGTTCATGCTTTGGTTCGATGGAGGTACTTTCGCTTGGTCAAAGATTCACACTCGAGCAGTTACTTGAGTTTTGCCACCTCTTCACGTAGCCCAATCTCAACACTCATTAACGGCGTTAGATGGAGTTTCTTTGTGAGTATGTTATGGAGATAGAGCATATGAAGGGAAAGGAGAATGTGGTGGCAAACACTCTTAGCAAATGGAGACATGTGATTATGGTCACTTCGGTGGGCACAAATTTTGGAGCAGGATTCTTCGGTAGCTTAGGACTCTTGATATCTTCTACATTGTAGTTCGAGAAGAGATTGAGTCCTAGAGACCCCTTGAAGGGAAGTTTGATGGTTTCTCACTACGGTCGGATGGCCTTATCAGGCATAGAGGTTGGATTTCTATTCCTAGAGATGGAGGCTTGAGGTAGGACATATTGACAGAGGCACATCGTGCACCCTATTCAGCCCATCCTGGGGTGAAGAAGATGCACGCTACTTTGAGAAAGTTGTATCACTGGAGAGGAATTCACAGAGAGATGTAGCTTACTTTTTGTCACGTTGTTTAGAGTTCTAGAAAATCAAGGTTGAATATCAACATCTAGCTGGCCTTCTCTTTCCTCATGCTATACCGGAGTGGAAATGGGACACCATTTCCATGGACTTCATTGTTGGGATACCGATGTCGAGATATCACCACGACGCCATCATGGTCACAGTTGATAAATTGACGTGAAGTGGATAAATTTTCTCAAGTAAAGACCACTTATAAAACTAGTGCAAAGTGGCATAGGTATATCTTGATGTGATTGTCAAGTTGCACGGGATTCCGCAAAAGATCATTAGTGACCGCGATCCTTCGTACACTTCCCATTTTTAGACTACCATGCAGTATGCCCTTGGGATGAGAATCAACTTCAACACAACATATCACCCCAAGACAAATGGATAGACCGAGTGGGTGAATCATATTTTAGAGGATATGCTCAGGATGTATGTGATGGATCAGTAGTCTAGATGGGAGGAGTACCTGTACTTGGTGGAGTTTGCCTACAATAATAGTTTTTAGAGTTCTATAGGCATGGATCCTTTTTAGGATTTGTATGGTAGAGAGTGTAGGACACCTCTTAGTTGGGACAGGTTAGAGGACAGGGTTTTTCTTGTACCAACTTTGTTGCAGGACATGGAGCAATAGGTGGTTTTGATATGATATGAGAGATTGTAGGAGGCACCAGACGGGTAGAAAAAGTACAGAGATAAGCATAGGACCAACCGTAGTTTTGATGTGGGCATGAAGGTGTTCCTTTATGTCAGGCCACATAAGAGCCCTATCCATTATGGAAAAGGTTCTAAGTTAGCTCCTAGATTCGTTGGACCTTTTGAGATCTTAGAGCGTATCATTCCTTTGGCCAACCATCTATCATTGCCACCTAGATTGTCTTGCGAACATGATGTGTTTCATGTTTCGAGTTCTTAGGAGATATATTGCAGATCCTTCTCATGTGTTGTATTGGACATCATTTTAGGTGCGAGGATCAAATTTAGGTGGTGGTGTTGTCCGTTCACATTTTAGATCACAACACCCAAGGCCTTCGAGGCGAGAGAGATTGACCAAGTCCAGTGCGGTGGGACAAATATGACGAGACTGCGGCTACATGGGAGGATGCTACTTTACTACGAGTTCAGTTTCCACATTTGTTCCAGTGACTTCAAGGAGGAAGTCGAGTCTAAGTGAAGGGGGATGTAGTGCCCACTTCCCTTTGACACCTTTTGATCATCGATCATGATCTTTGCTAAGTATATTATGGACATGATTATGGACTTTATTATAGTCGATGTTAGATGTTAGACCATGGATTATTGTTGACCTTGATTCAGTTCTAATGCATGATGATTATTAGAGACATTTTGGATATTGATGTTGATATCTTGATTGAAATGGTTATATTATGGATGTTGTTCGGACATGTGATATTTGGATATTGTGAGTAGAGCTAGAAATGGAAAATTATTTGATGATGATATAATTGTTGAGTAAAAATTGTAAATGATCTTGTTGGTTGGTTGGATGTTGTTGTGATTCATATATCTAGATGATTTTGGATGTTCGATATGGCCTTGAGGCCGAAGGAGGTGTTTTTGTTTTTCAGGTTAAAATATCACAACAAGCATAGGGGGATTGGAGACCAAGCACATTGGAATTCTAGATGAATTCAACAAGGTCACCATGGCAACTTGTATTGTTTGTGTGTGGTTGTTTTGTTAGGGATTCCAATGGCGGGATCACCTTTAAAAGTGACCAAGGGATTTTTGTTTATTTGGTTATTCTAGCTAATTTTTTCATTTGTTTTAAGTGGTGCACTTACCCATTTCATTATTTAATTAATGTGGTGTTAATATTGTGAGTAATCATATTGTTAAGTTAATTAATTAAAAGATATCATGGGAATGTAATTAATATTGATGTTGGTTATGTTTTAAAGTGTTGTAAGAATGTGTAAGTTAACTTTTGAGTGTGAAACACTCCACCTTCTTGGAAATTCGAAATTGTCCTTGGAGGCTGATTTTGGAGGCTTATGGGACAAGTTACACTTGTCCCATACCTCTTCAATTTACTTACCAACCATACCTATGGTTTGGGGGTTAAAATTAGACTTTTAGAATGTTTGTTGGGAGGACAAATTGTAATTTTTAATTGTACTTTTCTTACATGGTTTAATTTCAGTCCTTTGCGGTGTGGGTTGGATTTGATTATGTAAGTAAAGCTGTCATATTATTCACCCACCTATTTATTATGCATTGGAGAATGAAGTTGACTTTTCATATGAGGTTTTGGATGTGTGATGTGGCTTCCTACATGGATCCATCTCTTCCTCTTCTCTTCCCTCTTCTATAAAATTTGAATTGCTTGCCTTTCTTTGGGTTGCTTCACTTTTGGCAAACTTCTTTTGGGCCAATTCCTTTGTTATTCGGAGCTCTTGCTTAGAGAAGTTTTTTTGGGAGATTGTTGCATGCTTGTGCTTGGTTGATTTGGGTTGCTTGCTTTGAGATAAAGCTTGTTGTTTTAGAACTTGGAACAACTCCGTCATGGAGAGGTAGGAACTTGGCTCTTAAAATGTTTTGTTTTGTTTATGAAATTGTTTTGTTGTGAATGTTTTGGCATGTTTGTGGGATGTTGGGTAGATGGCCTAGGAATGGTGTAGGAGAAGACTATGGGGTTTATTTTGTGATAGGCACAAGTGTTTTGGGGAGGTATAAGTGTAGAGGGAGTTGGGATTTGGGTTCCACCTTACAAAGAAATAGCTTGCATTTCTTTACTCATTATGGGGTGCCATAAGAGGTTGGGGAGGCATAAGGAAATGTGAGAAATAATGATTACTTGGGGAGGCATAAGGGCATGTCGGGGCTCACGATATACTATATTTTGGTGGTTTGAAATCAGGTGGTGATACCCATTTCCCCTTTGGGAGGCATAAGTAGCATCCCCCATAGTTTCTTGCTCCTTTGGCTTGCATGATGAAGCCTAAGTTTTGTTTGCTATGTTTTAATGTGGTTGCAAACTACATTCTATTTTGGATTGTGTTTTAAATGTAAAATTTGCATGTGTGTTTGTGGAAGCCTATTGTTGCCATGAGTTGAAACACATATTTTATTACATTATGGTTGGGGCTCGGGGGCCAATGAAGAAGGATGGCTTCTCCTTGTCATTGGATGTCTTGGTTGGGTGGAGAGCATTGCCTTTCCCTGCTCTTATTGTGCTCAAAATTAGGAGAATGATAAAACTACATGCTTTGATGTTCTAGAGCAAAAAATAAAATAAAAATTTTGACAGTACCTTGTTGAAAAGAAATCTTATTATAACCTTTCCCAAAAGTGAAGCAACCCAAAACAAGGCAAGCAATTCAAATTTTATAGAAGAGGGAAGAGAAGAGGATGAGGTGGATCCATGTAGATATGTTTTGTAATGGACATATGTTATATTGAATATGAAAGTTGTAATTTTCAAATGTAAAGGAGAGATATAGACTCTGTTTTTATTTTGAAAGAAAGAGATTTATTTTGTATATTGTATTGTGAAAATCAACATAAAGAGAAGTTGTAAAAGAAGGAAATCTTGTCTTTTGTATAATAGTTGCATTCTTTTCCATGATTAGAACTACTACTTTTTAAAATCTGAGTTTGAAATGTATTTGAAATCTCTATTTGAAAGGAAGAAATACGTGTGAGTAAAATACGAGAACTCTATCTTTTGAAAAGTGTAAAATTGGAAATCGAATTGCATTTTGGTTTTCAATTGTTTGATTTGAATCAACTAAATTTATTAGATTAGAATTGGAATGAATTCTAATACTTGGAAGATGAAAATGGAAAATAGATCCTTTAAAATTTGATCTCTGTTTTGTATTTTCAAACTGGTAAATACTTTATCAAAAATGCACAATTAGAACCTGCAACAATGAAATAACAAATTAAACAATTAAATTGAAGTAGTATGCCCTAAAAAAATTCAATTGGACAAAAACACTTAAGGAATTTCTTAGAATACTTAGCAAAATAGGGGTCAAAAACAGTTTTTTGTCGTTTTTACCATCAAAGTTATATTTTTGTTCTTGGGAGTCAATAAAACAAAGTTACCTTCCAAATCCATCCTAAATTTATCTAAGATCAATTTCCCCATGTTTAATTCACATGTTGAGAGAGGAAGAAGATCAATTGATAAAAATTTCATAAGTTAAAATTTACCAGTTTGCCTTTTAAAAGCTTACATATTGTTTTCATAAAATTTACCCCATAAAATTTCTCAAAATAAAATATTAATGATTTTTATGTTTAGAGGATGTCAGAGCTTTCGAAAAGTCCTCATTTGCAAAAACATGCGTTTCAATCAAAAGTTATGGCCTTGAAGTTTTCACTTCATTTTGGCTTCAAAATTTTTTAAGCTGTTAAATTTAATTAACAAAATTATCGGGAAATATTTATAAGTTTTCCCCATGTCCCCACCAGTGTAGCCAATCATTGAATGACAAGTGGCTTGGAGAGGTGTTGGTGGAGGTGTGGATCTTTTTCTACCTTAGCGCTTCAAAATGAAAATTTGGCAAATTTTCCTAACTTCTCCCATGAGCACCCAACCCGCATGACCTATGAATGGATGACACATGTCCCCAAAATGTCGGCGAGAGGAGTGGAGTGTCCTAAAGCTTTACGCTTCTAATGGAAACTTTTCCCAAATCTCCTTGCCGACACTGCCGATCCGCCTAATGAACTTCGACACATGGCGTCAAGAGGCATTGGTGGATTTTATTCCCATGCGCCTTTTTAACCCTTAGGAAAAAATGCTTATTTTTCCCTGCTAACCCAATTCCCCATGTTGGATTAGACCATGCCACATGTCCTTACGGCTTGGGGTAAAATATCATTTTCAAGCGGGAGTCCCACTTTGTGGACGCGTGGGTGCACCTAGGCAAAGTGCGCTTTTCACCCAAACACAAAGAATCCAACTTTCCTCCTGTGATCTTCCGACTCGAATGCCTTTGGGGAAAATTTTCTTCCCACGGCTTGCAAGCCCTTACATGGGAAAATTTTCTTCCCACGATCTGCCGACTGCGCACTGGAAAAATTTCTTCTGTGGCCCGAAGGCCCACGCACGGAAAACTATCTTCCTGCGGCCCGTAGGCTGCGCATGTAAAAATTTCTTCCCACAGCCCATGAGAGCCTATGCCTTTGTAAAAAATTCTTCCCATGGGCCATAGGCCGCACATGGAAAATTTTCTCCCCTAGGCCCACAAACCTGCTCTTGGGAAAAGTTTCCTCCTAGATCCGTTGGCCCCTAACTTGAGAGATATGAGGAGTTAGGAGGACTTCTTTATATCACCGGAAAGGTGAGGAAATTTCTATCTAATGGGAATGTTTTGGGAAGTTTTGAGTGCACTAATTTTGAGAAAAATTAAGTTGAATCTTTTAAGCCTGTTAGAGAGTGGTATAGTGAGAAATTACCCTCTTAACCTAATTGATTAATCTAACCTAAGTTTGGACCTTGTGATCTTTTATAATTTTTTCATATTAATAAAAATATAAGCTATTAATAGTATTTGGCTTTGAAACTTACTTGCGACAATTGTTGTCTTGTAACCTAGTTGTAGACTCTTTTAAAAACACAAAAAAATTATTCCATAATTTTCCTAACTAATCCTAGGTTATTCTTGGGTCTCAAGTGGGTTGTTTTTAGTGGGAATTACACTTGGTATCTAGAGAAGTGGTTTAAAATCTTGGGCCATTGGGCACACTAGAAAACTTGAGACATGAACTTTAAAACCTAGCACACTTTTAAATCTAGAAAACAACTTAGTTTAGAAATTACATATTTTAGTAAACACGGAAACTAAGTAAGACCTAGAATAAGGAGCTAACTCTTGTTTTTCTTTTGTGCAAGGGGTGTAGACAAGATGAGGATCCTTTTCACATAGACCTAGGCATACCACCTCCAGATCATGTTGTAGCAACCATCCTACCATAGATTTTGTAGACTCTTCAGGATGTTAATGTCGCTCTACGCGGAGGGACCGTAGGGCACATTCAACTAGACATGATAGGGTGACATCCATTGAGGCTCGTGCATCTCCTCGGTATAACGAGGAGTATAGAGGAGAGAACTCCCATGAGGATTTGAGTTAGAGTTCGAGTCGCCCGGAGGGGACATGGAGACTAGGTTTTAGGATACATAGATAGGTCTCGGAGCCCTAGGCTTAAGGATGTGCATGCAGAGAGGCCTAGGTGCTATCAGACCACAGCTGCAGATCACATCAGGGAGATCTTGAAGCTTTGGCCATCACATTATTCTAGTGACACAAGTGGATTTAAGGTAGAGGCCTGGTTGGTGAGCTTGAGTGGATGCTTTAAGCTTTGTCCTTGTTCTAGCAACACGAAAGCTCATGTTGTGATCCATCTATTGAAGGATGGAGCTAGTGTTTGGTGGTGGAAAGAAGAGCAAAAGCTCCATTTTGATTCTGAGATAGTTACCTAAGATCTCTTTGAGGAGTGATTCAAGAGTAGATATTTGTCACGGAGATTCATACAACAATGAATAGATGAGTTTCATGACCTTGGCGGTATCTCTTCCGATGGCAGAGTATGAGAGTAGATTTCTAGATCTAATCCAGTATGTTGATTACAAGAAGGATGAGCAGGTGTGGATCCTTGGGTTCATCGGGGCCGAATCTAGACATTAGAGGTGTACTTATGGATCCATTGTCCATAGACATTAGCTGAGGCCATTTAGAAGGCCTATATAGCGAGAGGAGACTCGGGAAAAAAACCCAGCGAGACTAGAGACCAAGTCCAGGACCCGTATATAGTAGAGGAAGGACAAGCAGATCGAGGGGGTCAATACCTCTTCCTCATAGTGGATAGGGTTTTATGCAATCATCTTTTAAACCATAGTAGCGATAGTGGTCCCGCCCACCTTATAGACCTCCACAGAGGTTTGATGCACAGAGAGGTCAGAGTATGGGGACTCCTCCTAGGGGTCCCATCAGGACACAAGGTGCCCAGAGAGCTCACTCGGTAGGAGCTTGCTAGTAGAGACCTCAGCAGACCGCAGTCACATCATCAGGATCCACACCACATACCTCAGAGTGCTTATGCTGACCTGCTTTACTCGGGAGAGAGGATCAGGTTGTTATTTTGGGTGTGGGGTTCTTTGGACATTTTGGAGATACTGCCCACAGAACCCTAATAACAAGGGTAAGGCACAAATCTCAGAGCCTATTGTTGGTGATATGGGGCACAATCATAGGATGTACGCAGCGGTTAAGAATCACTAGGAAGAGCATCAAAGTATAGTTATTGAGACTACAGGTAACATTAGTGGTATTCCTACCTCCATTTTGTTTGATTCTAGTTCTTTTGATTCTTTTATTGCACCATATTTAGTAGAGCGATGTAGGCTGGTGGCAGTTAGGCAGGGTCATAGTTGGGATGTTGAGATGGCTTTTGGAGCCAAGATCTCTGTAGACTCCTTAGTTAAGGAGTGTGTAGTGGATTTGGGACCTTTCACCACTACCTCGGATCTTCGTATCCTTCCATTGGGCTCTTATGGAGTCATCTTGGGCATGGACTGGTTATCTACACATAGAGCTAGAGTGGATTGTTACCACAAGATCATATCTTGTATATATGATCTAGGAGTTGAGGCAGTGATAGTGGGGTCAGGAGACCTATTTTTATTCGCACCATCTCACATTTGTGTAGCTTAAGTGGTGTGTGCGATGAGATTTTTAGATGTTTTTATCACGAGTTAGTGACCGATTAGAAGATGGGTCTAGTGGACCATCACTAGATAACCATCCCATTTTGAGAGAGTTTGTAGATGTCTTTCCAGAGGAGCTACGGGGTTACCGCTCCCACATGAGATTGACTTCTATATAAATTGTGTTCAAGAGAAAATCCTATCTCACGAGCACCTTACGAGATGACCACCCCGAGCTCTGTGAGCTCAAGTTATAACTTAAGAGGGCCTTCTAGAGAATGGCCTAATTCATCTAGCGTATCCCCAGGGTGCTTTGAGTGATATTTGTAAAGAAGAAGGACATATCCTTGTGGTTCGTGTATTGATTACCGCTAGCTTAACAAAGTAATGATCAAGAATCGTTATCCCCTTCCACACATTGATGATTTCTTTGACCAAATGAAGGGAGCCACAACTTTCTCTAAGATAGTCCTTGAGTCAGGCTACCATCAGTTGAGGATTTCGGAGGTGGACATTCATAAGACCATCTTCCGGACGAGATATGGCCACTATGAGTTCACAGTGGTACCTTTTGGTTTTACTAATGCCCCAATAGTATTTATGAGTTTGATGAATGGGGTATTCAGGACTTTCTTAGATCACTTTGTGCTAATCTTTCCTGATGACATTTTGATTTACTCACGTACGCTTGCAGAGGAGCACTTTGCTAGGTTCTTGAGTGTCTTTGGGACCAACAACTTTACTGGAACTTGGAGAAGTGTGTTTTCTTTCAGACGGAGGTACAGTATTTGGGTCATATCATTTCTAGGGAAGGTATCATAGTTGATCCTTCCAAGATTAGATCTATTATGGATTGGTCAGCACCACTACTCTTGTGTGACAGAGTTTGCACTTCATGGGATTAGCAGGTTATTACAGGAGATTTGTTTAGGACTTCTCTCGAATTGTGCACCCCATCACTTCACTTCGGCAGAAAGGGAAGAAGTTCTTTTGGTGATACTGTTTGTGAGCAAGCCTTTAGGACATTGAAGGAATGCCTCACTAAAACACCTATTCTTGCGGTGTTGGATCCACGGGGTGAGTTGTTTGTATGCACTGAGATGCTTCTTTGGTGGGACTTGGAGGTGTGTTGCTACGAGGGTAGAGTAGTGGCTTTTGAGTCTCGTAAACTCAAGGAATATGAGCTTAGTTATCGACTCATGATCTTGAGCTTGTGGTAGGTTTGCATGCTTTGGTTCGATGGAGGCACTTCTACTTTGTCAAATATTCACACTCAGGGCAGATCACTTGAGTCTTTATCACCTCTTCACGAAACCCAATCTCAACGCTCATCAGCGGCGTTTGATGGAGTTGCTTTATGAGTATGATATGGAGATAGAGCATGTGAAGGGGAAGGAGAATGTGGTGGTAGACATTGTAAGCAAACAGGACACATGTGATTATGGCCACTTCAGTAGGCATAGATTTTTGGAGTAGGATTCTTCAACAGACTTCCTCTTGACAGCTTCTACATTGCATTTCGAGTAGAGATCGAGTCCCAGAGACCCCTTGAAGGGAAGCTTGATGGTTTCTTACTAGAGCCGGATGGCCTTATCAAGCAAAGAGGTTGGATTTATGTTCCCAGAGATGGAGGCTTGAGACAGGACATATTGTGAGAGGAACATCATGCACCCTATTTAGCCCATTCGGGGATGAAGAAGATGCATCATACTTTGAGACAATTATATCACTTGAGAGGAATTCACGAGAGACATGGCTTATTTTATGTCACGATGTTTAGAGTGCCAGAAAGTGAAGGCCGAGCATCAACATCTAGCTAGCCTTCTCTTTCCTCATGTTATACCGGAGTGGAAATGGGACACCATTTCCATGGACTTCATTGTTGGGCTACCGATGTCGAGATATCACCACAACGCCATCATGGTCATGGTTGATAAATTGACAAAAGTGGCTGACTTTTCTCTAGTTAAGACCACTTATACACCTAGTGCGATGGGCACGGTATATCTTGATGATATTGTCGAGTTGCATGGGATTCTGAAGAAGATCATTAGTGACCGCAATCCTTTGTACACTTCTCATTTTTGGACTACCATGTAATATTCCCTTGGGATGAGAATCAACTTCAGCACAACATATCAGCCCGAGACATATGGACCGGACCAAGCGGGTGAATCAAATTTTAGAGGATATGCTCAGGATGTATGTGATGGATCAACAATCTAGATGGGAGGAGTACCTGTACTTGGTGGAGTTGGGCTACGATAATAGTTTTCAGAGTTCTATAGGCATGGATCCTTTTTAGGCTTTGTATGGTAGAGAGTGCATGACACCTTTTAGTTGGGATAGGTTAGAGACGGGGTTTTCTTGAACCAGGCTTTGTTGCAAAACATGGAGTAGCATGTGGTTTTGATCGAGACAGAGATATTGTAGGAGACACAGGATAGCAAGAAGAAGTACATAGATCAAGTATAGGAGCGACCGTAGTAGTTTTGATGTGGGCATGAAGGTATTCCTTCATGTTAGGACACATAAGAGCCCTATCCATTATGGAAAAGGTTCTAACTTAGCTCCTAGATTCATTGGACCTTTAGAGATCTTGAAGCATATCGTCCCTTTGACCTACCATCTAGCGTTGTAACCTAATTTGTCTTGCGTACATGATGTGTTTCATATTTCAATTCTTAGCGAGATATATTACGGATCCTTCTCATGTGATGCATTGGACCTCCTTGTAGGTGCAAGATCACATTCAAGTGGCGGTGGAGCCCATTCACATTTTAGATTGCAAGACCCTAGGCCTTCAAGGCAGATTGATTGACAAATTCGGGGTGCAGTGGGATAGATATGATGAGACTGCTGACTACATGTGAGGATGCTACTTTACTACGAGTTCGGTTTCCACATTTGTTCCAATGACTTCCGGGAGGAAGTCGAGTCTAAGTGGAGGGGATGTAGTGCCCACTTCCCTTTGACACCTTTTGATACTGATCATGATAATCTTTGCTTTGAGTATATTATGGACATGATTATGGACTTTATTAGAGTTTGATGTTAGATGTTAGACCATGGATTATGGTTGACCTTGATTGATTATGATGCATGATGATTATTAAAGACATTTTAGATATTGATGTTGATATCTTGATTCACATGGTTTTATTATGGATGTTGTTCGGATATGTGATATTTGGATATTGTGACTAGCCCTAGAAATGGAAAATTATTTGATGATGATATAATTGTTGAGAAAAATTGTAAATGATCTTGTTGGTTGGTTGGATGTTGTTTTTATTCATATATCTAGATGATCTTGGAATTTTATTTATATTATTTTGGATGTTCTGCTATGGCCACGAGGTGAAGGAAGTATTTGTGTTTTGCAGGTTAAAATATCACAAAAAACATCGGGGATTGGAGACCAACCACATTGGAATTCTAGATGAATTCAACAAGGTCACCATGGAAACTTGTATTGTTTCTGTGTGGTTGTTTTGTTAGGGATTCCCATGGGGGGGATCACCTTTAAATGTGACCAAGGGATTTTATGTTTTTCTATTATTTTGTTTTTTTGTTTATTTTTTTCATGTGTTTTATGTGGTGCACTTACCCATTTTATTATTTAATTAATGTGGTGTTAATATTGTGAGTAATCATATTGTTAAGTTAATTAATTAAAAGATATCATGTGAATGTAATTAATATTGTTGTTAGTTATGTTTTAAATTGTTGTAAGAATGTGTAAGTAATATGTAGGTGATGTGTAAGTTAACTTTTGAGTGTGAAACACTCCACCTTCTTGGAAATTCAAAATTGTCCTTGGAGGCTAATTTTTGGAGGCTTATGGGACAAGTTACACTTGTCCTATACCTCTTCAATTTACTTAGCAACCATACCTTGGGGGTTAAAATTAGACTTTTATAATGCTTTTGGGAAGAGAAATTGTAAGTTTTAATTGCACTTTTCTTACATGATTTAATTTCAGTCCTTTGGAGTGTGGGTTGGATTTGAGCATGTAAGTAAACTGTCATATTATTCAGCCACCTATTTATTATACATTGGAGAATGAAGTGGAAATTTGGGATGAGGTTGAGGATGTATGGTGTGGCATCCTACATGGATCCACCTCATCCTCTTCTCTTCCCTCTTCTATAAAATTTGAATTGCTTTCCTTGTTTTGGGTTGCTTCACTTTTGGGAAAATTCTTTTTGGGTGAATTCCTTTACTATTCTGGAGCTCTTGCTTTGGAGAAGATTTTTTTGGGAGATTGTTGCATGCTTATGATTGGCTGATTTGGGTTTCTTTCTTTGAGATAAAGCTTGTTGTTTTGAACTTGGACCAACTCCATCATGGAGAGGTAGGAACTTGGCTCTTGAAATGTTTCCTTTTGTTTATGAAATTGTTTTGTTGTGGATATTTTGGCATGTTTGTGGGATGTTGGGTAGATGGCCTAGGAATGGTGTAGGAGAAGACTATGGGGTTTATTTTTTGGCAAGCACAAGTGTTTTGGGGAGGTATAAGTGTGGAGTGAGTTGAGATTTGGGTTCCACCTTACAAAGAAATAGCTTGCATTTATATACTCATTATGGGGTGCCATAAGAGGTTAGGGAGGCATAAGGAAATGTGAAATAAGGAGCACTTGGGGGAGGCATAAGGGCATGTCGGGGCTTGATATACTATATTTTGGTGGTTTGAAATCAGGTGGTGATACCCATTTCCATTTTGGGAGGCATAAGTAGCATCCCCATAGTTTCTTTCTCCTTTCACTTGCATGATGAAGCTTGAGTTTTGCTTTCTATGATTTAATGTGGTTCTGAAAGTACATTCTATTTTGGACTGTGTTTTAAATGTAAAATTTGCATGTGTGTTTGTGGAAGCCTGTTGTTGCCATGAGTTGAAACACATATTTTATTGCATTATGGTTGGGTCTAGGGGGCCAATGAAGAATGATGGCTTCTCCTTATCATTGGATTTCTTGGTTAGGTGGAGATCGATGTCTTTCCCCTGCTCTTGTTGTGATCAAAATTGGAAGAATGATAAAACTACATGTTGTTGTTCTAGAGCAAAAAAAAGAGAGAGAAAAAGTTTGACAGTCCCTTGTTGAAAAGAAATCTTATTGTAACCTTTCCCACTTGAAGTGGATGAAATCATATATGTTTTATAATGGAGATATGTTGTATTGAATATGAAAGTTGTAATTTTGAAATGTAAAGGAGAGATATAGACTCTGTTTTTGTTTTGAAAGAAAGAGATGTATTTTGTATATTGTATTGTGAAAATCAACAGAAAAGAGAAGTTGTAAAAGAAGGAAATCTTGTATTTTGTATAATAGTTGCATTCTTTTCCATGATTGGAACTACTACTGTTTAAAATCTAAGTTTGAAATGTATTTGAAATCTCTATTTGAAAGGAAGAAATGCGTGTGAGGAAAATACATAACTCTATCTTTTGAAAAGTGTAAAATTGGAAATCAGAATTGCATTTTGGTTTTGAATAGTCTTATATGAATCAACTAAATTTACTAGATTAGAATTGGAGCGAATTCTAATACATGGAAGATGAAAATGGCAAATAGATCCTTTAAAATTTGATCTCTGTTTTGTATTTTCAAACTGGTAAATACTTTATCCAAAAATGCACAGTTCGAACTGCAACAATGAAATAACAAATTAAATGATTAAATTGAAGTAGTATGCCCTAAACAAATTCAATCGAACAAAAATACTTAAGGAATTTCTTAGAATACTTAGCAAAATCGGGATCAAACAGTTTGTTGTCGTTTTTGTTGTCAAAGTTGTATTTTTGTTATTGGGATTCAATAAAACCAACTTATCTTCAAAATCCATCCTATATCCATCTAAGAACAATTTCTCCATGTCTAATTGACATGTTGAGAGAGGAAGAAGATCAATTGATTAAAATTTCATAAGTTAAAATTTACCAGTTTACCTTTTAAAAGCTTGTAGATCATTTTCATTAAATTGACCCTTAAACTTTATCAAAACGAAAGATTAATGATTTTAGTGTATAGAGGATGTCGAGAGCATTCCAAAAGTCTTCATTTTCCAAAACCGAGTTTCCAATCAAAAGTTATGGCCTTCTAAAGTTTTCACTTCATTTTGGCTTCAAAATTTTTCTAACTGTGAAATTTAATTAATAAAATTTTCGGGAAAAATTTCTAAGTTTTCTCCACATCCCCACTAGCCGCAACCAATCATTGACTTACATGTGGCTTGGACAGGTGTTGGTAGATGTGCGGATCTTTTTCTACCTTAGCGCTTCAAAAGAAAATTTTGGCAAATTTTCCTAACTTCTCCTCCCACGAGCCCTGCCGACCGCATGACCTATGAATAGATGACACTGTCCCCACGAATTTTGATGGAGGCGTGGAGTTTCCCAAAGATTTACGCTTCAAAAGTCAACTTTTCCCAAATCTCCCCATCGACCCACCGATCCACAGCCAATGAATGTCTGACACGTAGTGTCAAGAGGCACCAACGGAGGCACGAGTGGATTTTAATCCCATGCACCTTTTTAACCCTTAGGAAAAATTCCTATTTGTCCCTGCTAACCCGCTTCCCTGCGTTGGCTTAGAATGTGCCACGTGTCCCTTGTGGCCCGGGGTAAAATCTCGTTTTTGGGCATAGAGTCCCGCTGCGGACACACGAGAACACGTGGGAAAGTGTGCTTTTCACCCAAGCGCTAAGAATCCAACTTTCCTACCCCACTCCGCCGACCCGAAAACCTTTGGGGAAATTTGTCTTCCCGCGGCCCGCAAGCACGCAGCATGGGAAAAATTTCTTCACGCAGCCTCAAGCCCGCTCTTGGGAAAATTTCTTCTCATGGCCTGAAGCCCGTGCATAGGAAAAATTTCTTCCCACAGCCCATAAGCCCATACATGGAAAATTTTCTCCCCTAGGCTCATGAGACCGCTCTTGGGAAAATTTTCCGCCCTAGGTCCGTCGGCCCCTAACTTGAGAGATATGAGGAATTAGGAGGACTTCTTTATATCACCGAAAAAGTGAGGAAATTTCCTATCTAATGAGAATGTTTTTGGGAAGTTTTGAGTGCACTAATTTTGAGAAAAATTAATTTGAATGTTTTAAGTGTGTTAGAGAGTGGTATAGTGAGAAATTACCCTCTTAACATAATTGATTAATCTAACCCTAAGTTTGGACCTTGTGATCTTTTATAATTATTATATTAGTTAAAATATAAGCTATTAATAGTATTTGGCTTTGAAACTTGCTTGCAGCAATTGTTGTCTTGCACACAGTTGAGACTCTTTTAAACAACACAAAAAAAAAATTATTCCATAATTTTCCTAACTAATCCTACGTTATTCTTGGGTCTCATGTGGGTTGTTTTTTTGGCGTTACAATTCCAAATTCACATAATATAAGACTAGATCCAAGGAACCTACACATAAAATGTGAACATCATCAAACCTATCATTGATGAATTCATATTTGAACATGTATAAGGAAAACGTATTAAGACTCGAACATATAGAAGCATGAAACTTGATAAATACATTTTTAGCTTTTATCTAACATGTGAGCTCATTATTTTCTTAATTTGTTTACTTTTTCATTTCTATGCCCTAATCACTTTTTTACCATTTTCTAAAATGAAAAAACTATACTAAATTACCAAATTAACATGGTTTAGATTTGGTTAGGACTACCATTTTATAGTTTCTAAATTAGTACTCTAGGTTAATAATATTATATTATGTTTGTGCATATAATTTAAACAAACCTATATTGTTTTTTGACTTTTGGAATGTTGGTTGTGTTTTTAGTCAAGACATAAGAGCCATGATAATAATGAGTAGATAGAACTCACAAACAACATATCGTGTTTTCTACGGGCCTTACAATGTATTGAGGTTGAATTAAGATTTTGAGCAAGAAGAGCAATTTTCTAGTGATTCACATTGTAACAAAAAAAAATGAGTGAGTTTTTAATGATGATAATAAGGTGACCTCATTCACATAATCATTTTTGCATCTCTCGTAACCATTTCTACAATTTTAAATATGGTTAATCATTTCCTAATATCAAATATAACTGACCCCGTTTTAATTTTAGATATAATTGACCATTTCCATTACATTATTTTTTCCTTTTAAATGTATTTGTCCGTACTTGACCCTTATTATCTACTACTAACAATTTCTGGGCATTCATGCATAATCAATATTATCTCTTAAACTGTAAAACTATATTTCTTTCATACATTTCAAATATTCTAACTTATTTCTAAATATTCCTCTCTTTAAATACCCTCTAATTTCCCAATTAGATATTGATTATTTCATTTGAATTAGAGCCTGTCACAGATATGTGATTAGTTTAGTGTATTGGTTAATATGAAACCACTTTCAGCATTTAACTAGACAAGAAAAAGTATGAGACTTCCAGAGAACCCACGTGATATAATCATGCATTGCGTAGGGGCCTTTCGTAGCTGCTTCCCTTCAATTACAAACATCAAAATTTGCTAAGTCAGATATTCACATCCTCTTTCCTGGTTGGCATTCTCTTGATAAGAAACTCTACCAAATCCAGATTTCATTCATACCTGACATCATTTAATATAAGGATTAATCTAATGTCATTTAAAATGATGTGTGCAATCTTTAAAAAATTACCATGTACCAACAGTTCAATTGATTTGGTCTCATAAACTGTCTTTGAAAGTCTCGTATACATTAGAATATCTTCTTCTTCCAACTTCCACATGAATCCAATGTGGACAATCTTGGGCAAATCCGGGCCTGCACCAGACTAATGCCTATGGAACGGCATGGGTTGACGACATATAAACCTACATAGCTAATAAGTCAGTAGTCGTCGTTAACTGTTACTCTATTTGCGAGGGTCTCTCTTCTCGTAGGTATCTTCCACATAAAAGAAATAACTTGTGCTTATCCAAACTAATAACAAACAGTCTATGAAGTTGAAGTCATATTTCTATATTGAATATTCCTTCATTGATACCATTAAGTGCTCACCGGGTCAATGGTAATGTTGCTATTCAACTCACTCTATATATGTAGATAGTCAATAGATAAAAGTACAATTAATTATGTTTTTGACGGTGAAATGTAGAATAGATTCATGTATTAATGATAGAGATTTTAATAATATATACGAGATGAAAATAATTTATAGGTTTTGAGATCATTTTCATGAAACTTGAGGTTGTGAATTAGTACTTTGTCATCTTGTGGTTCTTCTAGACGTTGTGGGATATAATATTTAATGTCCTTTCTTGGGGTCCTTGCCTTTCGGGAAGGCCTATAAAATTTTGTCCTCCCTTTCTCATCCGGCTATTGATGTTTTGACTAGGGCTGGTGGAGTTGCAAACAATGGTGCCACAACGGAAGCACACCGGAAGTTTTTCCCAAATGTGTTTCACGGGGTAATGATTTCCCCCTAATGTGGTTCTTCTTGTTTCTGATTTTTATGTTGCATGTCAATGGATTGAACAATTTTCTTAATAAGATACTTTGTGGGTCATCTCCATTTTGAAAATATGCTTAAGACATGGGTTAACTCTATATGGGATGTGTATGGCATCAAGCTTGAAAGAGTGCTAAACATGTCAAAAGGGTTTCGCTTGTTTCTTTATTCGACCCTTCGCATGTTGTCGTCATTCTCAATATATTAGCCACAGTATATTCACAATTCCTAGTTGGTTTTATCCCCATGGACTCGAGACTTTGTCGTGTTTGAAAACGCAACAATCAAAGTCTTCATCTAAATTGAATTTGTTGGATTGCCGCTGCCATGCGTGCATTTCTTGCACTAGATTTTTTCTTCCATTAGAAGAGTTATACGTATGGAACCCCAAAAGTTCTACAAGTACTAGACCCCAAAGATGGGTGCGAGTGGAAATTGGTTTATCCCAAGAACTCCAAGAATTCATGGACATCCAGATGGGGGACTCTCCCTATCCACAGAGGGCGCTTTATATTAATTTGCCAAATACTTTCTTTCGGTTCCATACTACTCATCATAAAATAAGAGACTTCCTAATGTATGTGTCATGTAATGATCCCTCTAAGCCACAACAATAAAAGGATGGCAGGGGGTTATCAGTCACAAGAATAATAGAAAAAACATGTGGTTACAAATGCTACTTAATCCAATCCCTCGAGAAAATTTTATGCCCAACAAATTAGATTCTAGATTCTAGTTTCTACATATTTTGGAAATGACATACTAGATTCTACATATTTTGGAAAATGTACTTTGTACTTGAGTCACTAAGTTGTTATTACTACAATATTTATTTCTCCTCTCACTAGAACTAGGAAAACAAATGCACAATGACTACTTATCAATATTGATGTTTGGTTCTATCATGAGATCTTCTATGTCTAATTTATTAGATGCTAAAGTCAATTGTGCTCACGAGTGTATGATTTTCTAAAATCATTTCTAAATTATCTTAACCTTGTTAGACCTCAATTTCTTCAAAAATTATAATCTATTCCATATCGTTTAAACAATCCCATGTAATTCATTCCCTATTGTGTTCTAGGGACATGTATACTAGAAAAGGGCACTATCATCTTGCCTAGGGCCATATAGATTTGTCATAATTTTAAAATTATTCTTCTCTATCTTTGCAATACCAAGGTATTTAAGATTACTTCTCTAGTTTAAGCTCCAACTATTTCCTAAGTCTACTTCTACTAATTCCCAATCCTTATCATTTGGTTCCTCTTCCTCATCTACTTCTTTTCTTCTCCTAATTCTACTATTATGGTCCATGAGTCCCTATACACCCTCTCGTTCACTTTAATTTTCCTCTTCCTTTTCTTCTTCTATACCTTATGGATCCTAGTTCCTTTCCTCCACCTTTTCTTCTTTACCTAATTTAGTCTTACTTTCAATTTTCATAAACTTGTTAACTGCAGACATTAGTTCTTCCCCATCTATTATCATCTTACTTCACTTTCTGCAACATTTCTAACTTTTGTTTTTCTTCTTTCTAATGTTTTTGGACCCTTCATTTGTCCCCGATGTTTCTATCCCTTTCTTCTTCATCCCTCTTATTATAGGATTGCATACCTTTGTTGTTACTGCTCAAATACTCCATGTCACACATAATGTAAACCATGTCCTTTTCACAACCAACATTTTCACGAAAAAGGGTTTTGCTTGACAAATTTTCCTCACATTCCACTAATAAACTATTGTTTAGTAGAAATCAAAGGATATTTTTCTTTCAATAATTTCACCTACATACCATTCAATTACATTCTACGAGAAAATAATCTACAACATGGTTCCATTTAGTATCCATATTCCAATGTCTCTCTATCTTGTCTTCAATGTATATGCATTCCTCTTTACCTCCAAGTCTAAAATAATAATGTTCCTTTATAGATAACCATGCGGCTAATTACTTTAGAAGTCGATACCAAAACATGTGATGGATATATTTGTATATGTATTCTATATTGATACTTTTCATAGGATTCATGACATAACCTATTTATCTTTCATAAAATGGTCCATATTATCCTCCAACCATCTCTCCACATCTGCTTGTCCTAGCAGCCATATTCACATTTTAAGCTCTCAAGAATGGAACTATTGTTAGTAGTGGTCCCTAAAATCACTCATCAATACATGATATATTTGTAGTGTAGGAAAATTACATATTCAATTCATATACAATACTTAACAATGTGTAGTAAAAATAGAATTACAATTATATGGATTGTGCAAAAGTTACATCTCATCCTATTCTTATGGGAGATCTATGTGTTTGACTCCACTTTAGAGTATTGGTACATATGCAATGCTCAACCATGATGGATCTTGGATGTCTTTTCACGCCAATTGAAACCAAAATGCTAACCCCTTTTAAGGTCTATTATCATTGAAATTGGTGAAAGTTAGAGTTTGGCATAATGAAAAAGAGAATTGGGTTTTGTCATAGTCATCACAACATTCTGAATTCACATAACAGAAGAATTGATCCAAGGGAACCGCACATAAAATGTGAACATCATCAAACCTATCATTGATAAATTCATATTTGAACCTATATAAGGAAAATGCATTTAGACTCAAACATATAGAAACATGAACCTTGATGAATGCATTATTAGCTTCTATCTAGCATTTGAGCTCATTATTTTCTTAATTTGATTGCTTTTTCATTTCTATGTCCTAATCACCTTTTTACCAATTTCTAAAATGAAAAAACCATACTAAATTACCAAATTAACTTTATTTATATTTGATTAGGACTACCATTTATTAGTTTCTAGATTGTTACTCTTAGTCAATAATTTTATATTATGCTTATTCATATAAGTTAAAAACTACTATTGTTTTTTGACTTTTTGAATGTTGGGTTGTGTTTCTAGTCAAGGCACAAGAGGCATGATAATAATGAGTAGATAATAGAGCTCACCATCAACATATCATATTTTTATGGGCCTTACAACTTATTGAGGTTGAATTAAGATTTTGACAAAGAAGAGCAATTTCTTAATGATTCACATTGGAACCCAAAAAGTGAGTCCGTTTCTAATGATGATAATAAGGTGATCTCATTCACATAATCTTTTTCACATCTCTCCTAAAAGACCCTTTCCACAATTTTAAATATGATTAATTATTTCCTAATTTCATTTATATAACTGAACGTTGTTTTAATTTTAAATATGATTTTTCTTTTGAAGTGTATTTGTCCCTACTTAACCCTCATTATCTACTACTAAAAATTGTGTGGATTTATATGTAATCAATATTATCTCATAAACCTTAAAACTCTTTTTTTTTCATACATTTCAATTATTCTAACTTATTTCTAAATATTCCTCTATTTAGATAGCCTCTAATTTCCCAATCAGATATTGATTATTTTATTTGAATTAGAGCCTGTCACAGATATGCGATTATTTTACTGTATTAGTTAATATGATACCAATTTCCGCATTTAAATAGACCAGAAAACGTACGAGACTTTCAGAGAACCCGCGTGATATAATCATGCATTGCGTAGGGACCTTTCGTAGCTGCTTCCTTTCGATTACGAACATCAAAATTTGCAAAGTCAGATATTCACATCATTTTTCCTGGTTGGCATTCTCTTGATATCCATGGGATTCTCCGTTGACAGCCGAAGTTGATAAGAAACTCTACCAAATCCAGATTTCTTTCATACCTGACATCATTTAATATTGAGGATCAACTTAATGTCATTTAAAATGATGTGTGCAATCTTTAAAAAATCACTATGTAACTGTCTTTAGTAATCTCGTTGACATTAAAATATTATCTTCTTCTTCTTCCAACTTCCACGAAAATCCAACACGGACAATCTTGTGAAAATATGGGCCTGCAGACTTCCAGACTAATACTTATGGAATGACGACGTATAAACCTACTTATAAACCTACAAAAGAAATAAGTCAGTAGTCGTCGTTTTAATCTTTTGCGAGTGTCTATCTGCTTGTAGAAAGTTGTAGGTATCTTCCACAAAAGAAATAACTTGTGCTTACCAAACTAATAAAAAACAGTATTTGAAGTTGAAGTCATCTTTCTATATGGAATATTCCTTGCCCTTATACCATTAAGTGCTCACCGGGTCAATGGTAATGATATTATTTGACTCACTCTATATCTTTACTTAGTCAATAGATAAAATTATAATTACTTATGTTTTTGACGGTTGAATGTAGAGTACATTCATGTATTAAAGATATAGATTTTAATAATATATGGGAGAGATTTTAATAATATATGTGAGATGAAAATAATTTATTGGTTTTGAGATTGTTCAAAAAAATTTGAGGCTATGAACTAGTGCTTTGTCATATCACGATTCTTTTAGATGTTGCGAGGATATAACATTTATTGTACTTTCTTGGGGTCCTCTCCCTTCGGGAAGCCCTATATAATGTTGTCGTCCCCTTGTTGTCCGATTATTGATGTTGTGACTAGAGTGGTGAAGTTGTCAACAATGGTGCCTCTTTCGAAGTGCCCGTGATAGTTTGTCCCAAAGGTGTTTCACGGGGTAATGATTCCCCACGATCGATGTCGATGGATTGAAGAATTTTTCTTAATATAATACTTTTTGGGTCGTCTCCACTTTGAACATATACTTAAGACATGGGCTAACTTTGTATGGGCAACGTATGACATCAAGTTGGAAAGTGCACAAAACATGACAAAAGGGTTCTTCTTGTTTTTTTCTAACCCTTTTTATCTTGTCACCATTCTCAATAGATCAACCACCTAATATATTTTCCATTCCTAGTTAGTTTTATCCTCGTAGACTTGGGACTTTGTGGTGTTTGACAACAAGGCACTCAAAACTTTGTCTACATTGAGTTTCCTAGGTTGTCACTACCATGCATGCATTTCTTGCACAATATTATGTCTTCCATTACAAGAGTTCTCTATATGGAACCCAACATGTTCTACACTACCAAACCCTAAAGGTGGTTTTGCACGTAAGTTGATTTAACCCGGGAACTCCAAGAATTCGAGAACATCTAGATGGGGGAATCCCACTATTTGTAGATATTTATTCACATTAGTATGTCAAATACTTGCTTTCGGTACCATCTCCGATCATAAAATAAGATACTTCTGTTGTATGTGCCATGCAACAAGCCCAATCCCAAAGTGGCCAATGATCCCTCCAGACGCAAACAATACGAAGGGTGGAAGATGGTTAGGGGTCACACAAATATTAGAAATAAGCATATGGTTACAAATGTTTCTCAAGTCAATCCTCGACAAATTTTATGCCCAACGAACAAGTTGTTAAGGAACAACCACATCCAAGTGATCAAAGGACATTTTAGGGACATTCAGATTTCCCTAAATTTTCCTAAATCATGACCAAGTGCTAGAGTGTTTCGAGAGATTTCCGACAATGATAGGTAGAACACGGAAAATGGATCTTATACACTCAAAATATGGTTAGTCAAAGTCAAGGTTTGAAAACTAGTCAACAGGATGAACAAGAAAGTTACACATTGACACATAGCATTTGGAAAAAGGTAGAAAGTTGAATGTTTGTGTTGGGATTGTCTCCGGTCTTTGACAAATGAAAAATTAGTGGGCCCCACTATTTGCTGGCCGAGGACCCTCAACCAAGTTCAACACACTCTTTTGTAGGAGGGGTGCCTTTGTCGCCTATTTTTATATTGCCATTATCGAATTTTTCATATTATATGCCATATCACATTAGAGAGTTGATTTTTGCATTGTAGAGGGTTACAATTGAGCTCGGAAAGCTATTGTGATAGCTCGGTGGGGTGATCAACTCCCCACCGAGCTCGATTGATCATGTTATATCCACAATGTTCAGTTTTTTTCCATATGGTTTGGGAGATAGCCACTCGCCACATTGTGTGACTCGTGTACATGCTCGGTGTAGATAACTCGAGAACCACTTAACATTACATTGTCGAACTAATGCAAATCTTGACCGATTAGCCATATGATGGCTCGATGGCCACCCACATGACTAAACACACAACTCGGTCCATTAACTAATGCACAACACGGTGAAGCCACCTCAGAGATGACGTGACCCAAAACCATGGGCAACCTCCCAACTCAGCATGGACCACGACTTGGTGGGAATACCACAAACTCGGCCCATATACCCGGTGCCATAACAATGCATGAGGTGTGGCGAGCTCATAGCGAGACACTAAAATTGAGGGAAAAAGATAATCAAAACGTGGCCCAAGCCATGATTATGTTGGTCGGTCGAGCAAATTAAAAGGCTTCTTCCACTTAACTGCCCACACGTGTGGGAAAAAGGAACAACCTTCCCACAAACCGAGCATTGAGGATGGTGACATGTGGAGATTATGGAAGACATATGCAAACAAAGGAATTTTCTCGGTGGGTGATTTCTTAGTTTTTCGGAGAAGTACTTGACGAAACAAATAAGGTAAAGGTGGTAAGAGGAATATTGTTTTGGGATGGTTGAAGGTTGTATGCGCGCGTATCTGAATCCTAGATCGAAGTGATTATGAGACCTTCCTTTTGGCTAGGAGGAACTACCTGTATAAGAATCAAAACAAGACCACCAAAGAGAGTTAAATGATATATGCAGTGGACTGCCTAGCATGTGCTAGATCCTGGAAGTGCGATACTTCCTAGATGTTTGTCGACCCTTTGTTTAAAACAATTCAATGCTGAAATAAAGTAAATATTGTCCTACTATAGTTTAATATGATTTAGGCATCTCATACAAACACAATAGGCTAGATCTAATCTAACAGGCTAGGCTAGAAGGAGATCCAGAGGTCAAGTAGGTTGGTTATAGGTGAATATGAGCTAAGAAAGCTAGGTTAGATATAGATTTAAACGTCAAATCTAGGTGTTCAAGTAGGTATAGGCTGGGAACAATGAGGTCAGGTTGATTGTGAGTCACAAAAAGGTTGTTGTTTTGGCAAATATCGGGAAAAGAGACCGACCATGGTCTTAAGTAACCGGAAATGGTTATAGAGAACCGGCGGCCGTTAGGTCGAGAGGCGTAGTAAAGTTACACATCGGGTTTTGGGATTTCTTGGGGTGAAAGTGGAGTTGGTGGAAGGTAGGGATTTGATCACGAGAGGAGGTATAGGTATGTTGCGAAGGTGGGGTTGGTGAGGAGGTCACGTGGGTGGTTGGGCAAGGTATTACAATGGTGGGTAGGAAGGGTGGCTGAAAGCTGGATAGGAGGAATGAAGAAAGCAGTAAAAGGGATAAGATCCTTTGTCAGAGTAATACCAATGTTAATAAAAAATGAAATAGATGAGAGGGAAACACTTACTTTTTTTGGTGAACTACTGATCTGAAGCCCAGTAGAAGAGTGGCTATGTTGGACGCTGGTGGGAAGAGGCTTCACTGTTGTCGCAGTGAACCTGGTTATCTTGGTTGTTCGCGATTAATCCTCGCTTTGTTGTTGCGCATCCGAAAAGATTGAATTCGTGCTAAGGAAGTCCAATGTTGAAGGTTCAACCCTGATTACAAAGGTTTAGATGGGTCTATATAGGTTGTTTGGTCCATCCCGGCATAACCGGCATCGGTTTAGGTGAATTGGCATCGGTGTACGGTAAACCGACATCGGTTTGGGTGAGATATCTCGGGTTGTTCAAAAGTTGCCTGGGAAGTTGTTCCGCCATTTGATAAGGGTCTCTTCTTTTCTCGGGGTGAAAATCGACCTTAGGAGGCTTTTAATGTGAGGTGAGGGGATGGGTGTAATGTTAGGTTTTATTTAGGACATTGGTTTAGGGTTTAGGTTAATGGGTCAAATGATGGGGGTGGTTAGGTGAGGTGTATTTAATAAAGGTAATTTTATTAAATAGGTGTGTGAGGGTAGTGAATTAATTTAATGTGAATAATTAAATTAATGTGTGTGTGGGTAAAAGGTCATTAACTTAATTAAAATAATTAAATTAATATATATGGAGGTAAATGGCATTAATTTAATTAAAGTAATTAAATTAACATGTGTGGGGTGCAGGAGGTAGGTGATAAGGTGTTGAGGATGAGGAAGTGATTATAGGGCTGTGCTAGAGGACCAAGGTGATTACAACATGATTTCAAAGTGTCTACATTTTTCCTTTTCTTGTTGCGTAGCATGTATTCGTAAGTGACGTGAACAAGAATAGAGTGTGGTTGCCCTAAGTGGGAATGAGGGTGATCCCCCTCAAACCAAGAACTGATGAGATGATAGAGCGAATCGGTGAGTGGTTTGATTAAATTAGATGTGAAGCGAATGATGAAAAATGAGGAATGGAGTAAAGTGCAAATCAGGCATAGAGGTAAACGGGTAAACGGGCCAAGGTCAAAGGTAGTGGCAATTGAATGCACGCACACGTATAAACTATGGCACAATACCAGGTTGAAGAGCTTGTAAACTCTACATCGTCTAAGGTCAATAGGTTTATCCAAACAAGGTTGAAGTGATTCCGGTATCCAAGGTATAGGATATGGTCGGGAAGCACAACATAGGTTAGGTGCAAGAACATTTAGGTATGTTTTGGTACACCAAAGGTAGGGTTAGGATAAACGGTCATGGCAATAGGCAAGGTAAGGTCATTAGGTCAATCAACACAGGTAACAATGCTGCAAGGTATAGCGAACACATGAGGTCAAAGGTCACAAACAGGTTCTCGGGTCCAAGTAGATAGGTCATAGCATGGGTAAGGCCGAGGTAGGGGTAAAATAAGGAGATGCCAATCGGCTAACGACATGAGTTTAAAGAAGGTGGAGGGCCAGAGAAGAAGGTAAAGTGGTCCAGGTAGAGAGGGGAGGCAAAAAAAAGTGGAGGTAAAGAAAATGAGGTTAATGTGAGGGAAATGAGCACGCAGGTAAGCGCAGTGGTCGGTATAAATTGATGATGGTGGAGAGGAACCGATGGCGGTAAGCTAGGGTTGAATACCAAAGATCGGGAAAGGGTTAACCAACATCGGTTGAGTTGGGTAGGGTATAAAAAGTGAAAAACCCGTGGTTTAAAAATTCATTTGTGCATTTGGAAAAGGAGAAAAGGACAAGAAGAGAGAAAAGAGGAAGAGGAAAAAAGAGTATGGCAGAGAGCTTGGTTGGCGAGCCACATAGGTGAGATTGGTTGAGTGAGAGGTGGGGCCACGAGATCAGATTGAGCGAGGTGATTGGTGGAGAGAGTTGGAGGTCATTTGAGGATGATGGAGGCGGAGGTTCCACCACGACAAGCGTAGCGAGGATCGAGTAGGATTTAACCTTTTGATTGATTGTTTGGTGAATTTGATGTAAAATGTAGAAAATATTAAAAAAATGGGGGGGTTTGGGGGAAAGAATTTCAAAATGGGAAAAAGAGAGGGAAAAGGTAATATTGAAGGATAGGGGGTAGGGAAAAAGGGTAATGTAGGAACAATTAGGGGTATAAGGAGGATTTGGGTGGGTAGACTATTTAGGAAGGGAAAAAGTAGGGTTGGAAAGTCGGGCGAGGTGGTGCGACGGTGACCGACGTCGATCGGTTTGTGCCCAATATCGGTGGGTAGTAGGATGGTACCGGTCACAAGAAAAATGACCGGTGCCTATTAAAGGGAGACCATGGTCGGTCAGGGGATAACCGGGGTCGGTGAATCCAAAGTGTAAATTGGGAAAAAGGGAAGAGAGTAAGGGTAGGGTGGAAAGCGTTAGTGAAAGGAGAAGGGTTGAGGGTGAGAAAGTAGGGTAGGTGGGTAAGGGTTGAGGGTGGTTTCAAGTGAGGGTAGGGTAGATGGGTTTCGGTAGGTGTGGGTGAGGGTTAGGGCGGAATGGTATGGTAGATAGGTTCGGATAGATAGGTAGGGTAGGTAGGTTTGGGAAGGTAGGTTTGGGTGGATGGGTTTGGGTAGCTTTGGGTGAGGTTAGGGTAGATAGGTTTGGGTAGGTGGGTTTGCGTAGGTAGGTTTGAGTGGATGGGTTTGGGTAGGTAGGTTCGGGTGGATGGGTTTGGGTAGGTTTGGGTGAGGGTTAGGGTAGATAGGTTTGGGTGGATGGGTTTGTGTAGGTTTGGATGAGGGTTAGATCGGGATGTGGGGAAAAAATAAGGTAAGTTGGGAAGGTGGACTAATATATTACTTTTGGTGGATGCGGGCTCGAGACGAGCTGCGGATGAGGGACCGAGTGCTGCTTATAATGCTAGAGTTGCATGGGCGGTGACTTTCGAGGAGTGGAGTCACATTGATGATGTCAACCTGATTGGGATCCGTCGTTATGGGTAGGTTGTGAGAGAGAAGAGTTTGATGGTCGCACTCATCGAGAGATGGGATTCTACGACCAACACCTTCCACTTGCCGACAGGGGAGATGACCATCACCCTAGAGGATATATATAGGATATTGAGGCTACCGATTAGTGGATACCTGGGTTTACTAGTGATATCCAAGGTCACGGTGAGGTGTTTGGAGAGAGAGCAGGGTGAGTTGCACTACCACAAGCCCGGCTGAGTTACCGAGAGGTTTATGCTACCCATCCTGAGGAGATGAGGTTGACAGTGTTGATGATGGAGGTGATCGGGTGCTACACATTGCAGATTCAGAGGGTGGGAGATTCCCATGGTCGCTGATGGGTGTCCTTCGGGACATGATGATTGATCATACCAGTTTTGCATGGGCACCAACTTTCTTGGTGCAGTTATATAGAGAGTTGTGGGCCTACGGGTGATTGCGGAGATATAGTCTGTGTTGCATTTTTCTTCTGCACTGTTGGGCCTATGAGCACATTGTGTGTGTGTGACTGATGGGCTGCCCCAGGTAGATGCATTTGAGTGGGGAGTCATTTGAGTTGGTTATAGGCGATGGGTGCGTTGGAGGGTGGTGTACAGAGAGCCCAGGCTACATACGACGTAGTGTATTATAGACAGAGACTAGAGAGCCTGTCCAGTGTGGATATAGTCTAGAGACCCTATGTGACCTATCCCTCTTACAAAGGGATGTATGCATCTGGGAGGGGCTACAGATTCTGAGAGGTGGATAGAGGGGCACCGTGCTAGGGAGCATGAGATGATACCTGTCGACCGAGTGAGGCGACAGTTTGGTTTAGTGCAGGATGTGCCCTCACCCTTCCCACAGTATAGGAGAGATGAGGTGGAGAGACCTTTGTCTCCACCCCATCTAGTAGAGTCGACAGGGGAGGAGGAGGAGCCCGTGGACTATTGCATAGATGATGCGGGGGTGACAGTGGCATATAGCTAGTGGTGGGCCGTACAGAGGTAGGGTTAGGCGGGGGACACTGGGAGGCAAGGATCACAGTGCGTGCCGAGAGGCCAGAGCCATAGATATAGGTAGAGAGGTGAGAGCCTCAGGTATAGGTACAAGAGGAGGAGCCCAAGTTGCAGATATTAGTAGATGGTGTGATGAGACCACCACGGATAGTCTCAAGTGAGCAGACATAGTCTCACACGTATAGTGTTGAGAGTGTAGCTGGCCAGCGAGCCCAAAGGAGAAAATAGAGGGCATCTATCAGTGCATGGGGGTCAGCATCAGATGCCGGACCGTCTAGTGGTAGATTAAGAGTAGCGAGCCGCAGCTCTGAGTTAGAGGGGACTGTCAACACTACAGATGAGGCAGATATGTTATAGCAAATGGGAGACAATATATCACCTATTTTTGTATTATTGGATTTTGGATGTATACGGCCTGCGAGCCGAAGAGATATTGTATTTTTTTTTGTACATGAATCTTGACTGCGACCGAAGACATTTTCCTATTAGATAGCGGCTTGCAAGCCAATGATGCTTATTTTGGAGATACACATTTATGTGATACGGTTGTACATTGTATTGTTATACACATGTATATATGAGGAGATAGATGATATGCAGTGATGTTGTTGTGATGTGTATGAGTTTTACGTTATTATGATATGGATGGAAAATAGATGAGTTAGGCATGATAGAGTCAGGTCATAGGCATGGATTGAGCCAAGTCGCTATAGGCATGGATCGAGTCGGGCGATTTAGGCATGGATCGAGTCGAGTCGGTTTAGGCATGGATTGAGTCGAGTTGGTTTACGCATGGATTGACTCAGTCGGTTTAGGCATGGATTGAGTCAGGTTGGTTAGGCATGGTTGAGTCAGGTTGGTTTAGGCATGGATTGAGTCAAAGTTGGTTTAGGCATGGTGGAGTTAGGTTGGTTAGGCATGGATGAGTCAAGTTGGTTAGGCATGGATGAGTCAGGTTGGTTTAGGCATGGATGTTCATTTTGTTATTTTGATAACAAATGGTAATGTAAATGCATGGGATGGTGTAAAATGTTCAAATATTGGTTATGTATGAAAATGTGAAATAATATAAGTGGTAAAATTAATGTGGTATATGGTTTAGATGTCGAGGCTTTGATATGAACAGAAATCAGGTAAAGGTGAGGGAAATGGTTAGGGTAAAGAGTGGCGAGCTAACCTTCCAGGGCCCCATGCCCTGGAAGTGTTGCCTACATAGTCCCGGTGAAAAGGGACCTCAAACCAATGTAGTTCTCCCATAAGCTAGGGAAGAATATGAGAAGATAGAAGAATAGGTAGTGAGGTTGATAGTTAGGTTGGATTCGAGGTCATAAGTATGATTAGGTCAAGGTCGATTAGGTTAGGTGGAATATAGGTAAATAGGTATGGGTGATTTTAGGTCGATAGGTAGTGTTGATTCCAGGCCATGGGTATGATTAGGTCAAGGTCGATTAGGTTAGGTGGAATATAGGTAGATAGGTATGGGTGAGTTTAGGCTTATAGGTAGTGTTGGTTCTAGGCCATGGGTATGATTAGGTCAAGGTCGATTAAGTGACGTGGAATATAGGTAGATAGGTATGGGTGAGTTTAGGTCGATATGTGGTGTTGATTCCAGGCCATAGGTATGATTAGGTCAAGGTCAATTAGGTTAGGTGGAATATAGGTAGATAGGTATGGGTGATTTTAGGTCGATAGGTAGTGTTGATTCCAGGCCATAGGTATGATTAGGTAATGTTTGGGTAGATAGGTAAAGGTGATTTTAGGCTGATTGAGGTGTGAGAAGAAAATCCCAAAAGACAGGTATCGAGGGTCTAGTCCTATATAGGAAGATCAAAAGGTAATGAAGAAGAGAAAAGATAAGAGGGGGAAAGAAAGCCACTCGATAGGGCAAGGATCAAAAGCAGATGAACCATATCTACGAGATAGGCTAGTGAATGTAAGACCCTAAAGACATTACATGATTCATTACTCTAAAGGTGAAGAATAGTAACAAAATCACCAAATGTCATAGGTTCAACAGGTCCCTTGAGGTAGTATAAGGTGAAAAACAGTGGGTAGGGAGGTGAAGGTACTTGGGTCATAAAATGGGAAGTAAAATGCCTTGGGCAATGTGAGCGAGATCACAATAGTTAAGTCCATGATGAAAAATGTTACTTTTCTTTTTCTTTATCTTTTTGACTTTTTAGATAGACCGATCGATGGAAGTCTATACGAGATGAGTATATGTCTCCTTGAGGTCTTCGTGAAGCTGATCGATGCAGGAAGCTTCTGAATTTTGATTTTTTGAGAAAAATAGTCTTCTTTTTTGATAGACTATGTAGAGAGTTGTTAGCTTTTTATAGCTGTCCTTCGAGGGAGAAATCTATTTATAGCGACAATTGAAGGCAGAAGATGTCTTTTGGGGCTTTTATATTGGAATTTTGACTCAAGGAGTTAATCCCTTATATTGGAAGATGTCCTTACGAGGGATTCATCTCTCTTTTTTTCTTTTTTGCTTTTTGTCTTTTAAGTCATGGGACGAGACTATAATGAAGCATTTGGTTCTTATTTAGAAGGCAAGGGTGAATGACCATGGGATCTTATCTAAAAGAAGACAAAAATTATCCATGAGAAACATGCCATGCGTAGATCCATGGTGCACATATTGACGATAAGGCAAAATGGTGATGGGTAATCACATGATTCTTGTTTAGTCATTTGAAGTGGAGGGGCGGAAAAAAGAAAGGTAAATGGAACTTAAGGGACGAACATGAACTAGACAAATAGTGATGTAGGACTAGAATTCAACAATAGAATGGTCGAAGATGCAAGGCATTGAGGGGTTTAGGTTCGGGCTTACCATCAAGTGAAGACAAGCGATAAGCACATGATCCATAGTCACGGGTCACGATGTATGGTCTAAGCCAATTAGGAGCAAATTTGCCCGTTTTCATTTTTTCTACTTTGGTTATGTGTTGATTTTCCTTGAGGACAAGATCACCGACCTTGAAAGTGTGTTCATGGACACGTTTTCATAGGCACGCTTAATGCATTTTTGGTAGACTTGGAGATGGTCAAGGGCATGAAGACGACGTTCGTCTAATAACTCAAGTTGTGCTAAACAGTCTTGGCGAAAGTCATCATCAGTAAGCATACCTTGGAGAGAGATACGGAGAGATGGGATCCGAACCGAGAGGCAAAGAATGTGCATAAGCAACAACAAGGCCACTTTGAAGTGACCTCCACATATGCCATTGTGAACCTCTTTAATGGTATAGGGGATTTGAGCTAGTAAGGCGTCGTAAGAGGATACCGTCAAAGCTGCGTTTATAGAGAAGGCCACCCATGCGACATAAGGACAAGCCTTTTTGAGAAAGGTGCGTTGTCCATTACGTGTGAGATCGGGAGGCAATATAGAAAGGGAAAGGTAGTCCGCAAGCTGCTTATACCAAAGGTCTTGTTTGTTTAGTGAGGTAGTTCAGACGAGGTTAACACAACAAGATTTATAACAAGGTCTTGGTATGTATTTTACGGTAATAAAGATGTATACGAATTAGTAGGTGAAGCGGGTATTTAGGAAGCGAGGTAGACCATGGTATCCACAAATTTATTGGTGGATTGTGGAGCGGCTTGAATTTTATAGTGGTCAAAGGAGTCAAAATGATGCCGAGCGTAACATTTGTACTCTTGAAGTATTTCACTATGACACCGATAAACACCATTGACTTGGTTTACTACTAGTTGAGAATCACCAAAGATATTAATGAACTTAACCTCTAAGGCATAGGCAATCATGAGACCTAATATGAGCACTTCGTATTTGGAAATATTGTTGGTGCATTCTAAATCGAGTTTAAATGATAAGGGAATGGGTTCACCATCAAGAGGAATGAGGATAATGCCTGCACCACCCCCACACTGACATTTGGAACCATTGAAGAATAGGGTCATTTGGTAAGGGTCATCATCCAAAGAGAGGTTAGCAATGGATTCGTCAGGGAAATCAAAGTTTGAGGATTGATTCCCAGAAAGAGGCGTATCAACGAGCGGGTCAGCAATGGCCTGGCCCTTAATAGATTTTTAGTGGATGAATTCGAGGTCTAGGTCGAGTAAAGAGCATGAGCCAATGTGCGCAAAGACGTTCATTTTGGTAAGGTTTAGCATACATGAAGTGTAAGGGGTCAGTGTTGGTCACAACATAGGTTTTGTGGTTGAATAGGTAATGGTGAAGTTTGGTGGCAACAAAAACTAAGGCTAAGCAAAGTTTTCAGGGTGAGTGTATCGGGTTTCGTAGTCCAAAAGGGTACGACTTATGTAATAAACCACCTGCTCCCTATGTTGTTCGTCATGATGAGTGAGCATAGCCCCTAAAGAGTGATCGGTAGTAGAAATGTATAGGTAGAAGGGTTGGTTGTCTTTAGGTGGAATAAGTATGGGTGGTTGGAGAAGGTATTGTTTTAGGGCCTCAAAAGCATTGTGGTAGTGGTCATCCCATTTGAAAGAGACATCCTTTTTGAGAAGGTGATGAAATGGTTGACAACAATCAGAGAGTTGGGAAATAAATCGATAAATAGATTAAATTTACCTTACTGAGCTACGAAGATGTTTAAGGTTAGTGGGTGGAGGCATTTCATGGATGGCTTTGAATTTAGCAGGGTCAACTTCTATACCACGTAAGGAAACAATAAATCCCAGGAGCTTTCCTAAGAGAACCGTGAAGATGCACCTTTTAGGCTGAAGGAAGACGCAATATTTAATGAGGCGGTCAAAGATGGTTTCGAGGACGGTGAGATGTTGGGTGCGACGTTTAGATTTGGACAAGAGATCATCCACGTAGTCTTCCAATATGTGATGCATGATATCATGGAAGATGTAGGTCATAGCATGTTGATATGTGGCACCAGTGTTTTTAAGGCCAAAATGCATGACTCGGTAGCAGAAGGTCCCCCAAGGGGTAATGAATGCGGTTTTGTGTTGATCCTCTAGAGCGAGCAAGATTTGGTTATAACTCGAGAAACCATCCATAAGTGATAACATCTCATGGCCAACGGTAAGGTCAACCAACTGGTCAATACCAGGCAGAGGAAAATTGTCTTTAGGGTAGGCAAGGTTGAGATCATGGAAATCGGTGCAAATGCGAAGTCCGAAGATGCCAATCGGCTAACGAGGTGAGGTTAAATAAGTGGAGGGCTAGAGAAGAAGGTAAAGTGGTCCAGTAGGTAGAGGGGAGGAAAAAAATGGGAGGTAAAGAAAATGAGGTCAATGTGAGGGTAATGAGCATGCGGGGTAACCGACAAGCAGTCGAGTATGAATTGATGACGGTGGAGAGGAACCGACGGCAGTAAGCTGGGCGAAGAAAAAACTTTTATCGCCAAAATGTTTCTCCTGATTTTTAGTTTTTTCGAGAATTACTTTACGAAGCAGATATAAGGTAAAGGTGGTAAGAGGAATACCTATTTTGGGATGGTTGAAGGTTGTATGACCACGTATCTAAATCCTAAATCGAAGTTATTGTGAGACCTTACTTTTGGCTAGGAGGAACTACCTATATAAGAATCAAAACAAGACCACCAAAGAGAGTTGAACGATATATGCAGTGGACTGCCTAGCATGTGCTAGATCCTTGAAGTGCAATACTTCCTAGATGGTTGTTAGTTCACTGTTTAAAACAATTTAATGTTGCAATAAAGTAAATATTGTCCTACTGTAGTTTAATATAATTTAGGCATCTCATACAAATGCAATAGGCTAGATCTAATTTAACAGGCTAGGCTAGAAGGATATCTAGAGGTCAAGTAGGTTGGTTATAGGTGAATCTGAGCTAACAAGCTAGGTTATATATATATCTGAAGGTCAAATAGGTGTCTAGGTAGGTATAGGCCACGAATAATGAGGTTAGGTTGACTGTGAGTCACAAATAGGTTACTGTTTTGGAAGAGATAAGGGAAAACAGAGACTGACCATGGTCTTAAGTAACTGGTGATGGTTATAGAGAACCGGTGGCAGTTAGGTCAAAGACTGGTAAAGTTACATAGTCCGGGTTTTGGGAGTTCTTGGGGCGAAAGTGGAGTTGGTGGAAGGTAGGGATTTGATCATAGAGGAGGTATAGGTATGTTACGAAGGTTTGGGTTTGGAGAGGAAGTCACATGGGTGGTTGGGAAAGGTATTACAATGGTTGGGTAAGGAGGGTGGCTAAAACTGGATAGGAGGAATGAAGAAACGGTAAAAGGGATAACATCCTTTGTCATCGAGGGTAATACCGATGTTAATAAAAAATGAAATAAATGAGAGGGAAACACTTACTTTTTTTTGGTGAGCTACTGATCTAAATCCTAGTAGAAGAGTGGCTATGTTGGAAGGTGGTGGGAAGAGGCTTCACTGTTGTCCCAGTGAACCTGGTTATCTTGGCTGATCACAAATTAATCCTCGCTTTGTTATTTTGCATCTTAAAAGATTGAATTTGCGCTAAGGAAATCCAATGCCGAAGGTTCAACCCCAATTACAAAGGTTTAGATGGGTCTATATATGTTGTTTGGTCCATCCCGACATAATCGGCGCGTCGGTTTTGGGTAAACCGACGTTGGTTTGGATGAGATATCTCGGAGTTGTTCAAAAGTTGCTTGGGAAGTTGTTCCCTCTTTTGATAAGGGTATCTTCTTTTCTTGGGGCAAAAACCGACCTTAGGAGGCTTTTAATGTGAGGTGAGGTGATGGGTGCAATGTTAGGTTTTATTTAGGACATTGGTTTAGGGTTTAGGTTAATGGGTCAAATGACGGGGTGGTTAGGTGATGTGTATTTAATAAAGGTAATTGTATTAAATAGGTGTGTGAGGGTAGTGAATTAATTTAATGTGAATAATTAAATTAATGTGTGTGTGGGTAAAAGGCCATTAACTTAATTAAATTAATTAAATTAATATATATGGAGGTAAATGGCATTAATTTAATTAAAGTAATTAAATTAACATTTGTGGGGTGCAGGAGGTAGGTACGAAGGTGTTGAGGATAAGGAAGTGATTATAGGGTTGTCGGTAGGGGACCAAGGTGATTACGACATGATTTTGGTGTCTACATTTTTCCCCTTCTTGTTGTGTAGCTTGTATTGGTAAGTGATGTGAACAAGAATAGAGTGTGGTTGCCCTGAGTGGGAATGAGGGTGATCCCCCTCAAACTAGGAACTTATGAGGAGACAGGGCGAATCGGGAAGTGGTTTGATAAAAGTGGATGTGAAGCAGAATGATGAAAAATGAGGAATGGAGTAAAGGGAAAATCAGGCATAGAGGTAAAGCGGGTAAATGGACCAAGGCTAAAGGTAGTGGATCAAATGCACGCACACGTATAAACTTTGGCACGGTACCAGGTTTAAGAGCTTGCAAACTCTACATCGTCTAAGGTCGACAAGTTTATACAAACAAGGCTGAAGTGATTATGGTATCCAAGGTATAGGATATGGTTGGGAAGCACAACATAGGTTAGGTGCAGGAACATTTAGGTATGTTCCGGTACACCAAAGGTAGGGTCAGGATAAACGGTCACAACAATAGGCAAGGTAAGGTCATTAGGTCAATCAACAAAGGTAATGAGTGTTGTAAGGTATAGTGAACACATGAGGTCAAAGGTCACAAGAAGTTTTTCATGTCAAGGTAGATAGGTCACAACATGGGTAAGGCCGAGGTAGGGGTAAAATAAGGAGATGTCAATCGGCTAACGAGGTGAGGTTAAAGAAGGTGGAGGGCCAGAGAAGAAGGTAAAGTGGTCCAGGTAGGTGGAGGGGAGGCAAAAAAGGGGGAGGTAAAGAAAATGAGGTCAATGTGAGGGCAATGATCATGCGGGGTAACAAGCAAGCAATCGGTATGAACCGATGATGGTGGAGAGGAACCGATGGCAGAAGAGAGAAATTTTGGAGGCGTGATAGACAGAGAATCAACAGTTAGGCCGAAAGAGAGGGTAAAAGAGAAAAAGGGCAAGCAGGATTCTGACCTAAACACTCAACAATTGACCATTGTATCACTCTTAGGCATCTAATATAGAAGGTTTGGGACACCCAAGGAGAAGAAGCTTTTTGCTATTTTGTTGATTTTAGGAAAGCTTTCGACACAGTGCCCAGAAAAAAAATTTGGAACATGATGGAGGAACTTGGGATTCTAGATGAGCTTAGAGCAGCATTTCATAAACTATATGAGTAGGTCAGAGCTAAAATCAGAACTAGAGAAGGTATGTCCAAGTGTTTTAGCAGTGACATTGGTGTCAAGCAAGGTTTCCCTCTCTCTCCCACTTTATTTGGTCTATACATTGACAAGCTTGAAGAATGGTTAAATAAAACTGAGGGAGGAGGTATACAGTTGGCAAGTTACGTGGTGAAGTTACTTCTTTATGCTGACGATCTTATCCTAATTTCAAAAACAGCCCAAGGTTTGAGGGAACAACTAAAAGCGCTAGAGCTCTTCTGCCAAGAAGTTGGGATGCAAGTGAACACTAGCAAAACAAAAATCATGATTTTCTCCTTGAAAAGGAAAGAGAGACAAATTAACTTTCTTTTTGAAGGGAGCCCTTTGGAAATAGTCATTGAATACAAATATCTTGGGATTGACTTTCACCACAAACTCAGTTGGGAGACTTGTAAAGCAAAAAGGATACAGGGAGGCTGGAAAGCATCTTACCTACTTCAAAACAGGTGTAGGAAAGCTGAACTTTGGGACTGGAAAACTAAGAAAACTCTTTTTGGTTTGTTGGTCACTCCGGTTGTTCTCTATGGCTGCGAAGTTTGGGGAAGTAGCATGTCAAATCATGGGTGGAGACAGATAGAAAAATTTAGAAACATCTAATCACAAGCACTCTCAAAGTCAAATCAATTGTTCCTTATGAGATCCTATTGGTTGAAGCGGGTACTTCCTCGTTGGAAGCTTCGGCAATATCTCGGATGATAAGCTATTTGAAGAAAGTTGAAAGCATGGACAATCTTCGCTGGCCCAAAATAGTTGTGGACGATACTCTGGAATGCAGAAAGAAAACTTGGATGAAACAAAATACTAAATGGATGAACAAATGGGGCATCAACTTGCAAGAGTGTCCTAACAATAACAGGGAAATAAAGAATTATGTGATAGAAAAGTTCAGGACTGCCATGTGGAAGGGACAAATTGGTCGAAAGAAAGCGCATTATATCAGAGAATTCAACTCCACTGGGGAACATGATGAAAAAGCTTATCTAGGGGCTGCTATCAAGGGTAAAGCAAGGATTCTAGTGGCATAGTTAAGGACCAGATCACATCATCTTCGATGTGAAACTGGTAGATGGACTATTCCAAAGGAAGATTGGGAAATGAGAATTTGTCTTTTCTGCAACAAAGGGGTCGTGGAGACTGAATGGCATTTCGTCATGGAGTGTTCGACATATGATGATATTCGTATCCAGTATGAAAACAACCTGAAGGTGGACGGACTTGAGGATCTCTTCGAAGGAACAAAGCTTCAAGCGACCGCGAGTTTCATCCTCAAGATTCACAGCCGAAGAGCGGATATTGAAAGGAGTTTGAAAGCTGATTAAAAATCTTTGTTTTGTGGTCCCATAGACTCTTTAGTCTCATGGACGTCATTAAAATCTTTCATTTCATTTCATTTCCCCTTGCGGATGGAGGTCCATGTGGACCATAAGCATGTGTATGGAGGATTTCCACGTAGGGTGGAATGGTTAAAGCCAAAGCATTTAGAAATGTGAAGAGGTTTTATATGCATTGATTTATTAAAATCATGATCCACAGAGATTATGAATTCAAAGTGGAATTTGAACCCCACCACCTATGTGAAAACTTATATGCCCCACCAACACACCAAGGATCTTGGTGAAACTATAAAAGGATATCGGTATATTTGAAAAAGGAGTGGCGGACCCTTACAGTAAGAGACGAAAATTGTATTTTCCTCAAGGAGGCTTATTGAGTGAGCTAGGAGGAGAATTTGGTGAAAGTGCCGAACAACATTAGGATTCTCATTGTAAGAGGAACCTAGTGAGAAGATCTAAATCATGAAACACTCATTATAAGTGTAATTTTACATGATTTTAATAGATCGGTCCCTTGAATTGGAGTCGAAGACATACCCTAGTTGGGTGAACTTCGTTATCACGTATGGTGTCTATTTTTCCTAGTTGTTTTCTCTGATTTTCATAGTGCTCACAACCTCATAATTTTAATTAAAAATACAAGAAAGTCATATTGTCCTCATTAATCCATAAAATCATTAGTTAACAAAAATAATATTGCATGTTGTAATATTTACTTATGTTTTTCGGATCACTTTGGTATTAGAAAACATCTAAGGACACCAGCTCGGTTGGTATCGAGAGATGGTTTCGTGATTGCTTGATTGCATTTATATACCAGTTTCTGATTGCTAATCCCATTAGTTCACACTATTTGTTTTGATCTTCTTACTCGGCAAATTTTTAGTATTTTTGGGATCAATTTGTTTGCAGGCTATAATGGGGAAAGCATTGAAAAGGGAAATAATGGAAGATATCGAGAGCATCAAAGGGAAAATCCAAGAGAAGCTGCAATCTGTGATGTAACCTCTACTCCCTCGAAGCAACTTGATCAATTGAAAAAGTAGCTAGAATCAAAGGATCAACTCTTGATCATTTTGTAGTGTGGTGATCCGAAGAAGGAAAATCCTTCTACTTCAAATGCAGAGACCATGAAAAATTACATTGTCAGTTTCTCACCACGAGATTATTCTTCTTCCTCCCATTGAGTTTTGGATTCGGGTAATGATTTCTTTCATTCATTTGAAAGGAATACTAGAGGCATTGGATTCAAATTGTTGTATTGGATGGGTTTTGATGGAAGAGGTCTTGACAAAGATAGCCAAGGCATTGCTAACCCAACATAGGTTGAGGATCATCCTTGTTATGAAGGATTGGATTTTACTAGTGTGGGAAAGGATATTAGAGAATGCTCAAGCACACCTTGAGGAGACAAGCTTCCAAAAGCCAAGAAAATACCCCACTAGACTTGCAGGAAGATACAAGGCAAGAATCGAGTACTTCTTCATCAAGAAGAGTTGGTAAGAGAAGAAAATGAAGAGGTATTTAGATTCCACCTCTACATTCTTACCTTAAACACCATGATAATTGTAAAACTTCTGATCCACTCTTTCAACTTGAAAAGTATGGCTTTGATATTTAAAAATGATGGATGTCTATCCTTGTACATTTTATGGGATGCATAAAATTTGTGTTGCTAGATGATGGAAAAGAAGGATTTTAATGAATGATTTGATATTGTTTGTTAAGAACAAAGCACATGGAAAAGACCAATCTGTCGTGCATAGTCGAGAAATGGCGGTAAGATTTTCTTATCCCAAAAGAAGGAGATTAAGAGGAATTTTTGTACTCATTGTCGGAGGAATGGGCATCGGTGGACAATTGTTGTAAATTTCATCCATCGCACCATTAGATGAATGGTAAAGTTATGATGGAATACATACTTGTTGAAAAATTAAGGGAAGTTCCTAATCCACCACTAGTTTAAAATTCAACCCCAGATCAGGTAATACATGCAGATGAAAGTCTGTTAGCATGGGTTGATAAAGAAATTTTAAATTCATTTTGCATAGCTCTTGATTTATTATAGCATGCAATATTTGTTTGGAGTTCAGATTTTGTGAGAAAAGTTGAGGGATAAGTTTACCATACTCAGTGTATTTTATTACTTTTGGAAATTTGATTAATACTCCAATCATATCTCCTAATTAGATTTGAGTGCCTATTACAACTTGGATACAAGATTTAACTCATATTTATAACCTTGGAGATTTGTTAGCATTTGTGCGAGGCAATTGAGCTCACTAGTGTGTCATCTTAGATAATCATTCTTTGTAGAGGCATTTTAGTCATGCGAAGTAGCATGGTAGCTGATCACCGTTGGCATCTGACATTAGGTCGTATAGTCACTATGCGTAGAGGAAACATGGTCATCCATTATAGTGGTACCTAATATTCATTGTCAAAAGGAGGATTTGTACCATGTAGAGGCGATAGTCATGTAGCAGGGTTGAATTCATCATTATTGATCTCATCGAGAGATCACCTTGGATCACCATTCTATGTAGAGGCATTGAGGTCGTGCAACAAAACAATAGTTTATCATCATGGATAAGACATCTTCCAAAGTGTAAGACCCATAGAGGTCAGATGTGGTGATGTTTAAGTATTGTTGAAGTGTAAGACCTCTTGAAGGGAAGATGTAGTAGTACATGTTTCTGGGTGTTGTCAAAGTGTAAGACCCCTAGAGGGTAGATGTGGCAATATCTACTTCCATGTAGATTATATGTTGCTGAAGTGTAAGACCCCAGAGAGAAGCGAGATGTAGCAGCATATTCTTCATGTGTTCTTGAAGAGTAAGAAATTAGTAAGAAAATGTGGCAGTATAAGTGTCAAGAATTATCAAAGTGTAAGACCCCTAGAGGAAAGATATGGAAATCAATACGAGTGGAAGAAGCATGGTGGAACCATGACCCATAGAACAGGATCAGGACCACATTGTCCAAGTGAGAATAATGTATTATAGTAGACCAAAGAGTCCACTAGAGTAGTACTTCTGATGTGACAACAGAGTATTCAGATTCAAGACAGGGTGATAAAAGTTCTTGTAAGCTTTTGGTGGAACAAAATCCTTTCTCATTTAGGAGGTGTGATGCAGAGGAAATTTTAGGGAAGTTAAGGAGTTCTCTAAATATATCTAAATCATGACCAAGTGGTAGATTGTTTTGAGAGATTTCTGATGACATGTGGGAACGAGAAAAAAAAAGCTTATATGCTCAAGATATGGCCAGTCATAGTCTAGCTTTAAAACCTAGTCAACAAGGGTCAACAGGAAAGTTACACGTTGACACATGACATTTGGGAAAAGGTGACAAGTTTAAAGTTCATGTTGGGATCACCTCCGGTCTTTGTGAATGAAAAATTTGTGGGCCCTACTATTTGTTGGCTGGGGACCCTCAACCACGTTTGACACACTCTTGTGTAGGAGGGGTGGTTTTGGTGCCTATTTTTATATTTCCAATTATCAAATTTTTGATATTATATGCCATATCGCATTAGAGAGTTGATTTGTGCATTACGGGGGTTACACTTGAGCTTGGGACGAGGTATTGTGATAGCTCGATGGGGTGATCAACTCCCCATCAAGCCGAAGTCATCATGGTATATTCACAATGTTTAGGTTAGTTTCCATATGGTTTGGGCGATAGCCGGCTCGCCATATTGAGTGGCTCTAAGTACATGCTCAACGTAGATAAATCACGCCCACTCAACATTACACCAGTGAACTAATGTGTAGACACGAATTAGTTAGCTGTGTAAGTAGAATTGAAACTAACACCTAGTAACTTCAATACAATGCTAAACTAAACCTATGCATCATCATGCTAAGAGCTTAAGCAAAGCTAACCTATCAACATTTCTACATTAAACATGAAATGAATATTTCAAGCTAATATGCTAAACAAATTAACTTCTATCTCTTATTGAATGCTAAATGAGATGAGATTGAACCTATGTAGACCTCTAGTAATAAAAAAGTTGATTATGTGCTTGAAATCCCAAGGTTTCTAAGAATGGAGTCTTGTCAAATCATGGATACAAGACCATTTGACATATCTCCAAATGACTTCAAAACTTGGGTGGATGAATGGAAGAAATGAATAAGGCAAGCTCTTCTAATGCAAGAATGCTCAAAGATGATAAAATGGATATAGTTAATGCTCTATGCTCATTTAGGAGTGTAGGTGTAAAAGAAAGGTGGGAGGAGGGCTCCTTAAGTAGCCCAATGGATAGAAGAATCTCTACATCCCTCTTCATATGGGATAAATGGAGAGGTTGGGTTAGTTGTGGATAAGGAGGGTTTACAAAGGGTTGTGTCAACCTCGGGAGAGTTTAGTTTGTCCTTTAGCGACCCATGGGGTTTGAAGGGCTTTATTAGTTAACCAAAGTGATTAATTAATAGGTGTGCAAGCTTATAGAAGCTTTTAGAGAAATAATCAAAGCATGATGTAGACTATGAGAGGGATTTAATAAAATAAGCGATGATTTATTGATTTAATGGAAGAGTAATCTAATTAATTAATAATAATTAATTAGTCTAGATAGAAAGAGAAATTAATTAATGGAATTTCGTTAATCGGTGTATTTATTGGATAGAAGGGTTAATTAACTAGTGTAATGTAGCTAATTAACGACGATAGAATAGAAAGTGTGCTATATTGACGATATGTCGTCAATTTTAGAAAGAGGATAATTAGCGTAATTTAAGTATTTAAATTGCTTGGGTTAAATTATAGGTGTCTAAATTTTCCCCTCTTTGGGGTGGCGTAAGTGACGCCACTTCAAATATAGTAGACAGATAAATTTTGAAAGCATAGAAGAAAAATTAGTAGAAGTGAGAGATGCCCCCTCGAGTGTCGATGGGGTGATGAGAGAAGGTGATCGACAATCAAAAAAGGTGAGAGAAAGGAAATAGAGGAATGGGCAGCAATAGGATATCCTAGGTGAATAAGAAGAATAATGTTGGTAGGATAATGATGTAGAGGAGGAATGAAGACAGAAATAAAAGAGAAATCTTTCATCCAGTGTATTGTAACAACTTTATTGTCATCATATTTCCAAAGATCTAAGTCATTGGTCCTTATTAAAAATATAAGCATACAAAAAAATTAGGATGACATGAAAGTCGTGTAATACGAACAATTGTCCATTCTTTGAAACACCCACTCAATGCAACATGCAAAAAGAAATGTAATATGAGAAGGAAACAATCTCATTTAATAGGGAAAACAAGTAGGAACACAAATATTCCAACCAAAAATGGTCAAGAGAGTTGTAAAAATGTTTTGTTATCAAGATGAAGATCCCCAAATGTTTTTGATTGATGACAAGGGTTAAAAATGATGTCCGAGAAAGGATACATGCAAGGGAAGATGATGAAGGACACTTGGTCCAATGAGAACACGTCTTCGCGCCACAAAATAGTACCGGGAAACTATATGTGCCCCAGAGTACCAACAAAGCAAGAATTCTAGCTTTGTAAATGTGATGATCTACAAGTCATTTGATCAGCGAAGATGTGAAATTTCTAATAGGATATGGAAATAATACCATGTGCAAGACACAAGTTTCAGCCGCTATGAGCTGGTTTACCTAGTTTTGTGAGATTTTACAATTTTTAGGATTTGTTAACATCGTATCAACGAGAGAATTTAAGTTACTACACTAAATAGTATTAGCAATACAGAATCCTTCATTAAAATTTTATGCACCACAATACTATTATCTTGAATAATAACCATTCTCAAGTATTAATCACAACAAGAAGAAAGCCAACACTATAATATCGATAATGAAGGATTACCACATAAATTTCATTTAGGTAAATACTAAAGAGGTAAGGTGTAAAGGAAGAGAAATATCAGATCATGCAAGAGAACACGTAATGAAATTTCCCACCTATTAATCAACTTTTGGCTAACTATCCAGCCTAAATTTCATTGTAAAAGACCCTCTTCCCAACCGATTACGCCTAACACAAGAAATTGATTTCACAGAAAAACTACCAAACCCATATCAGATCTTCAAGGAAAAATAACATAGAAGGAATTTCTCAGAAATATACCCATCCACAAAAACCAGAAAACCCAAAACCAGAGAATAAGCAAGGAGAAAACAACAAGGTAACAAATGTCTGAACTTAAACCAAAAAATCCTCACTCGAAAAGCCAAATCAGGAAAGAGACAAGATTCATTTCAAGAGATTGTTAGATCTTAGCACATTATGGAAATGGATAGCTTATCTTTCTGTAATACTCTTCCACAAGTTGCATACACACAGCGGGGACTAAGCAACAACATCGGCGAAAATTCACTATCCTTGTGCTTTCTAGGTGTTCACACATCATTCACGGCCACATTGGGGTACATACAAGGTGAAAGCGGTAGCAGGAGGTTCAAACCTGCGAAAATGCATTTGGCTGGAAGTTTCCAAGCTTATACACATAGGCCTATGTGAAAATTCTCACCCAATATCACGCGGCCCTCCCTTTTAGGTGCTCAAATCACCACAATAACAAGACCCAAACTAAATAAAACAAGGAATGAATGCAACAAGCAATGCTGAAAATGGTGAGAGTAGGGTCACCAAAAGAAACATGGGGGATTCATAATAAACAAATTCGGAAGTAGGCGGCAGCGTGAGGAGAAAATATATGGTGAAGTTCCTTCAACAAAGCATTTAAAACTAACGGTACTCATCCACCCTCCACTTGCCAACAAGCAACTAAACCATTAAATTTAGCACAAGGACAAGCTTCTCCCTCATGCCAAACATAAAGAATGGCAAGTTGGAGGGTGCATTAATTAGCTATTAAAACCAATGCATGTGTGGAGCTTGGTCGGTCAAGGTGGATGATGTAAAATTAGCTTAAAAAATGAGGTCCCTTTATTAGAATATGCCCAAATACCTTTGAAAAGGTTTTAAAATTTTAGAACTTTTAACAATACGTCAATAAGCAACCCAATAATCGAAATATGATAATCAACAATATGAAGGCCTACACAAGGTGGTGCCACACATTGCAAGAATTTTATAAGCATTAGCGATAGAACAAAAAAATGGTATAGTGGGAGGGAAGGAAAAATCAAACTTACCTCGCAACAAGGATCGCAATTACTTAGTGATCAAATAGAAACTCATATATAACATTCGACATTTAAGCAACATGGACAAAGAACGGAAAAGGGGATTCGGCATCAAACGGGGCATTGCATGTTCCTAGGAACCCTTCCGAATATACTTTTAGCTTCTATCGAGTATTTGATCACATTATTTTATCCTCTGCTAGTCAAATTTGGTTAGTTTTTCATCTCTATGCCATAATCACTATTTTACCATTTTTTAAAATGAACAAACTATTCTAAATAAAAAAATTAACAAAATTAAGATTTGATTAAGACTACAATTTATTAGTTTCTAAATTATTACTCTTATTGAAGAATTTATATATATAATTAAATTTAAACAAAAATATTTGTTTTTTTTTAACTTACTTGAATGTTGATTGTCTTTTAGGTAAGACATAAGAAACATGACAATAATGAGCAAATAATAGTGCTCCCAATTAACAATCCATAAAAATATGGGTCTTGCAAGATATTAAGGTTGAATTAAGATTTTGACCCAGAAAGATAGATTCTTAGTTATTTACAATGAAACCGAAAAAAAAAAGAGTGAATTGATTATGGCCATAGCAAGGTAATCTCATTTTCACATCTCTCGTAGATGACCATTGTTGTAATTTTGAATATGGTTCACTGTTTCCATAATTTTAAATATGATTGACCATTTCAGTTCGATTGTTTTTTCCTTTTAAGTTGATTTGTTTAAAATTGTCTCTTGCCATTATCTCGAGATTCATAAATGATCAATATTATCTCCTAAACGCTAAAATACTATTTCTTTTATGGATTTCAATTATTCTAAATTATTTCTAAATATTCTTCTATTTAAATAACATTTGATTTCGTTAATTAAATATTCTTTATTTTATTTGAATTCAAGCCAATTACAATTACATATGATTAGTCTTTCCGCATTTAAATAAGAAAAAGAATAACAGTGAGACTCGAAGAGAATCCACAAGCTATAATCATGTACTGCGTAGGGCCCTTTTGCAGGTGTGTGCATGTATATACAGAACAAAGAACCCTTGCTGTCTCCTTTCGATTTCAAAGTGAGATATTCACATCCTCTTTCCTGACTGGCATTCTCTTGATATCCTCAAAATATATCCCAACCGAAGTTCATAACAAACTGTACCAAATCCACATTTCCTTCTTACTTGACATCATTTAATATTGATGATCAACCTAAGTTCATTCTTTAAAAATCACCCTGCGCCAATCTTACAGTTTCTTTGGTTCCACGTAAATCCAACACGGATAATCTTGTGCAAATCTGGGCCTGCAGACTTCCAGACTAATAACACCCACTTGTTTTGAGAAGTCTTTCATTTCATTAGGTTCCCTCTGGAACGGCGTCACGCATGGGTTGACGACGACATTTTATAAGAAATTTAAACGTACATTGCTAATAAGGCAGTAATCGTCGTTAAGTATTTTTGGCGAGGCAAGAAATAACTTGTGCTTATCCAAACTTAAAAACAAACAGTATTTGAAGTCGACGTCATCTTTCTACATTGAAGAAGCATTGCATCTGCACCACTAAATACTAATTAGGTAAATGGTAATGATGTTATTTGACTCCTCTATATCTTTAGTTTGTCCAGAGTGATAGATATAATTATAATCAATTATCAGAGATTTTATGCTTTCACAGTTCTGAGAACTATGGAAGCATAAAATCTCTGATTTGTACCATTCATGGGAGGGAGAAATATGACAAAGTTAAGTTTATCATCTTGAGGATGGATTATGAATTATGGAAATGATTCAAAATGTCCCTATTAATAAATAGTAAATAGTTTTAGATGTTTAATCTAAAAATAGCTGCAATTTATAATTAATTATATTTTGTACAGCGGTGGCTCTCTCTCACACAGGTTTGTTGTCAACGCGAACATGCGCAAACCATTGACCCAATTCTCATGACCCGCCATATTATTATACGCTCACGTTTGAACCACTACGGCATCTATTCTTTTTAAAATATTACAAGCGATAGTTTGTGAAATAGGTAACACATTACATTGTTACCTATATGAATAACACATAATATGGTGTAAGTAACAACACATTATGTTGCTACCTATATAGGTAACAAAATAATGTATTATTATGTTTTCCGTCAAAACTAACGGTGGCATAGCGAAAAATATTTTTTTACCTATTGTATGAATGTACGTGAAGCCTGACTCTTCAGTTTTATACAGTGAAATGCATACACATATCCATTTTATTGTTTAATAAGTAGATAGAGATCAAAATCAAAAGCTGAATTAAAGGAATGAAGAAGTTGACTTGAAAGAAAAGACTTTAATCGGTTGGACCCTTGTTCACAAACTGGCCACTATTTTACTATAAGTCTTAACCAAAAATGCTCTTTTTACCAATACTTTCTCTGTCAAAAATATTGAACATACTATTAAAAAAGCATATGATATATTTTTGTTTAAAAATGTACTGGAATTGTAATGGAAGCAATGCCAACCAGAATTAGTTCTAAAATAATAGAAAATTTGATCAACACAGGCCGTAACAAGTTATTTTTTAATTATGAGGAATCATTACATTTTACATGTTGAGTTTTGTCTCGACCTCGATGTAAACTTTAGGCTGGCGTGAGGAAGGGACCACCAGGTCCACAAGTTTCATACTACATTCGTATAGTTGGTGTCTATCTTTCATACCGCCTTTGTACAGCTGACGCACACTCAGGGACATTATAAATGATCATGAACATTGAATTATTTGCATAATGGTGACGTGATTGGTTATATATTCCTCGTTGAATAAAAATTAATATAGAAAGCGCTTCACTGTATAATAAGGATTTATGTTGCACTTTACATGCCAACTCCAAAGCTTCCTTATTATATTCCATTTCCATTAAGACAAAAAGTTTTGGAAGGAATGGAGTACAATTGAACTTTACATGGAACAATTACAACTACGAGATGCCTCACTAAAATGGGTGATCATAAAGAGAATGCACAAACCAACGTGGCTCTTTACGGCCCCACCACCGACCCCAATGACCAAATGGAGTGAAAACCCACCTTGATGGCCCTTTCCATTAGCTTCAATACCATGTCAGCATGGGACCCACAGGCATCACAAATGAGCGTGCAAGAGCATTCTACCATGGCGATTGATGGTCACATCATCATTTTTTGAAATTCGTACCTTGCGTCGTGGGAATCATAACATTTGTGAGGACAACATTTTATGTCCCCCTCCACACGATAAATAACAAATTGAACTATGCTCTGCCGGCCATCGCTTTGGTTATTCATGCAAGAACTCTGCCCGCACCATTGTTGGTTATTCGTGTAAAAACCTGAGCCGAATTGGAACTACCAAAGGAGCCCATTTCCTGCGCCATTGCTCTAATTAACCCATCATCTGTTGGTGCCATGACTCACACTATTATTGCAAAGCACCTCTAGAGATGAAATAAGTAAGTATTTAATTTGTTTCTTCTTATTATTATATGAGTTCATGTTTTATGGGTGTGCGATTTATACAAAATGACACCTTGCTTCTACCTTACTTCTTAATGGATACTTGAAGCTGTAAATATAGATGTTCTTCATCCGAGTAATCAACCTCTATGAAACCAATATATCATGTTACCTTTCTCTTCCTCAACCTCCATTTTACCCTTCATGAATCCAGTCCTCTATTGTACACGAATCGAGATCTGTTCTCGGTCCTCTATTCTACATACACAATCATCAATATCAAAACTATACTACGAAATAACAAGGATCCTAAAATTGTAACTAAAATTAAAACACTTTGCTCCTAATCTATTGATTTTATAGAGTGAGTTAACAAGAGATAATTTGTTTTGATTAACAAGTGTCTTTTGATATTTTTAAAATATTAGTTGATGTCATGTTTGTTAGAGGCTTTAGCAATTTAGTGTTGTTGAATCGATATTTGTTTTCAATCCTTTATTCTACACCATTTTCCTTGCCTTAGCTGCATAAGTAGAAGGATTGACATGAGAAATATTTGACAAAATGTGTAGAAAAAATGTTCAATGCAAATGTGATTACTGTTTTCTATGTTTGATTGTAAAGGTAATTTTTGTTATATGTTGTCATTGCAAATACCCCTTGTATATATGTATGTGAGATGCACAAGAACTATTTGATAAAAATACTCATAATCATTTTAAGAAATGGACTGTGAATATGAACAAAATGGCTAAACTTTCAATTTTTCAATGGTAAATTTATAAAGAGGAGGATTTAGAAAAGGGCTAAACAACTTTTTCTTTTTATCTTTTTAGCATCATTTAGAATGTTTTTAGGAGTCAGTTGAAGATTAATGATAATGTATTTTTCCATATTTATCATTATTTTTTATCAACCACCTATTTTCCATATCTAAAAGTTGTTACCTTACTCATTTCCATGATTTCAATTGCTTATTGTAACTTCTAAAATAGATTTTATACAGTGTGAAAACCTTAAATCGTGGTAGTCTTTTAAATTCTATGATGTTCCACTAAAAGTTTGAACATCAAAGCATGGTAGTCTTCTCCAAGCATAGAAAAATTATTGATTGGATACCATAACTAACTATATAAAATAACGTAGAGGATATCTAATTTTGTTAAAACCAATGGAGGAATAACTATGGCAACATCATCTCAGATGTTATTACAGTCCTCCTTGGGAGTGCAAAAGAGGATTGAAGGTGTCCATGAGTTGATGTTTGTCCATTGGCTAAACCAGCTATCCACACACAAACCAGGTACTTGCAACTCTGGGAGATTCATCTTACTTTCCATGATAATGAATAGGTGGAGAAGGAACAATGTGATTGAAATGTCAGATTGAGAAACTACATAGGCCTCCACCTCCATCTCTTGATGATGCATTATATATTTCATTGTTGGATTAGTTTTTGCATCTCTAGTAGGAGAAGACATGGTTACATGCCCATATGGATGTGTTTAGGGAGTGAGAGTGGTAGGGTCAAGTGCGTTCACACTCTCAAGATAATTTGAATCATTCCTCTTGTATAAAACTTGTTATATATAGGAATGTGGACATTGATACATCTAATGAGCATGAACCCTAGTGGTAGTTGTATTACTATTATTTACTTGATTGTGATGTGTAAAACACTTAATTTTTTTATATGATTAATTGTGTACATGTTTTGTAATGAGTTTGCATTGTTCTTTTTTTAATCATCTAATTATATATGTAATCTTACACCTATTGATATTTAGTATATGTGTATGTCCAATTTGAGACAATATTATATAATGGTTCATGATTATGTAATTGACCTCTTCATAATTACTTTATAATTTTATAATGGGGTCTCTTGCATATTGTTTTATTCATATGACACAATGATTAACTCTTGCTTGTGTGATGTGTCACTTTCTTACTCTCTTAAACACATGTAATCATATAAAAGAGAATCTCATACATGTGGTTCTTAATTCATTTGCACTATTTTACGTTGTTGTATTTTCTCTTTCTTAAATTTTGGATTTTGAAGAAATCCAAACACTTGATATAAATCATGAAAGATATCCAGAGACAAATCACATATAATATTATCTCAGAAAAATAATTGAAGAGAGTGAAAAAAACATGGCCCAACATAACCCAACAAAACCTCAAACCTATGAGATTCAAAATAGCATGGACCTTACTTCAGACGAGCTCAAGTACTTCTAGTTACCATGTCACAAAGCATGGGGGCTTTTTGTTTAGATTTTAAATTTTATACTAAATTCCAACATTCTTCACTTACTTATTTTCTTTCAATTAATTGATTATAAATTCTAACTTATGAGGTTGGAATTTTTCCACATCATTGCCAATTAAAAATCAAACCATGTTATTTTCTTTGCAATTAATGATTTTTCTTGGCATTTTCCGCGTGACCTTAAAATCCCTTGCATTAAAAGAATCTGTTTATTTTGAATATTTTTGTGAATTGTATATTAAAATACTTTTGAGAATCATTTCCCCTTGCTTCTCTCCCTGATTTAGTTGTTTAACATGTGAATCACAGTTCCCCTGAAAGAGTTATGTATCACATCAACAACATATAATAATGTGAGGAATTGTCTTTAGGCGTACTTAGTGTAAGCCACGTGAGTAAGCCATGCGAAGAAAAATTATGAGGGTCATCAATTATCTTCATTAAATAATGTCAATCCAGGTGTGGTATCTGAAGGCTATATGCAAAAGGATATAGAGAGAGAGAGAGAGAGAGAGAGAGAGAGAGAGAGAGAGAGATCCTTGTAAATGGTCCCTTCTACCCAAAATACACACTTGCAAGAATTAAAAGCACTCTTGCATGAAATTAAACTCACACTTGCATAAATTGAAGTTAAAATTAGATGAAAATAAAATCACACTTTGCATGGATTAAAAACACAATTTGTTGGAATTGAACCACACACTTTGCATAAAAGGAAAAGATATTTGCATAAAAGGAAATTGTTGAAGCGAAAATAAGGAAGACACAGAAAATATGTGCAGGTTTACGATAAATTGTACATCACAAAAATAATTAATGGCATGGAAAAATATACAAGAAAAATATAATTACAAAATGGAAAATGAAAATAAAAATAAATATACAGGTCCATCTTCCTTGGAATGAGTGGCCAGCTCATTCCTCATAAGAGGATTTTAATCTACATTATTTATAGATGGATGGAATGTAAAATCTAAATTGATTAGAAAAATGGTGATTACATTCAAATGTGTGGGAGGTTGCATTTATAATTGCATTCTTCCATACCACTCCTTTTTTAAGGAATATATCTTTATCAACTAAGATTACAATCCATCCAAAAAGCATCAATCTCCATAAAATATGGAGAGAGCTTATATAACTCTAACAAAAATATGACTCTTATTACTTTATTATTTGAGAATAAAAGTGAATGTTGTTTCTCCTTTATTTTACAAATAATAAATTAGTTATAGAAATATCCATTTTTAGAATGACTTGAGAAATAGATCACAATACCACCCTTGGATTTATGCTCATCTCTGCAATTCTAGTATTTATCCTCAGAGCTCTAATATCCAACTCGGAAGCTATAATAATCATCTCTGAAGTAATCTGAAAGATACTTTGAAGCATTCAAAGAGACTCGAAGTGAGTTATATAATTCTAGGAAGAATCGAACCGAGTTGGAGCATTCTAGGAAGACTCAGAACCCCGATAAAATGACTATAAATTTTGCATACGAATTTGAATCAAGATGGGTTTTTGTTAAATTACATAATTATTTAAGAGGAACCTGAATATACTATCAGATTTGGGTTTGGGTATATTCTTGATGACTATTTTCACTATCTCGAAGGAGCTGACTCATTGAACATCTAAACATTTCGAAGCTAGTGAATGAATCTCTTGACCTAATGCAATGATGAAATAACAATATTTGCTAATGATATGAGAGATTTTAAAGATATTTCAAGGATGGATATATCTGGTGCTTAGTGCTTAGAATTCCTTATTCAATGATGATAGAAAAGTATGAAGCTTGTATTTGTAAAAATTTACATATTTTTTGCAATAATCATTAGAAATAGATAATAGAAAGATAAAAATGAATTATAAAGAAATAGCCATGATACATAATCTCTATTTCATCCTAAATATACCATAGTCTTAGAGATTACACTTAGATCCACTTTATATATAGAGAGAAAAAGAATGTCAAATATTATATAAAATGGGCTATTTCTTAGGCTCATCAACAAAGAAAGGCTTATGAAGAATGTATAGGCCGAGTTTTGTTAGCATTTTCTTAGCTCCTAAATCTCAATGTCATTTTGCATCACTTCAGATGTGTTATCTTTTTGACATATATTAAGGTCAAACTGTTGAGACGTTCTTTTCATATGTAAATCTATGGGTCCTTTTTTCGCCACACTTTTTTTTTATTAGTTGATGAGTCAAAACATTGCAAATATATACATCCCTCACCATTCTTGATAAATAACACTTCTAACTTTGGTTTTAAGATATCTTAATAAATATTTTCCTCTTCCACTTAGTTATTACACATGTACAGTTCTATACGAGGATAATTTATTTGAGACATTACCTTAGAAAGTTTCACCATAAGGCAGGAGAGGATTTCACTTCATAATTTATGTTAAAAACATATGTGATCATGAGATTCTAAATCTTATCTTTTATTTTAAGGATTTATTACTACATAATCTCATTACTCGTGACCCCTTTTACACTATTAACCCTATTTATTCTTATATATTAGTGTAAATAATGAAAATAATAATTACATTATTACATGTATACATTCCCATCCCCATCTCACCCACCTTCCCTACACCCCGACATCCCCATGAAATCTAATTGAAGTTGAGTTAAAAAGTGCATACCTCCATGTTATGTAACCATATCCATGCTAAGATATCAGTCAATTGGGACACAATTCTCATTGGATTTCATATGGTCCCAAACAACACTTTCTTTATGATGTTTGAATTGGTTACAATGATATATAGGTTTAGACATATGGTGAAATCTTTAGTTTGTTTCTTCAAGTAAACATCTCAAGCATCAACTATATATGTAGCTAGAATAATGTGGGATTAAATATTGTAGTATCATATAGTTTTCATTGTACAATGTTTTGAAATTATTGATATTGATAAAGTCCCTCTACACAATATTACAATTGATGCATCAAATGTGTCCAAAAGGTACAATAATAAGGGTATGATAGATTGTGTGTGTGTGTGTGTGTGTGTTTTAGATGCTTGTAAGAATATTTTTGGAAAGCTTCAATATTACTATGATAATTTTCTTCACATGCGAGATGGGCTCATCCAATCTATAGGCTATACCTAGTTCTAATTATCTTGCAACTTGATGGTTTTATGTAGTGCAACTCAAATTTTTATTGCATCATCTCTACATAAAGCCATATCACCATATTCCTCAAGAATTTATAATTGTTAGATTTGGTCTTTGGAGCCTGAAATTGGTGATCAATTTGTATTTAAATGTTCTCCATACTATGAGATGAGGGAGTTATTCTTTTTCCTTTTTAGAGACTTGTATAACTCTATCTAGAACTTGATGGCTTACAACCTAAAAAATGATGTTTGTCTTCTTTCCTTCAAGATATGTTTGATATTCACCATCATTTGGCTAGAAACTTTACTTCTGCAATTATTTAAAATTAGATAATTACGTCTTTTATTCACCTTGTTTTTGTTTAAGATTGATTAAGAAGAAGTTTTTTTATAAAATTATAGATGGGATTATATCTAATAGACATCAAAGAGCATGCTTTGTTTTCACATGTTTTATTAGTTAAATTTTATTTAATTTATGAGTTATGAAAATTAATTTTACATTACATGTTCCTTACTTATAATTTAAATTATTTTAAACCCATAATTCATATATGCATAGAAAATACGGGTGGTTGGAGAAACCCTAAATGATGGCACCTAGAAACTAAACGTGATTTTTTTCCAACTAATGCAAGGTAAATTTAGGGGTAGAAGTGATATCCATTGTGGGTCGGGAGGAGTAAATCCTCCTATTTAAACTAATTCTAACCATGTTGCACTAAACCAAAGTAGTGCAGGGATAAGTGGTAGCTTGGTAGGTCAGAGGAAAGTCACTTAAGAGAAAGGAAGGAAAATACCTAACCTGGCCTCTAAGAAGGAAGGAAGTGGTAGAGGGAAGGAAGGCGGTGCTCAAAAGGGAGCTCAAAGTGTGAGGAAACCCCTCAAACTAGCTACGTATATCCTTGTTGTCAAGTTGAAGGAGGATATTCTCCAACAAGTCCACGATCAAGAAGAGCAATATCAAAAACTTCGTCTGATTTTGCATATCAACCACCTACGGGAAAATATCTCTTAACTACATGAATGGATCACAATAAAATAAAGTTCTGATATTAAGGGTAAGATTGAGCTTTACCCCTACTATAAAGCATATTATATTGCATTTTTTTAATCTTGTGAAGACCGTGATGTTTTCCATAAATCATATTGGTTCTGGGGGTTCATGAACTCATGAAAATCCCCGGTATCCTTCATTTACTCATTAAAATATTCTTTTGATTCAATATCATTTTGGGTTAGGATTTCGAATCTAACTTTGTAATTTTGGTCTAAATCTTGTCTAGAAGCCACTGGTAACACTTTGGGTGTTTATGAAAGATCAGATGAATTTACTAATCATTTTTACATCCCTCTTATGCTTGAATCTTGGTGGACTTGGATGTTCCCCTTGGTCTCCATTCTAAGATTAATTTGTATATAGGAGAAATTATATGGACTCAAAGATTGGATTATGAAATATTTTATTTCTATTGTCATAGATGTTTTCAAACTAGACATTTGGTTGAGAATTGTGGGAAATCCAAGTGTAAGAGCAGAGATAATTCTACCTGGTGGAAGGATTCCCTCCCTTTTCAATTTATCATTGAAGCCCTTTCTTCTCATGTTGATGATTCATCTTCTCGAAAATTGTACCTCTAGGGTAGATTCTACACCAATGGTCTTCTAAGGTGTCGATATCGCAATCATCAAAGTAAATCCCCAGGATTCTATGGGGTTGGTAAAAAGAGGGTTTCTCCTCTCTCTTATTCTAATTTTTTTCTAGCCTATTTCTTCTATTGATGTTATTCTTCCATGTGGGCTAGATTTTATTTATGATTTTAATAAGGAGAAATGGACAGTGGTCTAGAAAAAGAAAATAACCTCCTTAAAACAACTTTCATCTCTAACAAATATGACTCTTAGATCTCACTCATCTTCATTGGATTGATTTTTTCGTGTCATTTGGTTTTTTCCTTTTCTTTCTAATGCTTGAGTCAATTTTGTTTGACTTTTTATTGTCTATTTTTTAGTTCCTTGTGAGCTTCATTGTAATATATTTTTTTGTTAGGACCCTTGGATCCTTTTCCAACCATTACCAATAAAAAAATTATTTTAATCCACATAAAAAAATTAACCTTTCATAAGCATTAATAATATTATCTTTATCTTAACTATAATTAAGAATACCATTATCACTAGTCAAGATTTCTAATTTTTCATTAAATCTAGGCCACGAATGGCATATATTTATAGAGAAGTTCTAAAGTGAATATATTTTACTTTTGGAATAACAAATGTTAGTCGGGGATCCTAGTTACAAAAATATTCTAAAAGTTTGAATTTTTTGGGAAGAGATTTTAGATTTGCAAGCAAGGAAAAGCCTCATCTTAGTGTGGAGGGAAGAGATATTAAATGATAGATAATTTCCAAAATTCTTCAAAGTCGATGTCATAGTGCTAAGGTGTTATAGAAATTTATATGCCCTGACTAGAGCATGGGGATTTTAAAAGTGTTTAATAAATTCAAATTTCAACATGGTGAAGCACACCCAAATATTTCCTTTTACTTCAGGTGTTGTTGCTTCTTTTTATCACTTCAGTATTCATGAAAATATCTTTTCCCAAGAGGAGAACAATTATTGTATAGATTTTCATTATTTTTATTATTGGTGAGTGGTTAGTTTGTTGTAAATTTAACATTATTATTATAGTCTAAGAATAATATATATACAAAGGCGTAAAAATGTCGAAATATGTGAAGTTTCTATGAAGAAATCATTGTTTAAGATTCACTTAGATAAATTCTTAGACAAGATGATTTATAATGATAACATGAACATGTTTCAATCTACATTTTTCAATCATATAAATTTATTATGTGGTCCTATTTTGGTTATTTCTACTTTTCATTGAATAAAACCATATATCGAATACCTTTTGTGATTATATTTTTAACACGTCTTGTAAAGGCACAAACCATTGGTTCATATGGTACTTTCTATCCTTGGGGTTTCAAACGTAAGATCTAGTGTGACGAGCGTGATTAGGTGAAATTTTAGGAATAGTTTACCATAATGATTTTTTAAACTTTAAGAAAATATGAAAAAGGGTTCTTGTGCTTCCCAATAGGGAGTGGATTTGAAACTTGGAAGAAAATGAAAAGAGACACCAACTAAGAACTTTGTATTATCGAAACACATACATTTCTCGAAGCCATTTTCTTAATGCTATAATCCCATAGAGAATAATCATGAACTTGTACCACAAAATTCCAAACAAATAGATATATAGCTTGTAATAGCTAAACCAAAGCAAAAATATTAGTTTAATCGAAAATACTCTCGTATAATATTAATACAAAAATATTGTGAATTAGATATAGATCCTACAGTTATATATACATATTTCTTAGGAAGTGGTCCCATGGGAGGGGAGCTCCTAAAATTTCTTAGCTGGTGTGGAGAGTAATTTTAGGATTATTAATAGTAAAAGTGTTCTCATGGTATACAAGTTTTTAGAGAGTTAGGAAATAAGGGATAAAATATGCGGAACAATCCCACTTAGAATCACAATAGTAGAAACTAATATGTAGAAAGATATGAAATAAAAGTGAAGAAAAATAAAAGAAAACAACACAAAGACGGTATTTAACGTGGTTCACCCAATTTGGGCTACATCCACCAAGAATCACTTACTCATAATTTTTATTACAAGCCACCTCTTTCTCTCTACACAATACCCAGATATGATTGAATCTATGCTCAACAAACTCTCCTGAATTCACACTTGAACTCACACACATATACAATGGTATGTCTTCCCTACATCAATAGGTAATTGCTTAAGTAGTTTTACAATACCTTGGGTACCAAAACCATGGGCCAAAACTGCCCCATAAACCTATGGGTAAAAAATTCTGCCCATATGAGAAGAGAGCGTTTCGCAGAGAGAAAAGCTGTTGAGAGTGTATGTAGTTTTAATGTACGGTATTGAACACTTCAAACATGAAAATAGGTTCCATAACATAACAAAGAGTATGATGTAATTTTTTAGGAAAAATATGTAAAAAATTTATAGTTTAATTTGCAATAAAATTACAAATCAAATCTACTCATTTATAAATTGACATTTGGCATAATATGTTCCTACAAAATAGAAGTGGGTGGGGGTAAATTTTATTTTTTACCATCCCCTTAAACTCTCCTCCTACAAAAGTGGTGCTCCTTGTTTTTAGGAAAAGATTCTAAAATTTCTTGTTTCCCTAAATTTATTTTGTCATGAGACCACCCGTTGAATAAAAATAGAGCAACATGACCCCCTCCATGAATCTGTTTCCTTAGTAGCCTTGCAATTTTAGGCCAAAACTCTCATATTTTTGCACAATAGGAAAGAAAACATGACATATATTTCTAAATTATGCATTTAAATTTCCAGATATAATTTATAACCTAACTTTTGAAGCCCAAATCTTGAAGACAAAATATTCGGGAAGAAAAAAATAGAAGAAGTGAAAAAGCCATCGACTTTCTTGTTTTTATGTTTTTAAGTACTTGATGCTTGAAGAAAGAGTGCATCTTATGTTCAAATATTAAGCACCTTATTAAAATTTTGAACCTCCCCAAAGTAGGGCCCTTCTTGCACTACCATGGACTATGATCATATCTTGGTTGGATTTCACGTAATTCTCATGTAGAAATATTGAGAAGCACAACCAATAAGGAAGAGGAACAGTCTTTGTGAACCCAAAGTTTTAGGGTGCACATAGAAAAAAAACATCATATAATTCAAATCAAAAAATACCCTTTAATAGGTTATGTCCTCCACTATATATATATATATTTAACTTTAAAATAATGTGGAACGGACATTTTTTTAATATTTAAATTTGGTTATTTTAAATACAAATAAATTTAAAGGTGAACTATTACTTGTGAATTAAGTCACATATTTGTTTCTACCTATTTTTCATCATTTTATCAGTAATTGGGGTGAAATGACTTGATTTGACTTATTCTATTGGGCATGTTTTATTCAAAATGTAAGTGATAAAGTGGCATGTATTTGCTCCTAATTTCCATGTACCCTCACAAGTATTAATCCATGCTTAATAATTGGCTCCTCTCCCTTAGGATTTGTGGTTTGGAATGACTAGAGATGGGTGGAGAAAATCTAGCATTGGATTACAACTGGGAAAGCTATTTCTAATTTTTAGTATTTTATTTTTCTCCTTCGTAGTGGAAGGGGGAAATATTGGATTAGCTCTATAAGTGGTGATAGTGTTGAAATTAGAGACAATGAGTGTGGCCCGTATGATGTTATTGCTTATCTAGGCTCGTCTCTTTTTCACCTACAATACGAATGAAAAATGATTGTTGTCTATGCCATCCCGAGACTAAAAATCATGCTCGATAAACAATGAAGAGTCCTCATTTCGATATCCCGGTATGAAGATGCCTTGTATTAGTACTAGTGCTACCGAGGAGGAAGCGGATGTTGTGAAATCTAAAATAATGGGATATCCCAAATTATAATGATGTGTCAATGAGCATTCAATGCAAATTCCATTTATAATTTTTCAATAAATTTTTCTAATGTTTAAAATATAGAAAGATTAAATGTTTTCCACTATTTTTATTAAATTGATCAATAAGAAAAATATTTTTTTATTAATAAATAATATTCAATATAAATAAAAATTATTTTAACCAATCGAAAATATTTTATTAAAAAAATGAATATTGATTTTTATAAAACTTTATACTAAAAACAATTAACACTTGGCAAGAGATAAGATTGCACAAAGCAAAAAGATTTAATAATTTTAAGTTTGTTAAAGACCATATAACTTGCATTCGATAGGATAATAAAGTAGCCAACATCATTTTTTAACACAAGTTCAAATACCAAATATAAAGAAATCCTTTTTTTACAAAGAGGATATTATATTATATTAACAAGTAAAGTGATACAAGATAATTCACAAAAAATAGGTCATATGGAAGCATGCCTCAAAGCCACATGATCAAACTAGGTTGAGCCTAGGAAAATCAACCATAAAAAAGTAATGAAGCAATGAAATTATGTCACCGCTATGAATTTTTGACCAAAGAGGGTGAATCATGGTGAGGATAGCGGATCTAGATAGGTATTTTCCATTGCCTAGCGCGTCCCAACCAGAGCTAGGTTGGATTCCTTCTTTGGTATCATCAACAATGCCTCGAGTGGGCTATATGGCAAGAGACATCTTGGGATACTTTTCTTGCAAAGGTGGGAGCCTCTAGCTGTCATGAGTGTGCGTCTCGGGGGAAACCAACAAGCCCCAATTGAGATGGTTGGGAGGCGGAAGGGTACCCCAACATCGATGTTGATATAGAGATAGAGGGGAGAATTTCCTCAATGGAGGATAAGCGTGGGGGACCGGTGGGCCGGATGAATGAGCAATGCTTCAAGCGGCTCCGACGACCACCACCTTGGGGACGAGCTCCATGGGGCGGGGAACAACGGGAGGGACAACGGTTCATGATAAATGTTGTAAGGGCATCATCTCAATGCAAAGAAGAGTTTGGAGGTGCTCCATCTTGAGTGTTACGTTGTTCTCTTGCACTTGAATATGAAGTAACAAATTTGTGGTTACCAAAAAATTATTATAAATAGGGAAATGTTAATCAACGTCAACATTAGAAAATAAACAAGAATTTTTTTATTTTCAAAGATAGAAGAGATTTTCCCCTCTAAAATCATGCCAAATCTAGGAAAACTTGTTATGTGATCATCTTCTAAAAGAATATGATGCGGGAAAAACATTATAAATCTGAATGGGATGAACTCTTTATTGAAAGCTTTAATGTCTTATGAATTCTAATTTGCAAGAGACATAACTTTCTAATGGAAAAGGTGTCCACATCATTGGCATGTGATGATATTGTCTCATCACTCGATGAAATCAACATAAAGAGAGGGAATGAGTTAATATATCAAGAAGATAAGTAAAAACAACAACCCCATCTTAAATGGTTGAATCTTGAACAATATGAACTTTGGAGTTGTAATGGAACTAAGGAGATTCATATTATTTGGAAGAATTTCTTCTCTCTGATTCCAATGAATTTCTTTACTTGTTGAACTATGGATAAATAACAATGTGTTGACTTAGATTTCATTCTCCAAAGTGGCCGAATTTTTGTGTTTCATTATTTAGAGAATATGGGTAGTTCTATGTATTCAAGCGAGTAACACTTACGAGAAAAATATTATTGAATAGAATGATTTCTAGAGTGATAAATTTTGTCAAAGATTTTATAGTCTCTATAAAAATGTCACTCCATAGTTTTAGATCATATCATAAAAATGATTCTTATTATAGAATGATACATCATTATTATGGACACGATTTTTCAAGAAATATTTATATTGATTATTATATAGATATGTTTTTCTTGATGATAGATCCTTATTATGAAAATTATTATTAAAAAGATAATGGATTTGTGTAGAATATATTAGACAACTAAAAAGAAAAAAACAAATTAAGAATAAAATATGCAAATATCAATAGAGAATAAAATCCATAATCAACACAAAATTAGCACAGTTGTGCACAACCAAAATATATTTCCTTTTGTTTTTCGAGCTTCATCTCCTTACAATACTGTGTATAGAAATTACAAATTAACTCCAATAAATAGAGGGCTTTCGATCTAAAATTAGAATTTAAATCTCTATAAACATAGCAATATTAATAATAGAACTATCATGTAAAAAAGTGCATGCCTTTGTGCATGCAAATAAAGATATTTCTTTTATTTTCTTTTATCCTAAAAATATAAACATCTAATGAAAAATAAACTACGCATACAAAAGAAAGTTGTTATTTGTTTTTCCTAATAATAACATGTGAGGAGAAATATCATATTCCAACACTCCCCTTAATTTCGACCATTATTATTTCATACTCAAAAACTCCCAAATAACTTCTCAAATACTCAAAAACTTCCTTTCCCAAATCCTTGTAAAGATATCAACAAATTGATCTTTAAATCTGCCAAATTCAAGACAAAATTATTTATTATTAACCAAATCCTTGATGAAATGATACCTTATGTCTATATGTTTTCTTCTCTTTTGAAAAACATGATTTTTGGATGATTTTATTATTGAGTTATTGTCCATCTTCTTGATTCTATCTTAAATGTGTCAATATAATCCTCATCAAAACAACTTGACATGCTCCTGTTGCTTCTACATATTCTAATTCTACTGAAGATAGTGTCATTATGGGATACTTCTTCTATGTTCATGAAAATACTCATGTTTCAAAGTGAAAAACATAGCCGGATGTGCTTTTCCTATCATCTATACTACCGGCATTGTCACTATCTATATAACCTATAAGTTTAAACTCATCGATGTAGAATACAAAATTCCATGGTTTATAGTTCCACATGCATACCTATTTAGGTGATTCCGTGAACCTTGATATGAGGCTCACACCATACATAATATCAAGCCTTGTGGTTTTCAAATACATGATACTTTCATCTTGGAACTTTTTGGACAATGTTGGATCCACAAATGATCCATTGTCATCTTTTCAAACTTCATTCCTACTATGTAAGCTGGTGTTGGTGTTGGCTTTAAATTTAACATGTCAAATCTCTTCAAAACATAATTAGCATAATTTTCTTGTGAAATAAAACTCTATCTTTTGATTATTGAACTTCAATGCCGAAAAAATAGTGCATGAGACCTAGATATGTCATCTTAAATTCTTTCTTCATTGCTGATTTAAACGAATCAGTAGATAGGTTTCCACTATTGACTAAATCATCCACATATAAAAAAATCAAACTCTTACGTTGTTCATTTATCTTTAATTATAAGGGAGAATCATTGTTACTCCTACTAAAACCATTTTGAATCAAATAAGAATCAATCATGTTGTACCATGCTCTGGGCACTGCTTGAGTACATAGAATGCTTTTCTCAACCTGTACACTTTTTCTATATGACCTTTAATCTCATAGCCTTTTGGATTATTCAAATAGAATTCCTCTTCAAAATAGACCTGATTTTACATCCATCTTATAAATAGACCATATTTCTTTGTTAAGTGCTAAAAAATTCTTATCATGTCCAAACATGTTAATAGTGCAAAAATTTCATTGTAATCTACTCCATATTGTTTTGTAAAACCTCTTGCAAACAACCTTGCTTTATGTTTCTACAGTTTTCCATTAGTACTACACTTTGTCTTTGTAGACCCACTTCACTCCTATCACATCCTTTCCTTCGGGAAGATCTACCAATTCCATGTATGATTCTTCTCTATGTTTTTTATCTCATCATCCACAACTTGAGCCAAAAATCATTTTGGTAGCCTATTCAAAGTATCTGGACCTACATCTTGAGAATTTTACAAAGCAAAAACTTAAAAAAGAGTTATCTGTATTAACATCATAAATCTCACTAAGATTCCTTGTTTTTTTGTTGCAAAAGGGCTATTTAACGATGGAATGTTTTTGTCTTGAAGGAGTTTCTTCTTGTGTTCTTTTTGGTGTTTTTTTCATGGTTGAAGATGAATGAAATATTGGAGACCTCCTTGCTGACAAAAATATCGCACTTGGGTACATTTCTAGTTCTTAAAAGTGTACTATCATTTATATGATTCCTAAACAAGAAAACTAGTGGTTAAAAAATATCTTTGGCCTCTTTTCTTTGTTTCTTTTTTTCTATTTGGTCTTGCACACCCTACAACTAAGTCGGGATATTACTGATTTATATTTTGGGCTTCAAACACTAGTGCATAACTAGGAAAACAACTCTCAAGGGCTCATGTCCCCTCTAGGCACCCATGACCCTTTTTCTACCTTACTCGCTCTTCTTAGGTCTCTTTAATCTTTTGCACATATTTTTTTACTTATGGGTCGACCTTTCAAATTTTTCAATTATGAAATTCAAATAAGGAAATAATATAAATACATAGTTATGTGTTCAAAATAAAGGACCAATCACAAATCATTACAATCATCACCTAAGATTGTATCAAAAGGAACCTAAAGCACTCCAAGGAATCCATCTAAGATCCATTCGAGGGATAAGGGTTGCATAATTTGCATACAAAACATATGAAGGAAAAGTTAAATTTATTCAATTTTACATTCTACTACTTTAGACACAAAATCATGAAATTTAGATATTTTTAGTCCCATTCTCATACTAATAGTGATATGGTTTTTGAGAGAAGAAAGTACTAATTAACCCATGTTCTTTGGCAATTTTACTTTGCTTTATTATCACTTTATCGACCTCCCGCATGTACACGTCCAGTTAGTTTTATCACTTTTCATCATTTGTATTCCGATAGGGGTGCCCAACCCGATCTTGAGATGCCCCTGGCGCAACGGTCCCATTTGTGGCACTCTAATCCTCTTTACTGATTCGTAATCATATTTTGGGCTCTTTCTATCCGTTTGAGCTTTTCATATTTTTAGTGGTCGGCCTCTTCGGGGTTAATCATGAAATTAGAACAAGAGAACCATATAAATATAAAGTTATGAGACCATAATGAGGGACCAAACACTAAGCATCTACTATCACCATCTAGATTTGCATCCATCAAAGGCACCTAAAGCTACATTTGCATCCATCTAGCTCCATCATAAGGCACATAAGGCTGGTTCATCTGCATCACACTTCATAGAAGGGAGTCTATTGTTTCTAAGCACACATTTACTACATTCTACATCTATTAATTTTCTTGCTACTTCAAAAAGTGTGACTGGCACAAGAGAAACCTAGGGCACAATTCACACACACATACACACACACTTAGAACTACATTGGGTCTAAGATGTAGTGAAATACTAAGTTAGTAAGTCTACCATTGTGGTGGCTAAGGATAGTCAACCCCTTCAAATACATCTTTATTTTTTAAGGTTTTGATGCTTTGTCTCGGGGTTTTTCGATGTTTTATTCATCTCTCGATTTGTAGCGAAATCCCACACGGTTCAGCAACATTCACATGACAAGAAGCAAAGGAAGGAAGTCACTTAGCAACACCTCAGAGGAGGATGTTAGGCCTTTTCCGCAGAATAGGGCACCCAGATCTCAGACCATGGAACCCACAGGCACCCCTATGCCTTTGCAGGTGCCCCGGTTCAGTCAAAGAGCATGGATCTGTACTTTATCAGGCTTTTGTGTGGTCGTTTCCTCCTCCTACTCACCTGGTTTTCACTGTGACATGGTTCTGCATCTTCATCAAATCAACTAAGGACTTCTCAACTCTCTCCTTTGAATTAGGGTTTCCCATTTCTATTTACTTAGTTTCTTGATTCATTTTGTTTGTTTATTTAACTATTATTTTACCACTTTGCATAGCATTAGATTAGGCTATAATATCACATTTTTAGTTTAATCATCTACATTACTACATTCTAGGTATAGCCTACTATCAAGTGCAAATTACACAAGGGCGTCCTAGGGAAATATTTCTACACACACTCACAAAACCTACATGGAGTATTAGATGTAATGTAATGCTCGGTTGTAAGTTCACTCTCGGGGTGATCGTCAGGGTTAGTCTAACTCCCCATTCTATATTTTCATTTTTAGGTTTGATGTGGTTTGTGGGCTTGTGTAGGTAAACATCTCTTTTACGGAGTTAAAAATAACTTTGGTGATCATAGTGTGAGTATCAGTGATAAAAAGATAAATTGTTACACTCTTGAGACATAAATGAAACCATATTCGAGATATTTTAACACACTCACAGTCCATAGATCTAGTCACCATCACTCAGAACCCTGTCATTCCATGGGCGCCCTGCCCATTTTTTTGTGAGTTGTAGAATTTACTGAGAGATTATTTTTGACACTATTGGCACCCTATTCATCACTTTTCCCTACCCGAGATCAGTTCTAGACCGCATGGAAATTAGCTAAGTTCTTCTATCTCCCTCTCTTGCTTAGGGTTTCATATTTTAAATCTAAGTTTATTTGTGTCATTACTACATTTCAGCATTTATACATCAATTACTCTGTAATATTCAAATTTAATACAAATTAATTCATTTGGTGAACCCATCATTCAAAACCAACCTTGATTATAGGCATTTAATCATCTTTTTAACATGGATGAAGATTATAAAAGCTTTACTCATAAACACCTTTATGATCTCCAAGGTCACCTTTTTGAACATCCACAAGACTTATATCTTTTATTATTTATTTCTCATGAGGAGGGCACCAATCTATCAAATCTTAACCCTCCCACCTCTTATATTGTTTCCATTCCTATTGCAACACAAGATCCCTCTTCTACTCTTCCACCTACCTCTATTTTTCCCATGTTAGATTCTGCTACTCCTAACATCAATTTCACTCCACCTTTTATTTCTCACACATAAGTCTTATCTTCTAGTATGCAATACCTAGCTTGAAATATTGTCTATATCAGGACCTACAAGTTCAAATCCATCAAATACGAAAATATACTTCATGTTCCTCTACATCTCTTGATTCCTCCTTGTTTCTTCACACTCCTTTTGTACCACTATTTTTTCTTATCCACTTCCTTTAAACTTCATCACATCTAACGTTCCCATTGTTAATGGCCATGGTGACCCTCAAGAGCATATTAAATCTTTTCATGTGGCATGTCTTAACTATGTGGATGATCATACATTGCTAGCTAAGATATTTCCTAGAAGTATTCAAGATTATGCCATGCGTTGGTTTTATGATCTACTGTTCATTCGGTAACTTATTTTACGCATCTAGTTGATGCTTTTCTTTCTCACTTTTCAATCAATATTGGCACCAAGATCTCTTATGCATAACTTTCTCAAATCAAACAAAGATATAATGAACATCTAGTTGACTATGTTTTGTGATACAAGAATAATCTAGCTAAGATGACCAATGTGCTCGCTGATTTGGAATTACAAGATCTTTTTATTCAAAGCCTCTTACCACCACTTCAAGAAAGTGTTATATTTGATACCTCTCCTTCACTTGATCAATTATCCCATACACTTAAAATACACGAATTTAAGCTTCTATCTATGGTCAAACTCAAATATTATGATGCTTCATCATCTTCTTCTAATAATTTTTAAGAAAAATCAACATTCAAGACATCTCCTAAGCCCACTAAAGAAAAGGAAACTATTAATGTCATCTCTCCTCTTAAAAAGCTTCAATGACAACCTCCAAAGTGTAATTTCACCAAATTACCATATGCACCCTAGTTTCTATTACCTTAACTCATCAAAAGAAATCTAATCACTCTTCCACCTTTGCTCAATCGTACTCCATCTAGCCCCCAAGGCTGTAATTATGATGAAAATGCTAAATACGACTATCACTAATGCATCATACATTATCCAAATCATCTTTTCGAACTTAGGCATCTCATTCAAGATCTTATCAACAATAATTATATCAATCTCCATGAGTCATCTACTTCTAAGTCGATCAATGATAATAAAAAGCTAAAAATATTCAATAACCCTTTGCCTAAGCATGACATGCAAGCACCTGATTCTTTAGCTAATCATACCTATCAAGTTATGCCACCTCCTTCATTGGGGTCCCTTGAATTCCTTGACACTTTTGATGATGCATCACCACTAACCATTTCATTTTTAGATCGCACTTATCATACTACATTCACTTCGATTCATTACATATTAACGCTTCATGAGTTCATATACTTTCAATAACACCAAGATATATCTAGTGGCTCCTATCAATGTATGCTCGTTACACTTCTTACAACTATCAAATGTCTAATATATAATATTAAATATCCAGTTCCTAATTCTTTCGGCTACATCCTACTTCTAGTTCTTGTTGGGCCTTTTACCATACTTACGCCTTTTCTTGTGGCATCTTCAATCAAAGGTTGTGATATGATTTTAGGCCTTCCTTGGCTCCACGCTGCTCAAGCCATCCCTTACATAAATCATTTTTTCTCAAGTTCATTTATAATAAGCAATTTTTCACTATTTAAGGCATTCTACCATGCACACCATTGCTTAAACCTATTCTTGATGATATCCTTCCACTAGCTATAACATATAGACCTTTTAGGCATCTCAAATCTAAGGCACACTCTTCACCTAATTCTGCTATTCACACATGACATACCTCACAACATTTTCATCCTTATCCATCCACTATTGCACCCCGTCTACTTAATTCCCCTACTCGGGTAGCCCATTCACATAGGTGTTCACCACTTCCTTTGCCACCAAGGTCTCCTTCTCACGCACATCATTACTCCCATCCTCCACCGATCTTAGAGCATCATCAAATGCATTTATCTCCTTGGATATTAGGTGGAGGGACCTTTCCCTTTATTATCATTGGATAGTCTTCTATCCTTCTAACACTTGGGGGAATTATGTTTTCTTCCCTCCTTCAAGCTTTATCAATTGTTACTATTTTCCAAACTTATGTTTTATGTTATGTGATTCACATTTACTCTTTCTTAAAACTCTTCTACACTTGGATACATGAATTATATCTTCATTATCCTATGATGCACTCTAGTTCCACAGATTCATACTTGACTACCGAGGGTTTAAATCTTAAATGAAACTCGTTGCATTCAATTTACACACTCTATGCTTCATGATCTATCTTTCTAGTACACATTCTCAAACCATTTCCTGACGATGCACTCTTACTCTATGGTTCATTCTTGATTGTTGAGGGGTTTTTTATAAATGAACCTCATCTCATACACATCTATTAGGGGCACACTTCTCCTTCCATCTTCATATATTGGATACCATTCCATCACACTAATAAACTAAATTTACATATCTTGGTTTCCCTTACTCTTGCTTTTTTATACTACTTACATGACATACTTTTCTTACTATGGTATTCATATACTCAATATGTCATTATCTTTCTATATACACACATGCACATTTACTTGGTATTTTCTAGTGAATGCAACTCTCTTATATATTCTCACATGATGCATGATGTTTGACACTTTGTATCCTTTGCTGCACTCATTACAGACGCTCCTCGGGGCATCTACCTTTTATCACTCTCACACATTACAAGTGTTATTTTTTCATCACTTACTACTTATAGTTTCTAGCACATTAATTTCCATTGATACATAGATGTCTTGACATAATTTTTATCTTTCTAGCATGTTAATGGGTGCTTCATGTGAAGAATTTTCTTTATAGGACTACATGTCACCATGGTTTTCTTATACACTCTATTTTCCAATTTTTTCTAGTGTATGCCACTTTTTTTGGGCTATGCCATATGTATTTCTTGATCAATGTTTGCTTACTTATGGCCTCTTTGGCCCTAATTATGATGTCCCATGTTTGAAACCCACTTTTTGAGATCCAATTTTTGCATAGTTGCTTGTTGAATTGTATTCTATTGCATGTATGATAATTTTTATACTAACACATATTAGGGTAAGTGCATGGAAACGGGGACCAAAAGTGGGTCAAAAGTGGACACATTTTTTTCTGAAATTGGCAAAATCTTAACTTCATCTAATAATTTGGCATGCATATGCTCAAAATTTGACAAAGTGATAACAATAATTATAGTAGAGCTTGAAATCTAATTTCTAAACTATTAATTTATTTTTAAAATGGTGGAGACTAAAAGGGTCAAATGTGGTGTGCACAAAAATTATGTCTATAATTTCTATCAAAAATATAAAAACCTATTTTGTGTGCACCCCCAATTTTTAAGTTCTATAAATTATTTTTCAAATCCCTTTCCTAGAAATCTATCTAATTCGATGTACAAGGTCCCACTAATTTTTCATAATTTTTGGATGAATATATAATTTTTTTACTAATTTTCAATGTGCACACATCCTGAAAATGAAATATTTGTGTGTAAACCCCTATAGCTTTGAGAAAAATGTTGATTTTTTATTTTTTTAATGTGTGTAGCATGGATTTTAGAAAATAACCCTTTTTATTGAAATTTGGATGAAAAAATCATAAATTGTGCACCAAACGTATGCATAGGTTTTGGAAAGAAAAGAAGGCACTAGTAAAAGAAATTGTGGATGAAATCCTTAAACTAATCAAATTTTAGAAATAAGTATATCATCACTAAGGTAAAACAGAGATTGACATCAAAGTATAATTTTTATATAATATTGTGTTATAACACATGAGATATCGAGGTATACCCATGATATTTTGATGTTTTTTATAAAACACATTTATTCATGGATTACATAGTCTAAACCTTAGGTTTGGATATCCAAGGAATCTCCAAGCCTATGAATTGGGAATTTCAAACCCATAGAAGATGAAACATGCTCGCATTATACCATGAGCATGCTATCACACAAGCATGTTATAACACACTTGCGTTTCTATTTGCAATGTGGTTTATGTGCTTTTAGAAGGGATATATTTACTAAGTATATTTTTTTGTTTATTAATCTATATACTTTATTATTTTTTATATTTCAAATTTATTTTAGTAAATATAATAAATTAGGGTCATTATGCACCTTATGGAACTAGTCTCATAGCTCCATCAATCATGATTTAGAAGATAATTTTTCAAATTCTAATATGGTCAGTACATAGGTATTTTTAGGATTTCAGCATTCAATCTATAGATTTTAGGGTTTAAATTATACAATTGATCTCTATTTTGGGAAATAATATAGTCATTGTTTAGGTTTTGGGGCCTTTTATATTGTTTAATGACATTTGTAGGAGTGATAGATGTGTCGAATTAGAATTTACAAACCTCACAACTCCCAAAAGTAGGGACAATTGATCAAATATATGGACTCATGAATTTTCCCATGAGCATGGATTTGAATCTCTAATTTAATCTTAGAATATACTAGAATCATATCATAAATGAGTACCTACTATCCAAGCTTAAGGAATTCATCTTTAATAGGACCACTCGAGTGATCCTCACAATCAACAATGTAATGGAGTGACCTTTGTTCCCATGTTGGCATGTATATAATCCTTTGATCCTTATAATACAAATTAACACTAGTAAGGTGTTGGAAATAAGATAATCTATCTAAGAACCTAATAATATATTCATTTTTTAAATAGAAGAATAAGACATAACTTGAATATTTAGATGCTAAAAGAGTGCATCACATCTATATATTTATAACACTCAACAAAAGTTAGAGTAGGAGTAGGTGAAAATGTGCAAAATCTTCCACACATTAATTTACATTCTATAGAGAAATATTCTCAGGAATTTCATTGATATTTATGCTAAGTAAATTAGTTACATTATCATCCTAATGTAGTATTAGGAGGTTTGATTCATGCGCCAAATAATTCATAAGTAATCAAATCTACATCAACATTAAGAGAAATGCTTTTCAAATGTCATTTTTTTGTTTTTCTAAGAAATTTGGTGAAATACACCAATGAAATAATTTTTGCATTAACAAAAAGAATTTGGTGAAATTTATAAGAGGTTGTTGTCATGGAAAATGTATGACATGAAAAATTTAAACTTTGACTATGACAACTAAGCTTACAATTGAATCTTTCACTTCTCGGTCATGGGTGCATCCTTCCTTTGGCCAGCCTTCCTCAATACCAATCTCAACCTGGATTAAAAGAAATTATTAACAAGGTTTTTAAGTTTGGTTCAATGTATGTGTATGATTGAATATGATAATTGATGAGTGCATTGTGACTTGATGGAAGATAACTTCCTCCGAAGGCCTAAAAAGGCCATTCTTATTTAATCAAACACCCTTTAGGAGAGTTCAAGAAATATAGTAAGCTTCTGAAGGTGATGTTGGTGAATATTGGAAGTTTTGGAGGAAAATTAGGAAGATTTAGGAAAGTTTTTCTCATTCAAGGACAATCTTCTCAACAACGGGTTTTCTTGGTGTCGGAAACAAACACTCTAATGGTGAAATCAGATTCTCCGAATGATTTTGGGAGCTCTGTAAGGAGATAGGATGAAAAAAAAATAGCCACTTTGGAAATATATTTGAATCCTATACATGTTGGTAACATCCATTTTTATCTAATACTTGAATGTAATAGTGCAGCTTCCCCTTTAGGTTCCGGACAAAAATGACCCTAAATTTGTAAGCTTGAAAGAGATGGTCAACACATGGTTATATGTGAATATTTTTAAATTTTTATAAGTACCTCTCGAAATGGGTAATGTCATAAATATATTTTTGTTAACCATGGGTGAGGATATCATGAGGATGGGGAAAATTATTGCAAGTTGAAAACACTTTCCTAACACCCCAGTTGCATTTTCAAGTGATGATGCTTCTAACATGAAAAAGTGGTTAAAAATGAGTTACCATGAGCTGAAATCATGTTTCTAAAACCTTACGTGATGATTTAAGTGTTTAGAAACAATGTTAGAAGATCTACATTGTGATGGAAATAGGATGCTCTCTTCTAATTACACGGTGAGAGTGAGAATTACTCTCTTACTTTTCTAGCCCTCCACAATTAACCCTATTGACCACAAATCAACTCCATGATGCTCAAATAATTTTCTAATTATATATCACTTACTAAAATAGGTATTGACCATGTATATTGAAGGATTTCTAACTAAATGATATTCTTGTCATGTGGCCACCTGTTGGAATGAAACGAGGTGGTTGCAATGTCCTTCCTCCTTTGAAGTGTGATCACACTAAAAGGTTCGAATGAGTGTTTAAGAACACTACCAAGTTAGTGACATCAAGTATAAATAAGATGATTTATAATTCTTACATACATTTACCCCATATGAATATCATCCTCTTACCCCTCATTTCTCAAGAATTCTCCTCGGATGGAATAAAATTCAAGATAATCACACACTTCTTTGCTCATATGTCTATCATAGATATAGATAATGTCTTGATCCTTCACACATGATTGTCTTGAATGCCTTGGTATCTTGACTAGCTCATCTTAGATTATTCCTTAAATAGGTTTAAACATGATGGAAGAGTCAAGATATGATGATCCTCAACTTACTCCATGAGCTTCCCATTTCATCTTTGAACATGATGAAACCCTTTTTAACTTCATAATTCACTTCCCTAACCAAGATGTCACATGAGTGGAAACATGATTATAGTATCTGGACACATCTTCACTTGATTGCTCCTCATGGAAATAGGTTTCCTCCTCTATATGGAAGGATTTATCCCTGAATGATACTTGAAGGAATGTTTGAGGGTGAGCTCCATCTTCTTGAACTCCAACTGCATTAAAGCACTATGAAAGCCACTCCCTAAATTGCAAGATGTGAGCACATCACCAAGTATTGATTAAGTGTTTAGAAACAATCTCAATAGATATGCATCATTTGTGAGCTTGAGATGACTACCATCACCACTCATGGTGATCCTTTCTCATCATGCTCATGATGATCATTCCCTTGATGACTTGAATTTTGATGTGGTTCTTGATGTTTAAAATCCTTCATAGACCTCTTGATTATCCTGGTTACACCCGTTGTCTAAGTGAATTTCTATTACACATTTTTATGCTTAATTTTTTCCTCTAAACTCATTCAAGTAACTCTCTGAATATTCCATGAAGACAACATTCACTTTGTTGAATATCTCATTCACTATACCCGAATACTTGTTTTTGAACACGTGGATCCTATATGATATAGTATTTCCTAAATTTTCCTAAATTACTTCAGATACCTTCAAATATCTTCAAAATAATCCTCATTTTATTTATAATTTCCTGAACATTCTCAAAGGGTGCTAACTGCCGCAAAATGGCTAAATTGTCATTTTTAGGCCTCCATTAGAAGTTATCTTTCATTTGAATCCTACTAAATTAATTAATCACCTTGGGTAATAATTCTTGCACATTAAAAAAACCTTAAAACCTTTTTAGGAATTTCCTCTCGAGTCAAAGTGAAGGTTGAAATGAATGCATGCTAGTCGAGGAAGGATGCACATATTGATGTCTATCAAGAGGAAAGGGATTGAATATTGTTATGTCATTAGTCTTATAACTTATACTTGCATATTGTGATCATTTATCTACATTTTTGTGTTCTTGGTGTTCTATTGTTGTTGATATTCAAATCTATCTAAGTAATTTCATTACAAATATATAGTGGTAGTTCATGACATCTAGCATTTAATTCCAACATTGAATGTGTTTTTCTCACCTAAATCTTAATGTTGGGAGCATATCAAACATACACATATCTGAATTTTAAAAGAAGAAAATTGAATTTAATCCTCATAAAACTTATTGAATAGGTAAATGAGTCAAGAAGGGTGTGTATGATAAAAATCTTAATTTTCTCCCTCTCAGGTTATCTAAAACCCTAATTTATGGTTTTAACAAGAGAATATTAATATCTCAATGAGAAGGATTCTTAGAAGATAAATCTACCTAGAATTGTGTTATAAAACTTAGGAGTCTTCTTGAGTCACACAATTGTGGAGAACACCCTTTTGATCAATTTTATCCATGTGGAATTAGAACATGAAGGTGAATCACATGTTCCCAACCTCTAAAATTTATTGAGTTCATTACCAATTACTAATTAAGTGTTTAGAAACACTCTTGGGAGGTATGTATTTCTTGAGAGTATGAGATGATTTTTAACATCACCTTTGGTGGCCTTGGATTAAAATGGATGCTCCCACAATGTAAATTATTATTCAATATTTTTTTCCTAATTATTCTCCTCCTAGCTCCTTATGGATCTCCTAGAATGCACCGAGAGAAGTCAAGGTTCATAATTTGACTACTCATTCCTTGCACCTGAATACTTGTTGAACAGACTATCCATGAATGATCAAAAATTTCCTAAATATTCCTAAACTACTTCCAAAACCTTCAACACTTTCAAATACCACATTTGGATACTAAATACCTTTTCATAACCCTCTCGGAGGATGCACACAGAGCTCGAAATGGTGAAAATTGGCCTTCTAGGCTTGTCGAGAGAACCAGTCTTTTTTACCGCACTTCAATGAATTGAATAATGGAGCTTGTTAAACCTTTTTGAAAAATTATACATGTTCACCAAATTCATCAGGAATACCTTAAAGGAAAATTTCATCATGACATACGAGGTAGGTTATCCCGGAGAGGGAATCAAGAAGATTTGGGAAAAATATTTCACATTGTGGCTTGGTTTTAATGGTTTAAGTTTTGTATTTTTAGGTTAGTCAATTCACGTGAAAAATATTCATATGAAGGCCATCCTCCTACCCTTACAGGATTCAAAATCCTCCTTGAATGGAATTATATTTAGGATGCTCATACACGTCCTTCTCATATCCCTCTCATGAGAATAGGTAACTTCTTGATCCTTAACACATGATGGACTGGATGCCTCAAGATCTTGATAGGGTTGTTTTTATTTATTTCTCGAAGAGATTTAGACACAATGGTTGAGTTGGGATATGAAGATCATTAATTCACTCCTTGATCCTCACTTTTTACCTTTGAATAAGATGATCTCTTCTTAATCTCATAATTCACATCCTTGCCTAAGATGTCACCGAGTGGAAGCATGTTTATGATTTTTGGACATACTCTTTCTCAATCTCTCCTCATGGAGATAGGTTTCCTCCTTTTGATAGAAGGATTGATCCTTGAATGAAACTTGGAGGAATTTCTGAGAATTAATTCCATATTTTTTATCTCCACACTATACTAAAACACTGTAAATTCCACCTCCCTGACTTGCAAGATGTGAGTTCATTACCAAACATTGATTAAGTTTTTAGAAACACTCTTATAAAATATACATTTTTTGTGATCCCGAGATGATATCCACTATCGCTCATGCTAAAATTCTTTTATCATGCTCCCGATGACCATGCCCTTGATGATTTGAATCAATAAAAACTTACATATGTTTTTTGATTTATTATGTGTTATAAGGAATTGCATGAGTGTATATATTAGATCAATTATTGCTATATTTAGGAGTTTTGAGGTTTGTAAATTCTAATTTTGACACATCTAACACTCCTACAAATGCTAGTAAACAATACAAAAGTCCCCAAAACCTAAACAATGACTATATTATTTCCCAAAATAGACATTGATTGTATAATTTAAACCCTAAAAGCTTTAGGCTGAATGTTGAAATCCTAAAAATACATATGTACTAACCATATTAGAATATGAAAAACTATCTTCTAAATTGTGGTTGATGGAGTGTGAGACTAGTTCCATAATGTGTAGAGTGCCCCTAATTTATTATATTTACTAAAATAAATTTAAAGTATAAGATAATAAAGTATAGCTTATAATTTATTATCTTATACTCAAACCATTTATTTTAGTAAATATATCCCTCCCAAAATAACATACACCACATTGCAAACAAGAACATGAGTGCATTATAATGTGCTCCCATTTTAGGTTTGGTAATTACCAATCCTAGTAATTCATAACATGATCGCGCTTTCTAAAACACACTCGTGTTTCACTTCAAATTAAAAATTTGGCCACTTTTTGGTCCCCCATCTCTATGCACTTGCCCACTACTAGCCATATTAATTGCATGTCACTTGGTTTCTACCATGTACATCCCCTACCCCCGTAGCTATCGATTTCAAATCAGCATCATGTCCCCTCATTTGGGATGCACACTCTTACAGTTGTCACATGTACCCCAAATAAGGGGGCATACATTGGGTGAACAAATAACCCCTTGAGAAACTCAGATATACAAGAAATATTCATAAAGTAAAAAAATGAAATATAAACATAGTCACAAAATGGCCCAAAATCTAACTTGGGTCCTCAAAGATAACACAAACACTAGTGCCCAGACTCATACAAGAGTAGCACTGGGAACCTATGTCCACCCTTGGGTACTAATTTCTGTGGGGATATACAATCATATTTTTAGATCAACATAGTCTATAGAATTCTTCGAAACAATTTCACGATTCTGTGCACAATCCTCTAGTTACAGAATGTATGCAATCTCCTACAAACCATTTCAATTAGAACAAACAATATAATTGGAACTAACTTGGAACAACATGAACAAATCAGGAACGTACCATCTGCAGTGGTGCTTATCATGAAAATTCATGGATGGAGAGACACACTAGACCTCTTTCCCCAAAACTTTCTCCTTTCCTTGAGATCACCCAAAAAAATAGCTCTTCACAGCATTTCAAGACATTTTTCTATCCTTTACACTCTTATATATCATGTGCACACTTTCCTTTACACATGTTTACATACCTATGCACATTTTTCTCTAGTTTATCATATATATGACTTTGACTACCTTCTTTCTCTTCTTTTTTTCAGGTCCATGCTTACAATAAATAGTAACCACAAGCTACAACAACATTGTACAATGCATACGCTTCACCCCTAGGGTCACTTTCCTTTCCTAGTCTCCACGCTTCACTTGTCCACTCGAATGCATTTCATCGTAGGCTGTAAAATGATAAGGTACACATAGCTTATCTACTTTATTTTATCCAAGTATTCACTCAACAACATAAAATGGGGAAAATGTTGACACAAATCACACACTAAGGTACATTTCTATGTCTTAAAATTATACTAGCATTTATATGATTCTTAAGAAAGAAAACTAGTGGTTGACAACTATTTTTTGCCTCTTTTATTTGTTTTTTATATTCTATTTTGTCTTGCACACCATAGATCCCAGTTGAGATCTTATTGATTTATCTTTTATGGCTTCATATAGCAATGCCTAGCGAAGATATAATTTCTCGGGTACTCATGTCCCCTCTGGGTTCCCCAAACCCTTTTTTACCTTACTCGCTCCTTTTGGTTTTGTTTTATCTTTTGGGCATCTTTTTAACTTATGGGCCAGCCTTCTAGTTTTCAATTGAAAAATTCAAACCATGGAATTGCATAAATACATAGTTATGTTTTCAAAATAAAGGACCAAGCACTAAGCATTACTCTCATCATCTAATCTTGCATTCAAAAGGCACCTAAAACACTCCAAGGCATTCATCTAACATCCATTCAAGGGAAAAGTGTTACATACTCTGTATAGACAACATATGAAGGGGAATTTAACTTTATTCCATCCACACATTTTACTAAATTGCTACATTCTAGCTACAACCCGATACTAAGTGCAACTTGCACAAGGGCATCTTAGGGCACAATTTCTACACATAGACACACACACGAACTACATGGAGTCTGAGATGTAGTGCAACATTTAGTTGTAAGTTCACTCTCGGGGTGACCATCAGGGTCAATCAAACTCCCCAATCTACATTTTCCTTTTTATGTTTGATATGGTATATCATCTTGTGTAGGTTACTGAGATACCTTTGGAAATCATAGTGTAGCTATCAGGTGATCAATAGAAAATAATTGTAACACCAAAAACTAGATTCCTTGATTTTACACGGTCATGGGTGTCCAGATCCGATCACTAGCACCCAAGTACCCTCGTCCCGCCATGGGTTCCCATGCCTAACCTTATTCGTGAGTTTATAATTTATAGATATTAATTGTGACACCTTTGTCGGCACCATGTTCATCACTTCTCCTCACCATATCAGTCCAAATTACATAGAAATCAACTAATTTCATCTATCTCCCTCTCTTGCTTAAGGTTTCATATTTTAAATCTTATTTTACTTGTTTCATATTATATTTAAGAAGTTATACATCATTTACTCGCAATATTCATATTTATTCAAGTTAAATTAAATCTCTTTTATTTGTAGATGGAGGTGTAGCTTTTGCTAAAAATTGAGATGCATGTCCAAAATTGAAAGAAGATAAAATAATTTTTTGTTCTATAGTTTCATATGCCATATCATCACGAGGAATGACGATACTATGTTTAATTTTCTATTAATACTTCCATCCCATCTCTCATTTTAAACAAACTATACATCTCTGTTCATTATGACTTTCCTAGTGAATGGATCAAACAACTTGCAATATTTTGTATTATCTCGAATATCAAAAAAATACATACTTTTATCCTTTTTTCTAACTTCTTAATTATCTCATCGGGAACATGTTTGTTTGCCACACAAAAAAGATTATAAAATGACAAACACTTATGTTTTATGTGTTTGATCCTATTGAGGAATCGTGTTTTTAACAATTTTCGTTGGACACTTGTTTAAAATGTAAACAACAATTATTCTTGATTCATCCCAATACTCATTTGGAAGATGCTTGACCTTCATCATACTTCTGGCCATCTCCATTATGGTTATATTCTTCCTCTCTTCCACATCATTCTATTGTGGTGTATACCTAGTAGTAAACTTCTTGTGGATACCATGATATTTGTAAAAATTTAGAAAAGCATTGGAAACATACTCACCTCCTCTTTTTGTCCTCAAAAATTTGATGTAGTATCCACTTTAATTTTCCAATACAGCCTTCAATTGCTAAAATATATCAAAAAAATCTTATTTGTGTCTCAAAAATTACACCCATGTCTTCCTTTTATAGTCATCAATGAATATCATAAAATATGAGCAACCTCCAATAAAATTTATTTGCATATGTGTGTAAAACATGGACGAAAGCTTTGTAGCATTTTATTAATAATCAATCAAATTACAATAGAGATGCTACAATTCTTATAGGAATTGAACAACCATGTGCATACAAATACAAGGTTGCATAGGTACAACTGAAATCATAACAACTTCCAAAATACATCTGAGAAGAAATAACAAAATACAAACAAGTATAGTTGCAGCAATAATGCAACAAATAAACAATATGATATAAAATGACAAATATTTTTATAAAACTATATAACAATATATAAACTAATTACCTTATTAAATAATTAAATATTTAAGGTAATATAATGCATAAATTAACCTAACATTCCCCCCCTTAATTTTGCATTGCCTCAAGGGATGAGGAGAGGAACTCTCTGAAAAACTCAAACTTGTCACGTGCAAGTGAATTTGTGAAGATATCTGCTCATTGTTCAGCTATTGGAAAAAATTGAAGTTGTATATTGTGCTTCAAGACATGTTCGCGTATGAAATGTACTTGTACCTCAATATGTTTTGTTCTTTCATGAAAAACTAGATTGTGAACAAGTTTGAGAACACCTTCATTGTCAACATACATGGTGGTTGGTTTGTCTGTGGTATTCCAAGTCCTTCGAGTATGTGACGTAGCCATATCACTTCACATACAGCTTCTCCTGTAGAAAGATACTCGGATTTTTGGAAGAGCGAGAAACAAAGTGTTATTTATTTCTTCCCCATGATATTAATCTAGATCCCATAAAGAACACAAACCCGAAGTGGATTTTTGTCATCAATATTGCCTACATGATCTGAATCTAAATATCCTGACAAGAAGAAGTTTTTGTTCTTCTTGTATTCTAGACCAAGATCCACCGATCCTTTGAGATATCTCAATATGAAAATTCTACTTTCAAATGATAAACTTTGGTTCCACATGAACCTAGATAGATAGCTCATTACAAAGTTGATATCTGGTCTAGTGTAGGTCGAGTAAATGAGACTCCCAATCAACCGCCGATACATATTGAAACTTACCTTAGGAGATGGATCTGAATGAGATAACTATGATCTATTCTCCATAGATGTAGCAATCGTGTGTAATCCATCATCCTAAATTTCTTGAGCATTTTCTTGGTGTATTTAAACTAAGAAACAAAGATGTGATTCTATTTCTGCCATAGTTCCAATCCAAGACAATAATGCATCATCCTAAGATCTGTCATGTCGAATGATTGATTAAGATCTTTCTTCGTTTCATCGATCATCCTCACTAAAATGTCACTGATGACTAGATTTTCAATATAGACAATGACAATCACAATATCCCCCTTACTTTTTGATGTAAAGATTGGGATCGTATGGATTTATAACAAATACATGATGTATTAGATGCTCATCAATTTTAATGTACCATGCCTCGGGTGCCTTTTTGAGGCCATACAGATATTTCCTTAATCTTCATACCTTTGCTTCTTGACCAAGTACAACATATCCCTCGGGTTCAGTCATATAGACTTCTTCTTGTAAATATCTATTCAGAAGGCACTTTTACATCCATCGATGGTATTTCCAACCAAACTCGAACAAGTAGAGAAAATATCATCCTAATCATTTTGATCTTAGTTGCGGGAGAAAATGTCTCCTCGTAGTCAATGCCTTCTTTTTGTGCATACCCCTTTACTACTAGTCTCACTTTATACTTTTCTCTTTGTCCCATATGCTTTGTACATTGTTTTGAATATCCATCTCGCATCCAATGGGTTTCTTCCCGGTGGAAGATCGACAAGTCTGCAAGTGTTTTTTTCATAATTGATTAATACTCAACATCCATGGCATCTTTCCAAGATTTTAACTATAGGTCTTCTGGACTACTGAGAGGGCTCATTAGATTCAATAACTCTACTCATCAAATCAAAGTTTACTTCTTCTCTTGCTTTATTGCGAGTTCGTGGTCCAAGGATAGATGTATCCATTAGAGCATCCATTATTACATCTCGTAACGTGTTAGTATACCACTTGAGCATATGTTGAACTGTTCTTATGGGTCATGGTTCTATCAGATCATCACCATCATCCCCATCATCACTTTCATCATTTATGGGAACCTTAGCTTGATTTTTTAAACTGGTGAAGAATCTACATCAAGTGATTCTAGAGGAGGAGACTCTTCTACCTTCTTCTCAAAGAAATCAAAATCTCCTCTGGTGTAGATTTTCTTGGTATTAGGATTCATCAATCTTTACCCAAGATTCTCTTCATTGTACCCAATGAAGATGTGATTTTGTGATTTCATATCTGATTTCTTTCTATTCTGCTTAGGTATGTGCATACTTTCTTTGCACCTGAATACTATGAGGTGTGTAACATATGGTTTCCACTTTGACCATGCTTCATGTGGTGTTACTCTATTAAGAGAAACTTTGGCCACTTTATTCAACAAATACACACTTGTCTTCGCTTTGCTTCTACCCATAATGTCTTTACAATTCCCAGAATCATAGATCATGCATCACACCATTTCCATTATAGTATGATATATTCTCTCAACAACACCATTATGCTACAGTGTGTGTGGAGGATGCATTTATTGACGAGTTCCATGATCTTGAAGGTAGGATTTAAACTCATCACTGGTGAATTCCCCCTTGATTTGAGTGGAGAGTTCTTATGTGATGACTAGTTTCATTCTCAATAGCCACTTTTAATTTCTTGAAGGTTTCAAAAGCTTCACTTTTCTTGCAAAGATAGTATATCCACATTTTCCATGAGTAGTCATCAACACAAAGCATGAAATATTGAAATCCATAATGACTTGGTTGCATCAAATTGTAAAGATTGGTATGAACTAGGTCAAGCTTGCCATGAGCTCAAAAAGTAATCTTCTAAAATGAAGCTCTGTGTTAGTTTCCTACTAGACAGTGAGGAGACTTGTTTTTATCCTTATGAAGAGATGGTAAACCATGTACCATATTATGTCGTGAAGTGTCTCAAGATACTTGAAACTAACATGACAAAGTCTTCGATGCCACAACTATGTAGAGGTAGAGTTCTTAGCCACAAGTGCCTGATCATCTCTATGGAAAAATCAAGCTAGAACATACATCCCACATTAGAGGATTTTGCAACTATTTTTGAGCGTTGTGATTTATCTCGAATTAAACATGTTTTCTTGTCAGAATGACTATCAAAGTCAATTTTCAAGTTGTGATCTAGGATTTTATTGACTGATAGAAGATTTTTAGTCAACCCAAGGACATATAAGACATTTGATAGTGTACAATTATGTGAACCAAGGGGTAGAGAAATGTCCCCGATCCCCTAAACTATATATGAAGAATCGTCACCAAACGAAACATGGTTTTTTTGAGGTGTGTCCCTCATTGAAGTAAACTAGTCTTTGTAGCCGATCATGTGTTGAGTGGCTCCCGAATCAACATACCAAACATCACTAGATGACATGGAAGGTTCACTTGATCGAGCATTGTCCAAGTAATTTACATTATTTGAATGTTCTTCTTACTCAACAATATTGCCTTGCTGATGGGGTCTTCTTTTGTAGTTCCCCCTTTTCTAACCTTGATTGTAGTTTGAATGTACCTTGTGAGATTGTTGGTGTTGAGGTCTAGAATTGTTTTATTAACCTATCTTATAAGTGTTATACCAAAAAAAATTCAATTCATGTCCTCTTTTGCAGATTGGGCATTACTTCTTCTTTTGTTTGTCCCCTTGATGTTGATATTGATTCTGATGTTGGGAATTTTGATAGGAATTAGGTTTTCCTTTTCTTTTCCATTTTTTATGTGAAGAAAGTGCCTCTGCTCCTCTTCATCTTCCTTATTATGCATGAATTCCTCTTGTTGCAAAGAGGTTTACCATCTTCTCAAAACTAACTCATCGTATCTAAAAAGTTTAGTGTTATTACAAAAATGCGGTAAGAAGAAGAGAGGCTCTCGAACAATGGGCATGAAAGCTTCATTTGTGATCGCTCCTCCCAAGGCTAGAAGTGAAGCTCTCAACTCTGTAACTCTTCTCAAGAAAGATTCGATTTTCTCATTTTGATTAAACTTCGTGTGTGTGTAATCGAGTATAAAAATTTAGTATGACATTCTTTTTTGGCCTAATATATTGTGCTCAATTAATCCCATGCTTCTTTGGTTGTTTTGGCGTCTCGAATGTGGGATTACACATCATCGACACTCCAAATAAGATGATGAGTTTGGCCTTCCGATCGATCTATCAAACCATCTTTGTTGTGTTGTATCGTAGTCAATCTGGTCGAGTACCATTCACAACAGCCAGATATCTTCAAACTTTGTCTAGATTTTTGTCTTCCATGAAGCATAGTTTTTTCCTCTAACTAGTTGTGAATCTGGAAGAAATAATTTTGGGGCATTAGTGCCCATTTTGCGAAATCATCGATGTGGTTAGGATCTTATCACTCCAAGGTATAAGGACTCCCAATATATATATCATCAATTCGATATAACGAACCTTTCTATATACGCGCCATTTCAATATACCCATTGGTATGTGGAAGAATCTCACCCTTTCTATATACCCGTTGGTACATGAAAAAGGTGTTAACATACGTGAAAGAATTTGATACGTGGTACCAAGACAGTATTGAAAGGATTCTGTGTGATTATTGACACTGGCTCAAAGAAATATCCTCATATGTGCGTGTAACTTTGCTATATACTTGGATAATTTCTCAGTCTAGATTTATATCATGTAATTGTTCATAGATGGATGGGATGGCTCATAGTGTGTGCATTGTGTCCTTATTACTCCCCGTCGATTTAAAGGTTCGATGCCTAGATGATGTTGTTGTAGATATATTAGGCATTAAGTGCAGTAGTAGTCATGATGGCTTTACCCATAAGTGCTTCCTATAGGCCTTTGTATATACCGAGCACTATGCAAATGAGATCTAGGATCTCGTGAGTGTTTTAGAACCAAATTTCACTTTTTTATTTCAATTATCTATCAGTTTCTAAGCAATTATAATGTTTGTAGTTGACTATGGAAACTTGTAAATTAGTATAATATATTGAAGCATACAATTACATTTAAAAAATTTGAAAAAATTGAATGGGAAGCAAAAAAAATTGTTTTCGGGCCTTGGTGGCCTCGGAGCCCAATACGACCCTCTATGCCAAAAATTGCAAAAAAATAACTGAAAATGCAATTTTTGGGTATACCTCCTTTAGAAAAAGTTGCTCGAAATGAAAAAATAAGAGGTCTAGGAGAAAAAAAAAAAGATTTCCCCTAAAATAGGGTTTTTCTCACTAAAATTTTAGGGCCTGTTTAGTCATAACTAGAGGTTTAGCTGAGGTTTTTCTTCTAGTTTTACCTCCAAGTTTGGCAGTTTTTTCCAAAATTGCCACTAAAATCAATGTTTTTTTTTTTTGAAAATGCGTTGGGAGTGGGGATTGAACTCTAAATCTTACCTCCCAAGTCTATTAGTCAAACCAGCTCGGCACTTATAGCGCTTATGCTAAAAAATGAAGCATATTGTATTTAAAGAAGGTGAAAACTAACTCACCTCATAAAAAAACAACTTGGTACAGGAGAATCAACATGGCTATGAGGGGAGGCATTCCACGTTGCAAAGATATTAGGGTTCGCTGTGTAGAAAATGTATCTTCCCTTCTTATCTCCTTACCTTTTGTTTTATTTTCCTCCACTGATTTGTTTTTTACAGGGTCTGCATTTTACTTTCACCATTTTTTTTTCAACACTGTCTGTTTACTTTCGTAGGTTGAATTTGGTTTCAAGTTGCAGGTGATGTGGAGAGGTAGGAGGCATGGTTGTTGTTTTTGTATATGCTTTGTTGCAGGTCGCAGGGGAACAACAACTCTACCATGGTTCTGCCATGATGACTTGGCCATGGTTCTACAAATTGTTGGGAGGGATGGATACAATGGTGGGATCGTTCAAATACAAAGGGACCCAACTCGACTCCAATGTTTGAAGTGTTTTGACATAAAAACAACTCCTAGCTCGACAATATAACATCCACGACTCCCTTAGAAGCCACAAACAGTCAGCTCGATGAATGGGCTCTTGGAATGTTTACACGAGCAGCTCTGTCTCAAAGAGAACTCAGTCTGTGTGACCCTCCTTTTGTCTCGGTATGAGCTTTATAGATAACTCGGCTAGAGGTGGCCTGATTCATCTATGAAACAACTCATTTCTTTAGCTCGGTGGTCAGGGTAGACATAATCCACATGCAACTCGGTCTCCAACTTTTTCAACTCGGTGGCTAGGGGCAAAGTCCTCCAAATTTGGTGTTGCAACTAGTGTTAGTTACAACTAACATTGTCACCAATTTTAGTGGAAAAAACCTCATGGGGAAAACATATATATATATATATATATATAATTTCTGCAACAAAGTTTTCTTGGTTCGGGGTGCACAAGTGCAAAAAAAGACATTTTGTTCCAAACACATGGAGCGAACGGGGAGGTTATGGGGAGTTAGGGATGGGGTTGGGAAGTTACAAGAGGCTGCACAGGCTCTCAATTTCTACAAATGCTTCTCTAATATCCTCTATCTCTTCTGCTCTCTCTTTTCTCACCTTCTCTACTCACATGTCCAGATTATCCAGCTCTAGTACAAAATGTAAAATAGGAATGATGAAAACCTGTATGATTTTATTAATAATGAATCAAATTACAATAGAGAGGCTACAATTCTTATAGGAATTGAACAACCATGTGTAGAAAAATACAAGGTTGCACAGGTACAACCGAAATCATAACAACTTCCAAAATACATCCAGGAAGCAATAACCAAATACAAACAAGTATAGTTGCAGTAATAATGCAATAAATAAACAATACGATATAAAATGAAAAATATTGTTATAAAACTATATAACAATATATAAACTAATTACCTTATTAAATAATTAAATATTTAAGGTAATATAATGCATAGATCAACCTAACAAGGTCCACATAAATTTGAATGAACAATTTCAAGTGGTGCACTTACTCTAATTGTTTTTCTAAGCTCGGAAATGATTCTTATGTGTTACTTCCCAAAATACAACCTTTACAAACTCTCTCTATTTTTTGAATTAAAGGAAAACCTTTTACCATAGTTTTCCTATGTAATAATTTGAAACCACCAAAATTTAGTTGACTAAACCTGAGATGTCATAGCCACGATTCATCTTTCAGAAATGATTCAAATTTTGATTCAATTTCTTTTACTCTAGATCGAGATCAAAAGTTTCCTTCAAAATTGGTTTGTTTTAATCTCAAAGGAAACATTATATTTTTTTTCATCTTCACTTTAGCAATCAACTATGTACTTGGAGCTTTATCCACAATCACACATTCATTTTCTTCAATGTAAACTTTATATCCATTTTGTACCAATCGACCAATGATCATAAGATTATGCTTCAAAAATGCAATATAATAAACATTATTCATAGTCTTTTGCTCCCCTTTTAGTAAAAGTGGTGATTGTTCCTTTTCCTTTTACATAAAGTGTATCATTGTTCCCAAGAGTAACATCAATCTTCAACGACTCATCCGAGCGAGAAAATAAATCTAATTTACCTGACATGTGATTACTGCAACCAAAATCCAAATACCAAATGTCAAGTCGGGACTCTTGAGATAGATTACATTAAATATGTGATAAAATAAGGTATTTCTTCAAGAATCCTTGTGCTTGTAATAAACATGGAGTTTGGGGTAGATCTTCTAACATGATTTTGGTTCTTCCTGTTCTGATCATACTACTTTTTCTTGTAATCATAATCATAATGTCCATATCTCTTGCAATAGTGCTACTGAACATAAAACTTATCTTGTCTCTAACCAAAAACTGATGTTGATTGTGTTCTTGAATATGTCCTCTTTCACTTGAGTTTGATGGAACACTGTACGCCCTCTAGATGAACTTCATCCTCTACCTCTAGGATTAAACATTCATTTTCCTCTTCCATGAATTCCTAATGTCTAAGATGAAAATTGTTGATCTACCATTGCATGTGATGTATTTAACCTTTGTTAATGATTTATTAGTGATGCATGCAACTCATCAATTAAAAAGTGACTTAGATCCTTGGTTTCTTCAAGTAGAAACAACCAAAGGATCAAATTTTGCAGGAAAAATCCTAAGCAACTTTTCAATAATATTTCTATCTTCAATAGTTTCACTTTGTGATCTAATTTGATTGATTAGGCCAACTAACAAAGAAAAAAATGACTCTACTGAGAATATGAATCTTTCTTTCACATATTTTCAAAATCTCTTCAAAGTAATTATAGTTTGGCATTTTTAAGTTTATCCTTACCTTGATACGCAACTTAGAGAGTGCTCCACGATATTTTTTCTTGGTGGTTGTTACAACTCTATGAAGAATGCTTTCATGCATGGCTTGATGAAAAAAATATTTTCCATTTTTCTTTCTTAATTCCTTCAAAGTATCTTTCTCTTTCTATGAGATTGCTTTATATGATGTTTCATCTATGGGTTTTGTGTACCCATTATCTAAAATTTCTCACACATCCTAATATCCGAATAGTACCTTCATGGTTAAGGACCAATACTCATAATTCTTTCCTATAAATTGTGGTGTCTCAAACCTAATAAAGACACACTTTGGATGTTGAAGCCATAATTGGTTGTTAATTTAATTACATGATGAAAAACATATCTCATACTAATTTGTAGAATATCATAGATAACTAACACATAAAATAGAAAATTAAGATTAAAAATGTAAATATCAATAGAGAATTAAATCCAGAATCAACACTATTGTGCACAACCAAATCTATTTCTTCTTTTCTATCGAACTTCAGCTTATTACAATTTGTGTATAGAAATTACAAATTTCCTCTAATATATAGAGGGATTTTTATCTAAAATTAGAGCACACAACTCTAAAAACAGCTAAATCTTAATAATAGAACAATCATCCAAAAACAATGCATGCTTTTGTGCATGCAAACAAAGCTATTTGTTTATTTTCTTTTATCCTAAAAATAGGGATATCTAATTAAAACTAAACTACACATGCAAAAGCAAGTTGTTGTTTTCTTTTCCTAATAATAGCTTACGTTGGGAGAAATTATCATATTCAAACAATTTGTAGGTAAATTTTGTAATGTTCATTGAATTCCTTTTCTTGATTCAAAAGTGTTTGTCATTGTTATTTATAGTATTTGTGATGATTATGATCGCGAAATGATTAATGCGATTGTGAGAGCAATCTATAAAAAAGAGAGGGAAGTCCAGTGGTATTATTTATGTAGGAGGAGGGGGAAGGGTAGGGCACGATGATGATCATGGAAGGGATTTAAGCCCCGTTTATGATAAATATTATGGTCGAGTGAATGATTGGAATTATAAAAATGTTTTCTATGATTCATGTGCCAAATATTATTTCATGAGGATTTCTTGAAATATCTTTCATTATTTCTCAAAAAATTCATGTGGTTGTGATTCTCTTAATATTCATTTTCTTTTATCCATCATACATCATATATTTACAATTAAATTGTATTTCTTTTTCTTTTTTAATTTGGAGAGATCAACGAATATTTCGGTGAAGATATAATATAAGGCAAGTATCATTGATCAACTTTGAATTTCTTAAAAAAGCTCTAATACAATGGAATGTGAATGAATGAATGCATGGTCATTTTGATTTTTAGAGAAGTTTGCAAGAGAAAGGAAAAGATATTAGCAACAATGAAATCATTACAAGCATGAGATTATTCCTCATATTCTAAATCCTAATAGTTATATTTTGCTAATAGCTTTCTGGGTGTTGTTTTGAATGTGGGTTTCACGAAAAAATGGTTATAATCTATTGTTTAAGATTTTATGTGATGGGTTTTATAGGAAAATGTTTTTTTATTGACTTAGAATAGTCTATTTAGAAAGCATGTTATTTTTACATACATATTTGTGTGTATGAATGCTATAAAACTACCCATGGATGCATATTTTTGTGAGAAGCATAATTTTATGAGCTTGGACTGTGTTTTACTATTTAGGTAAGTGTTAGAATGAATTTAAGAGTTTTAAGAAATTCTGGACTACGTTTTATTCTCGGTTAGTGTAACTTTGTTTGCATATTCTTTTATATGCAGAATAAATATAAAAATCCCAGTTTGAGACTGTGTCAATGAGTGAGTTATTATATTTTGGTAATAATCTAAAAACACCCATATTGGGTTTGCATGTTATGGTATTGGTGTAAAAATGGATGCGTGTATTATGATATAGGTAAACTATTATTTTGATTGTTTCCCTTGGTGCGTTATTTTCCCATCATTAGCTATGCATAGTAAAAATCCACGTAGGTGTTTTCATATATTTCCTCTCGGGGTCTTAAATCTTTGGCAAGGTATTAAGACTATTATATTTTATTTTGGGTTAGAATATATACAAGTTATTAAAGTTTGATAATTGTTCTCCTATTTGGATATGAATACTTGTAGAAAAACGAGTGCTTCAGTTTAAAGATCTTATAGATTGATAAAAATTGTACTCGGTACTATGTTGGGATATAATTTAGGTTTGGTTGAAATTGATATTGTAGCAACATTTGAAGTATTTCTATTATAGGTAGGTGGATTTGTCTTGTATCTATTAATGTTTATATGATTGAATTCTTAATGTAAGGATTATTGAAAATCATGAAAATTTTCTATAAGTCATTTAATCGATTTTATGATTGCAAACTAAAGATTATTATTATTGATAATTAAAAGTGATATAATGTATAATGCAAATAAAGTTGATTGTTATTGAGTTGATTCAGTATGATGTAAGTTGAAGATGTTATAACTGATGATTTGTTTAGTGTAAATTTGTAAATTGATTTGATTTAGCATAGGGTCAAACTTTGACTGTTATTATCATTATATAATGATTACAATATAGAAAATGAGTGAAGTTAACTCATGTCAGTTCTCTTGAACTGACCCATGTATATTTCTCTCTCCTAATTGTTGTACAGGTAAATAGGAGAAGCTATGAAGTGAATACTTGGACTGATTATATAGTTTTTTTTTTTTTTTATTACGACCTTATGGTCATATGTAAAAAGGTTCATTTCAATAAGTATTTTGTTTGTATTAAATGATTTCAAAAAGAAATCCTAATTGAAAGGATGGGCATATGACCCCGATGTATCATTCCTAATTATGAATTTTGTTAACTTTATAATGATGAAATTTTATTTTGCAACTTCGTATGATTTTGTGTTAATAAAGAAATGGATGGCCTATATAATCGACCATGATGTATACATGAGTAGATATTATCTACGTCCCTATTTTAATGTCTATGTCTTCATACAAATTGTTGTTGATCTATTAATTAAATAAGTGGTTAAAATACCTTTAGATGAATTATTAAGTTATTACTTAATCTAAATCCCTTACTAAACTAATTCTATGACTTAAATGAAAACAATAAAAAACAAGTTGTTGAACAATTTTTTTATTATTGAATTAGCATTATTGATCATTAATGAGGTTATAAAGTAAAATGTATATTGATCGTGAATAATAACGATATCATCTATACTTCATAATAAGAAGATACGATAATAGTGAATGTGGTTAATAAACTTCTAGTTGAGAATAAAAATGGGCATGGTTAATGCAAAATGATTATTCTTAATCAATATTTCCTTATGAAATATTAAGGTAACCATCATAAGTAAATGATATTATCATCTCTATAATAATACGAGTTATTAGTAAACTAAACCAACCTTTGACTTGGTAACTTATAACTTCAACAAGATGACCTTACAAGAGGGTAATTAATAGTTTACTCCATAACATGAATAAGTTATAAATTTGTGGGAAACACAATTGATGACTTTAAGAAGTCTTAAGTAAGACTTCACGATTATGACTTAGGTAAACAAGGAGTAACTTAAGTCTCGTAGAAATTGTCACAAGATGAAATATGCTTGCTTTAGTAGAAAACCTTAAATATGACATAGATTGGATGTAATCTCACATCATCATGCAAATACCTTGACATAGTGCTAACTAGGGGTAGTTACGGAAGAGGGAAAGAGGACATAATGGCAATAATTCCATTATGTGGTCTCTCCCTATTCCGTAAAGACCCGAAGTAAGTTGTGGTTCTTTTTGTTTACAGAGATGGTCTGTAAAGAACACACTTCCTCTTTCTTAACATGTTCACCTTATTAAACAAAAAGATCCTAGATAACTGTGTCAAGATAATTGTTTGGTGACGGAATACTATATCCCTAAGGATTTTGTGTGGTCTTGGGATAAGTTGTTTATGACGGGCTGGAAACTTTGGCCAAAGTAATGCAAGTAGTTGATTGCATTGTCTGTTCACCATATCCTTATTTTATATATGTCAGATACCAGAATACAAAGTTAAGAAATTGAATTTTGTGGTAGACATTTAAGGATGGAAAACATAGCTTTCTCAACCTAGAAAAAGGTAAACCAGAACATACTAAAGATTTTATGGTTGCTCTCGTAGAGTGGATTGAAGGGAGATAAGGATAAACCTTTCTTAGTTACACTAGGTTTATACATGAAAGAGTTATCATATGGATCAATTCTAACTAATAACGAGTTATTTAACTTTGTTAATTTGTTTGTTCTGAGTTAACTCTTTTGAATACTTTGTGAGTGAAATGAGAAGATTAATTAAAAAATATCTAGTTTTGGGGAATTAATTAAGGTGTTACATTAATCCGAAGTCAACATATCCCTAGCATTATATCTAAACAAAGCAAAAATGGTAAATTAGTGAATTGACATTGTATGCCTCACACATCCTCCAGCCTAAAAACAAGCTAGCAACTAAGCATTAACATGACAAAAACATCATAATTATCCAAATTAAATAGCCAAGATAAGATTAATTCCAATGCCCGAGTCATGAATAGTACACAAAGTCAACATCAACGACAAAGGGAGTGAAATTTGTGGGTACTAATCATTGTTGGCACTTTTCCCACGATTGATTACCTTGACATTACGACCCTTTTTCATTTCCTACATATGTTGTGTGTCTTTTTTTCTCCAATAGAGTCCTAATTTGAATTGAAGATGTTTATAAATACAAAGGTGCAATAGCACATTTAGGACAAAGATTAATTGCAAGTGAATTATATTTATGTTGAAGGTGCGGGTAATTCATTTTATTCTATTTCGAATCTTCTTTGCCTTTGAAAGAAGAATTCAAACATTTAGAGAGCATTTACTAATTGTAATGATCCCTTAGAGCATAAGCCTTGGGACGTATGCACACACTAGACTGGTTGTTAACTTACATCAAGTATTGATTGCCAAATTGGTCAAGACATGAGTAAGGATAATAATGGAGGGATAACACACGTCCCCATTAACACCCTCCATTGTTTGATGGGTTTTATAATTTGTTAAAAATGGAATAAGATTTGGAATAATCATAATAATTTCCCACCAATACATAGAGAATCCATAAATACCATGTAAGGTTTTGAAGCTTAGAGACCAACAAGCACATTCATAGTTCTTTGACTATGCAATTTTCCAAAGTGATGATTTATGTACTATGTACGAGAATTCATCAAACCATTTCATGCTTTGCACATCACTAGTCAAGAGGTTTCCATGGTAAGATATTTTTAGGTTGGATTTTCCTTGTAGAATGTCTCTTGTTACCTTCAAACAACAACTATCTCTAGATTCATGTGAAGTCGCATACTACCCTAAAAATGTTAATTACACGTAATACTTTGATTATTTTCTATTTAAATCTTGTTATGAAAAAGTCAATATTATACAATTAAATATAATCTATCAATTTATATATTTGTATAAATTTAATTGCAATGGGTTATGATTAGTGTCTTATATCATTAATGGAAAACTACTTCCCATATTTAGAGCAACATCTTAGATTATGCTTGTGAGATGATTTGTATCCTATTCAACATTTGGGGAAGTGAGGAAGAATTTTTTTGTCACGTCGTCGTGAAAGGATCAATCAGATTGGGCACCATTGAAAATAGTAAACGAAAGAAGAAAAGAATGATAATAATTTATGCATATATGAGACATTTACTTGCAAGTCACACAATATACCAATGGAATGTAACAGATTTTAGAAAACAAAAACTTGAAATTTTAACTTTATAGTAAAAAAATTGACTTACACACGTATGTGATGTTTAGGCACAACGCTCTCCAACAATAGGTAAAAACAGTTTGATTGATTTTCACAAAAGTGGAAAACATTTGCTATACATTTACTTCAGAGTTGCATATGTAACCCCTTTGTTCAATTTGATATCTCAGCTGGTAGACTCCACATATATTTCTTGAGCGAGAGCCCGATGAACCATTTCTGCTGGGAAATTCAGACGAGTTCGAGCTCCTCTCATCTGAAACGCGGCTTTGTCATAGGCCATGCCTGCTTCCGCCGCTGTCTCAAACGTACCGAGCCACATCCTCGCTCCTCCTCTAGTCGAATCTCGTATTTCTGCGGCGTATTTACCCCACGGCCTTCTCCTCACACCTCTGTAGCGCTTCTCCTCCTCCTTCGCACATCGTTTTTTCTTTCTTTTAACCTCTTTTCCTTGCTAATTATATGACCGGGCTCCGCCTCCGAGCTCTGCACTTTGACAAGGCCGAGGGATTCAGAGTTGATGGAAAGCCATCGTCTGAGGCTCGAAAGTCTTTCCAGAACATCGTTCATGTCGGACACATTCAATTCTCTCTGATTATCGTTAACTGCTGCTGCCAAGGAATTGGAATTGGGATTGGAACCACTATAAACCATGCCAGGGCTTTCGTGCCCAGTGACGATGGCCCATACATTCTCCAGAATTTGAGTATGCTCCATCGAAAATTATGTGATGATTCATGGTAGAATTACAGCGGAATATAAAAGGAATTTGCTCCAGGTCAATGCTTCCGGGTACATTACTGGATCTTTCTCGGAGGAAGAACTCGTGGAGGCCAAGAAACGACTACTATAAAAATATATTCAACACTTATCCTTCCAGCAGAATGTTTGTACACAGCAACAATTATCCTCATATTTTAAGGATAGTTTTACTTAATTCACTGACTCCCAAGTCCCCTGGTATGCGACGTTCGTGCTCATCTTCGTTTTTTAATTCTAAGGATGGAAGTTATGGCACGTTATCGCGTGCTTTTCATTAAGCGAGGTGTCACCTCGGTAATAATAATTCGAAGGGCGAATGATTAGGTATATCCATAAAAAACCAAAAGCATATAAATCCACCTATATTATAATGGACTCTAAAACTTCATTTATTTATTTTTATTTTATCATTTACATTCTTGTTGAATTATGTTCTTTCAGATCGAAAAATTAGAGAATCATATGGGTCAGATCAAATAGTTTGCAATTCTGCAGTAAGATTATTTACAAACTTATATATTAATAATTGATTTGAACCATTATTGACAAGAGATATTGGTGGGCCAAGACACCCAAATATTCAATATATTCATAGTAATATCCTTAAGGTATGATAATACCATGCAATACTCCTTAAGAAAGGAATAACCCCATAATCTCCAAATATGGAAATTTGACTTTCGAGAGAGATACCTACCTTTGATGTCGATCTACTAAGTAGAAGACTCAACGCATACATGACCTATCTCATAATAACATTCATCTCCTTTATATAAGCATGCATTACTCTTAATGGATGGGTAACACCTAATCCCAATATAGGCCAACTCATTACCCGATATAACTAAATCTTATGTGACCCCATATAAACATATAACTAACTAAGGGGGATGTGTGCCACATGTTGGCATCTCCATCAACCCATACATGCAATAATATCATATCGCAAGATACATAACATGTTGTCCCTCCTTGACATGTTTCATCCCCAATACATGAGAAGAAACCATGTAATGAGTGTGCTTCAAATCATTGCACACTTGTCTCCATGTTCGATCATCCAACCACCCATATGTGATCTTAGTGGGTGATACATCTCTAAATGTGGATCCATTATCCATTTTGCTACTATAATGCCATCAATATCCATAGTTAGTCCTCTTTGGCTTCCATGTATAGCCATAGTAATTAGTCCTATAATTCCCTTTTGTATTCTTATTACTCTAATGATTCCATGTATAGCCATTTTGATTGTTCCTCGAATGACCTAGCATAATTGTATATATTGTTTCTCTCATGTGCTTAACACATCTCAATTATTGTTGCTCCTCTTGATGATGTGGGTGTCTATATGCTGCAGCATTAGTATCCACAACCTTATCAATCTTTTCCTCTATTTTATAATTTCATCTTCCAAATTTTTGTTTGCTATTTCTTTTCTCTCTCGAGTAGATGAATCATTAATTTTTTTCATTTTTTTCTTCTTCGAATCATCATTTCTTCCCCATCATCCTCATGCTCTATCTTGGCCTTTCTTTGTTCTTCTTAAAGCATGATATCCCGTAAAGTAACTCCTTCTTCTAGTACCAAATCTTCATTAAATTGTTTTGCAAATTAATATTAATTGTCCCCAATGTCTCTAACAAAGGATACCCAAGCACAATATCTAAATCATCTATATCTAATGCATAAAAATATGAATGCAGAACATAAATATCTATTGAGAGTTTAAAATATTCAAAACTTAAATATTCTTACCATTCACTTGAGCTTATTTTATATTCTCTTCTTGTATATGTATATGTTGACCCACATTCATGTTAATGCAGCTATATTTTCTGCTTGGGTTTATGGGCACAATTACCTCCTTTCTTTGAAAGCACCAATGAAATTGAAATATTGTAGCTTCTTTTTTTAGAGTTACATTATCTTCTTCTTCATCTTAATCATCACCAACATCCTCTTCATCATCCTCATTTTCTTCTTATTTTTATGATTTCTCCTCTTCCTCAATATCATCCATATATTCCTCCTCTTCTTGTTGTCCCACATATCTAAGAAAAAAATTTCCCAAGACCAATTAAGGCTTTCCTTTTTAACATAGAAAACCAAATCCATGCAAGACCACTAAGATAAAGGTTTAACATCCAAGTATCTAATGATGGAAAAAAAAACCCTTAAATTCGTTCCACGATTCTCAAAGCATCCACCTCACCATTTCCATAGGAAACTTTCTTCCCGTGATCCATAAAATCCAAGGTTTCAAGAATAGGCTCTTTTTACCAAACATTTCCCTATGAATTTTGATAATATGTTGTCCTAAAATAATAAAATATAGAGAAAAAAACCTAATTATATATTTGGGATATTTTCAAAAAACATTAAAAAATTAGAAATTTTCCTAAAATTTGTGGCCTATGGAGCAAATTTGTGGAGACTATTGAAGTTGCCAAAAATTCCTCCCAAAAACTCAAAAAATTATGAAATTTGGAATGCAGATTTATTTAAAGGTTTTAAAAATCCTATGAAACAGTATAGAAAATTTCCCAACCATTTCCATTATATTGATGAATATTTAAAATTAGGGTTTGAACCAAAAACTTGAACTATCTTTCACAAAATAGGTCCAACAAAGCTAAATTATTTTGGGTTTATTTCATAATTTATTTCTCCACTTCAACTAAAAATTGCATTATTTTTTCTACCTTTTAGAGATATATCCAAATCTTAAAAATTAGTCTTTTGACCTAATTTTGGCCTAGATCAAGCTCTTATACCAATTGCTAAGATCTTTTCATATAATAAATGAATAGTTTGAACAATATGTAAAATATAATACAACACAATATATATTGGTGGGCCAATATTCGCAAATATTCAATATATTCATAATAATAGCCTTATGTTAGGGCAACATTATACAATACTCCTTAATATTAAAGTAAGAAAGGAATAACTTCATGATCTCCAAATATGGGAATTCCACATCAAGAGGTACTCCTCCAATATCTTTCTACCAAGTAGAATATTCAACACATACATGACCTATCTCATAATGATATTCCTCTCCTTTATATAGACATACCATACTCTTAATGGGTGGGTAACACATAATCACAATGTACGATGAATCATTACCCCATATAACTATATCCTATGTGACTCCATATAAACATATAATTAACTAACGAGGATATATACCAAATATTGGCATCTTCATAAACCAATACACACAATAATATCATATCCCAAGGTGTATGATAGGTAAAAGAGAGGTCCTCAGGTGGGTTCTCAAATATTAGGATCTAATCTAAGATCAACCACATTGTGTAGATACAAATTTACTTGGATATTGTTAATGTCATAAATCTAGAGGATAATAGCCCTATAAATAGTATAGATATAGGTTTCCAAGGCCTAGAACTAAGATAAAGATAGGTATTTGTTATCAATTTTCCCCCTCATGTAAAATTGAACAAACAGGAGCTCAAGCTATTTCAAAGAATCAAGAAGAAGTCTGAAGTTCAACATTTTGGACTTCGGATGTGGAGCTTTTCGGATATCTCGGCAAAAAGAAATGTCTAAAACTCGAAAGTCCAAAATTTTAGACTTTTGGGTTTTGGGGTTTTGGAAGTCTCGGTGAGTAAAATCAGAAAAGTGCCAAAAATGTTTGAAATCTAGAAATTACGAATCCTGAAAGGGTTTGGATTTTGGAGGTCAACCCAAGTTTCGGGGTCAATGCGGTGGTATTTTTAGACTTCTAAGGTTTGGGTTTTCAAACTTCGGAGGTTCGAGGTTTCAAACTTCATAGTCTTCAGTGAGTAAAACACAAAAATCACACCTCAATGTCTAAAATCCTGAATTCCAAAAGTCTAAATTTTAGAATTTTGAGTTTTCAGGTTTCGGACTTTTAGAACTTTGAGGTCATTTTGAGCAATGAAAAGTGTTTCAACTTCGAAAAGGAAATGTCCAAAAGTTTGAATTTCAGGATTTCAGAGTTTGCATGCATTTCAGACTTTCAGAGTTTTGGAACTCCTAGCCCACCATTTTTGCAAAATGGTAGCTAGACCTTGGATGGCCATAATGTTTTCCTGGGAGCTTAGATTTGAGAAAGAAAGGACTTGTTTGGAAATCTCTCAATGTCTCATTATGCAAATACGACTAGATATATTTAAATTAGTGAGGCCAAGTTAGTTAAAATGAATAAATACACTCCGTAATTTTTGAGGTTGTCAGGCTTCTCACCTACCACCATAATGAAGGTATGGGCTTCCTTTCTTTCCCAACAAGGAACAACACATGGAGGCATGGGTTTTGTAGTGGAACCCATCATTGTTGCTAGGCAAATTCAATGCATTTTGGGGGTGGTTGAAGATGGATTTCAGATTTCTTCTATCTCCTTCTCTAATTCTTCCTATATATTGTAAGGAGGGGCATTTTTATAAAGGTTGGACAATTTTGATTTGCACCCTCCCTTCTTCTTTGTTCTACAAGTGAATTTATGGAGTTCAAACCTCCCATCAAAATTGTAATGTAAGTTTGTGCCTCTTGGCCATTGTAATGGACTATATCAAATTTGTGGAGCAATAATACATGTCTGTGGATGATTTTCAACCCTCTCTTGTGTTCATTGTTTTCATCTAATCTCTCATTATAGTATTTTTATTTGTGCATGGTAATTGTATTACATTTTAATGGTTTGTGTTTAATGGAAAAGTAGGTGTTCAACATTCCTTTAGTGCATCACCTTTGTTAGTTTAGGTTTATTTTCTTACATCTTCTTGGCAAGTTAGAGTAGATTTTAGAGTATATCCTCTACAATTTGAATGTGTGCATCTGAATAGAGGAATAGGAACTGGCCTTCATCCAAAGATATTTCCCAATTGCAAAGTCCCACACTTTGGGAAAATCTCCATGTTATGCAATCACACTAAGAGTCTCAACCCATCGAGTTACAGATATTCAGGGGTGTTGTGATTATGCATCAACGTATCCTACTAGGAATTTGAAATATAGGGAAAGTAACCAATGGGTGGATAAAACCAAGTGGCATAATAGTAATTATAAAATATAATAAACCTAAACAAACATACATCTACTCTAGTCTATAACAATGAATGACCAACAAAATCTGCATATACATGTAAAATAAGGGTCTAAGGAGGGTTTTAAATACTCTTTTGTGTGTGTGTGTGTGTGTGTGTGTGTGTGTGTGTGTGTGTGTGTGTGTGTGTGTGTGTGTGTGTGTGTGTGTGTGAGAGAGAGAGAGAGAGAGAGAGAGAGAGAGAGAGAGATTTGATGCATAATCCTCCCTAAATACATCATTGAGAGAATCACTTTGGGTGGAGAAGGAGAACACTCAATAATAAAAATCCATTCCTAACTCACTATGGTGACCCAAATGTAATAGAGGAAAGCTCCAAGACTCCAAAATCAATTAACAAGAGTGAAATATTACATGTAAGAATGAATAATAAAGTATCATATGTAAGAAACTAGTTATGAAATAGGTGTCGTGGTTGGTGTTTTGTCAAGTATATATACTGACACCATCAACCATGGGTGATGGTGTCAGCTATAGAAAATATAGAATGAGCCTCATCACCCATGGGAAATGACACCATCCTTGGAGAAGCCATAACATAAAAGGATGAAAAACATGAGGAACAGAGGCTAAAATTGAAATGGGGATAAATGATGAAGGTTACGAGTGGTGGGAGTAAGGATGATAGTGCAAAACAAGAAGAAGTAGGTAGACATAGTGAGATAAGTGAACATAATGAGTACAATGTGTGAACAAAGGGAAGGAATGAGATATGTATAGGGTGACTAAGGCTAATAATGAAATATTTAAAATGATTTGGTCTAGCCCACATGAAAAATTCTAATCATACCCAAATCCCAATAGGGCCCTTAAGGAACTCGATTAGAAGGATATTACATCAACATCCCTTACACAATATAAATGGTTAGCAAGCATCAACAATATGGTGTATACATATTCCCCAATAGAAGACCATCATGTGTCAATGTGAAACATGATATGGTCTAAAAATATCTATGTAACATAAAATCAAAAGAAAATTCTGATAGTAAAATGCTGAAATGGAAATTTTGTAAAGAAGTGATGAATCCTTAATGAAATATACCTAACTCATACTTGACCTTTCAAAGTGTTTCTCATCTTTCTTGTTATGGGAGAAATAGCTTCATGTAACCCTGTTTAAGAAAGACTAAAAATAATCACTAGAAGATAATAAATAAAATAAGATATAAATCACCTAACTAGGAAATCATGGGAGGATATACAAGAGGTAGATAACAATGCTAAAGAGTGCCTACAACTAGTTCGTAAATGTTATAAGTATAATAAAGTGTGATCAAAGTTTATAATCAAGAAGTAATAATAATGGATTTAGTGGCTTAAAGAAATAAAGAGATAAATAACCAAAGTATCCATTGTAGGAAGTAATGGTCATATAAACCCAAGTGGGATGAGCATATTGTGATATAGTAGGTTGATGAAGTAGTTAATTTGGAAAAATTTTGAAAGAGAGACGATTATATACAAGTGGATAAGTGGAAAGATCACGTGTAGAAATTTTTGACAAAGTGAGCATTAGTTGGTTCCTTGAAGTTGTGGCCATCATGTGTTTACAGATTATATCTATTCGCCCGAGGATGTCTTTAATGAGGTAAGGACCCAACCACTTTTGGGCATATTTTCCTTCTTTGTCATGGGTATAATCTAACTTCAAGATGAAGTCACTAGTTTTGAATTTGTGAGATTTAACAAGTTTTTGTGTTTCTTAATAATACATTATTAGTTATTATGTGTATCATTATCATAATTTTCATAAAGAAGATCAAGCGTATGGTAATGGGATTTGTTGATATCTTCATTGGGAATGATTCCATGTAGGGAGATACAAAGGGAAGGTATTTCCACCTAGAGTGGAGAGACCTATTTGGCACCAAATATGAGAGAAAATGGGGTTTCCCTAGTTATGGAACAAACCCTAATATGGTAATCTCAAAGTAAAGGATAAATCTTGAGATGTTAATCGAGTAGGATTCATGAATGGTATTTTCAATATTTTTTTAGGATTTTATTAGAAGATCTATCCTTTCCATTGCATTAAGGATGAAAAGGGGTTGAGAATTTTTTCTTCATTTTGAATTTAGTACAAAGTTATTTCATTTTTTTACATTTGAAATGCACATCATTATTAAAATGATTGTGTGAGGAATTCCAAAGTGATAGATGATTTGGTGAAGGATGAAATTGGAAGTGTTAATTCCTATCATATTGCTAAGCGACATGGCTTCAACCCACTTGGTGAAATATTTAGTGCCTATAATTATGAAAAGATGTATATCTTGAGAGAGGAATTTTATTGATGAAATCCAATCGTCACATAATGAAGGGAGTGACAGCTTCAAGTGCTTTAAGCTTAGTTGATGGAGAGTGGATATGGTCATCATGGTATTGACAAGGTTTAAATTTTTTGATGAAGGTATGGGAATAGGATTCTAACATAGGACAATAATAATAACCCATATGCATGCATTTTCACTCTATGATGTGGTTGTAATAGTGTCTAGTGTAGGTACCCCCATGTGCTTCTTTAATGGGATGAGGAACATCGTCCTTAAACATATAGTGAAGTAATACACAGTAACACTTGTGATAATAGAGAATATTTCTCTAAGAATGTATTTTAGAGATTTCTTACAGATTTTAGTGCACTTGCAGGAATTGAAGAATGCATGGTATTTTTAAAGTTGGATGAGCTGGATAATGTTTATATATCATGAAGTATGAGAAGTACGTGTGGCATCCATATGAAAAATAAGAGAAGACTAGATAAAAGGTTGTATGGGAGGTGTTTTGTGGATTTGGAAAATGTATTGTTATTTTTGAAGATCCAAATGAGGTTGAAATTGATTCGTATATGATACCAAAGAATCATCCAAGCCATTGTCTTTCTTAGGGATGAATTTAATGGTGAAATAAGTGAATTTTTATGTTATTTTTGGACGGTTTTGCGATATACTTTAATATTATCACTTTAAAATTGGTAATCATTATTGAATTTCCAAAAATAAGTTGGGAATTACCCATGGTATGGGGTATGTGATATTAGATATAAGAGCATATTTCATGCCAATTATTAAAGCCTCACATTTAGCCATGTTATTTGTGACATCAAATTTGAGTTGGAAGCATAAAGGAAGCTTCTTTCTTGAGAGATCAATAAGAACAAAACCTCCCCATCTCCATGAAGAAATATTCCCCCATCAAAATTTAGAGTCCAAGTGTCTTTATGGAGGTCTATTTTTATTTATTCATGTTTAGTGATGGGATTTACATGTTTAGATTTTGGATTCAAATCACTAGATGTAAGGGATGATGCCTCAAGATCAATAGTGAATTTGTAGTAGTAATATTTAATTGTGGAGCTTGATCCATAAATTTAATGATTAATATGTCCTCGTCAAAAGGGCATTAGGAATGGGTTGAATCGCAAGTATTGGAGAAACAATGATTTGATCCACAATCATTTGACATTTGGACGACATTTTTGTAATCATGCGTAAGTTAAATTCCATAAGAAGCATTGTACATTTTCATATATGGTCTATTGGGAGGAAAATATGGGAGAAGAAATGATGGAGGGGTTGGTGTGAAATATGAGATGGGTTGTATGATAGATCATGTAGTGGCTAAGCTTGGTGATATCAAAGTAGATGGCCAAACAAGCTCATTCGATAGAGGTATAGTGAGTATAATAGTTAATAAAATCATGAATGATGTAAATATTACATGCTTCTTCTGATATCATCCTCTTGATCTTCCGTTGGCCCAATAGATATGGGGTTAGAAGAGGTGTAGAGGATGAGTGATTAGTTGGGGTCGAGAGGTTGTATTATAGGGGTGTAAGAAGATACACTTTCAATTTTTTAAAGGATTATTCACGATTTACTATTTCATTTGACTGCAAATTTTTTTTGAGAAGGATGCTAATGACATGAGTACAATACATGAATTTAGGGAAAAATTGGATTTCCTCAAGCTTCCCAATGGAATTTTAGATATAAGGTATACATATAGGATGAGTAATATCGAGAATCAATTTGATCTTTTTGGGGTTGACATATATACCATGTTTAGAGATTCATAATCATAAGAGTTTACTTTTTGTAACACAAAAGATTCATTTTCCTAGATTAAGTTAAACCTTATATTTATGGAGTTGTTGAAGGGTGATGTTGAGGTATTGGGAATGATCCTCTATGTGTCAATATTTAACAATAAGGTCATCTACATAGACTTCGACTATATTATGAATGATATCATGAAATATATGGGCAATATCTCATTAGTAAGTTCCTCTATTGCATTAAATCCGAAGGAATTTTGACATAGCAATGGGTTCTCCATTCGGTGGTGAATATGGTTGTATGTTGATTTTAATGTGTTATATGGATTTGATTATAACCAGATATCCCATCCTTAATGGATAACATTTCATAACTTGTTATGGCATTGACTATAACGTCAATAGAAGGAAAAGGGAAATTATCCTTTGGAAAAGTGAGATTTAAGTTACAAAATTTGATACAAATTTGAATGACGAGTTTTTTATGGAATAGGTTATTGATTTTAGGAGGAAATTTTTGAATCTTTTTTTGAACAAGTGCAACATCAAGGTAGGTGATAATTCTCTAAATGAAAATGTTGGGATCAATGTTAGGAATATCATAATATCCTTAGGAACAAAATTCCTTTTTTACAAAGGACTTCAATATGCTGATTTTGTAAATGGGAAAAAAATTTCTAGCATAACTACACAAGAAGGATTGTTGTCAATTGGAATGTTGATGGTGTTTTTAATGGGCATGGTGTTACCGTCTTTAAAATGATATGGTTATTCATAAATTTTAGCAAGCACATCCTTGACAAGGTCAATAACAATAATGAGGTTATCAAAAAAAAGTGGGGGTTATTATGGAGATGACCAATTTTATGATGTTGTGGAGGGACGATGTTTTCATAAGCATGGATTAATTAAATGATGGATTCATGATTATCAAAAGTAGTAAGGGGACTATTATATTTGACATCATTTTGGGTAAATACATATCTTATGTCACAATGCTGGTGAGAACTATTTTGTCAAACATCCAAGACCTTAGCATCTAGAGTGACATCAAGAGAGGAAGGTGAAGGATAATCATCCATCTTGTGGGATCAAACATGTTGGTAGATTTGGGTTTGATTCCATCAAAAATGGTGAATTTAAACGAACCAGATCATCTCGTAGTATTCTCAAATGGAATGTCTATTTCAAATATAATAAATATATGATGGGAAGAGTATGATCTGTACATGAGGATATCTATTTTAGGTGGGTTAGTGTAGACACTAATATTTACAAAACAATAATTATTACATCATGATTTAGTTATGGTTATATGTATGTGAGTTTCAAATAAAGAGAGCATCATTCCCTTATTGGTTTTGCCTTTTATTTCTTGATTGGACTTATTTATTTCATATTTTTATCTAACTAAAGTTCTATCTTTCATAAAGAGATCTCTAGCTCCTTTGTTGCTTTTTTTTTTTTTTTTAAATTTAACCATGGGTCAAATACATATAGTAAGTTCAGGACCATACACATGGTCTTGACCCCATTGTATCTGATCTTGACCCCCTTTATTTTTTATTTATTTCTCTTAATGGGCCAATTTTTCCCTCTTTTATCTTTCATTTTGCATCTTCTTGGTCAACATTTCCTTCCACTAAGGTCTTAATTTCAAAGTAAGAAACTCATATATATATATATATATATATATTATATATATATATATATATATATATATATATATATATATATATATATGTATGTATATAATTCTAGCTTGAGAATTTGTTATCTAGAAGGAATCTATGTATCTACCATAATATTTTAGAGAGCATTTTCATATACTAGATACACAACATAGGAGGGTATAATTTTTATTTTTATCATCAACACACAAGGAATTGAATGGGATGGACTATTGTAGCCATTATTGGTGTGGAAACACAAGGGAAATACTAGGGCATGGGATTTAGTTGCATACGTAACATGACAAAACACTAGGAGAACTACATTGATTTTTAAATCTAGTACAACACTCAAAGTGATTCACATGTGGGGTGTCCATCGACATTAATTCAAATCAAACATTTGCATTTTTTCTATATAATGTTTTCTTGAGTGTATTATAGGATATCTAGGTTTATTTTATAGGTATAGGTGCAAAATCTAGGGTTTGATGTGACTTGGAGATTCTAAAATGTAACAAACAATGACATAGAGAGACATCGAAATTTTTAGATTCTAACTGTGTATAGGTCAAAAAATCATACAATATGGTTAGTTTATGTTTTGGTCTTGACTGTATTGTATGAACTTCATGCAGAGGTTCCAACAATGTAATGAAAAGTTTTAGTTAGTTCTTTGTCTATGTTTCCATCCCAGATTACTTAACTACATAGTTTTGCAACTCATCTAAATTTGCTAAGTGCCTCTTTCTATCTCCATTGTACCTTTGTTTTCTTTTATCTCTTCCTTAAAGTCATTTAGCATGCTTATAAAAATGAATATCTAATTTAAAAACCATTACATACTTATATATTATTGTTTTATGTTATCATCTTATCAAAAATATTTATAAATTGATTAAAAAAATTAGGGTTAATATAGTTTGTTGAACCCACTTTTATTGAATCATTAACCTAACCTAAGATCTTGCCTGTGTTTCTATAGGATAGGCATGTTGATCCCAAATCCCTAGTGTTCTCTTAGGGTACAAAAGTAATTTCTTTGTGTGAATTTTTCACTTATGTGTGATCATCGCTTGTTTTTAGGCTTCGCAAAGGCATAATGATTATTATCCCTTTAATCAGGTCAATACCACCTATTCCAATGCTAAACATATTACTCCATTTTCACATTCCCTTAGATATGATGTCATTTTTTATGCTCATTTAGATCATGTTTGTCATCCATTCATCGATCATCCTCCTCATTTCTCGCACATCACCTCCTACCGCTACTCCTCAAGATATTTTTCCAGATGACCCCACTCGTTTCCCACCTCTTATCACTCATGAAGATCATATGGATTATTTTTATTGTTGGAATAATTATCATGATCCCAATATTATAGCTGATATAGACTTTGGTGATGATGTTAGTGTTTGTAGTATATATATATCAATGATTTTCCTTCTATTCATACATAGATTGATGGTATCCCTTATGTTTCTTAGGAGGAATTGATGCATTCCACATATAGTCGTGATAATGTCATACATTTTTTTCCTCATTCCAATGCATACTCTAAAATGATTTTGTTTTTGCCCCTCTCTTGAATGTAAAAATAATAAGCTTGATTGCAGCATTTCTAATAACATTTTTACTTCTATTTCATTTAAATGCAATAAGAATGATATTGCTTGTGTTATTCCATCCATTTCTCATGAATTCAAAATATTCTAATCTAGATACTATATTAAATGTTACATAGTGTGTTTCTCCTTTTTCTCTTATAAGAAAATGTGATGTTATTCTTAGCATTTATTATCTTCCACTTGTAGATGTTAATCTACGTAATGATCTTATTAAAAATAAAATCATGATGATATTTCTATAGTTTCACATAGTTCAAATGGTCATACATCTTCTAGAATGAATACATTTCCTATTGTTGATGTTTATGTCCCTTCGTATCCTAGTCATATGATTAAGCCCATTCAACCCATGCCAACCTCAACTAATCCATCCTTCAATAATGTTCCTATGCATGTTAGTGTTCTTATGGATACTTTCAATGAACCTTTGAGTGCTCCTACTATACCCACTCAAGATTTGTTTTCCTCATGTATGTCATAGGTGAGCTCCAATGCAAGATTAATTATTTGACCTCAGAAAGCAAGGCCTATTATGCTAGTGTTGACTCTAATATTATTCCTAGAAATCATATTTCTTGTAGAATATTTCAAATAATTCTCCCTAGTGATGTCATCATGCCTTCCTTCCAATTATTCAATGTCACTACATATCCCTTCCTACATATTCAACATTATCTAGCTTGATAAATCATGGCCCCTTATCACAATAATAGAACTTTGCTCAATTTTTCTCTAGGATTCTTATTGGTAATGTTCTCTCATGGCTCTCATCTCCCTAGTGTCTCTTTAATTAACTTTTAGAAATGGAATATGTATTCTTATCTCATTTTACTTATAGTAGAGGCCCTAAGGATATATATCAGTGTTTTCCTTCTTTTCATCAAGATAAGCATGGATATGTTTCTAGTTACATTTTATACTTTAAGGCCAACATGTATTTGATTATTTATCAAACTAGTGATTTAGATATGTAATTCATATTTTTTAAAGGACTTTTCCCTTCCCTTGATGATATAGCAGAAAGCATCATGGAATAAGAAACACTATATTGTCAAACCTTCCTCTTGTCATGCTACTAAGTTGTTGGATTGTGTTAAACTTGTTGGAAAGTCTAAGTGAGTCATTGTAAGCAAGTAGTAAGGTTTGAAAGTTGAATTTCTTCATCATTGTATTTTCCCTCCAAAAAGGGAATTTGAATTTGTAAAGGTTTGAAAAATGAGGGATGTGATTGTTATGGAGTTACAAGGTAAATGTAATGAGTGTAAGGGTTTCTAATAGGTTTCTAGTCATAATGTCATGAGTCTTAAGAAGAAAATATCTATGATTAAGTATGTGTCATAGGCTTAGGTGAAGGTAAGAGTTAGAAAGGACAAGAATGATATGAATGGCCATATGTGAAGGTCATTAGTCAAGTTAGTTAGGTTTGAGAGAGAAAATAATAGACGAGTTAAAATAAAGGAGGATTCGAATAGATAAGAGGGAGAGACTTCATTGTAAATATTTATTCCGTGAGGATGAAAGGGAAGGAAGATGGTGGAGTCCTTGTTTTTGTGTGGAGAATGCATGGATAATAAAAGATAGCTTTATTTGGTGTCATAAGAAACTATGTTGTTTTTATTTATTTTCTCATAAAATTTTCCTCCTTTGGATTGATATTGTGTAAGTCATATTGATTATTAAAATCATTGTAAAGAAGTGTTGTTGACATGACTAACACAAGAAGGTACATGTTTCAAAGAGAGGATAAAGTAAGTAAGAAAGATACTCTATCTCTTAAAGTCTTGATTTCTTTCATCATGATGTGTATGTGCTAATGGATAAGTACATGACTAATTGATAATGATAAATATCTTTGCATTTATTCTTTGATAGTCTCTTTGAGTGAAGTGTTTAAGGAATGATGAGTTTGATGAACTTCCTTATAAGCTTAGGTTTTTTAGGACTGTATTGTGTGTTAGTATAAAATATACCTGAGTTCTTATAGAGAATATTTGAATCCTTGATTTCATATATAACATGTTTTAGAGTTTAGCCTCCATGTGTTTAAGTAAATGTTGGGACAAAGTGCTCATTAATACATTTTTGAAGGACTCGGTGGGTTGGAAGTTGTAGGATCTAACCGTGACCATTTAAGAGTGTAGAATTTTCATTGAGGAAAACTTACATAAATGTTCAAATATATCCTTGAAAGAAAAGAAGGAAACTTGAGTTATGAATTGATTTTGTACCTTTAGAAACCTTAGGGATAGAGATTTTTCAATGATAAAATAAACTCGATTGTGCATGATATCATAATGTGTACCTACAGGTAGGTATAAGCAAAGAGGGGAATTATTTTGTCATTTTGGACCTCACAAACTTGGTTGTTAATTCCAATGAATGTGGAAGAGTGTATAGATCCTTTTTTTGAATAATGTAAGTTCAAAAGGAATTTTAAATCATCAAGCTAGAGGTTGCGGGTTTCATTTCCCTACCTTAAACAAGTCTGAGAGAGGAAAAGACTCGCGACGATGAAGAATTTTGCACAATAATTCAACTTATATCAAATATTGAAACAGGTCTTCAAGAAAATTTATAGGATTTGAATCGATTCCTTATAAAAGTTAGAGTGAATTGAACCTTCTCAGCCTGTACTGTGGCATACATTAGGATATATTTAGGGTTTCTCTTTTTACTCATCAAATCACCTTCAATTACCCTAAAATCTTCATGATATGATGAGGGAGAAGTGTAATAAGAGATTATGAAGAAATTTTCAAAAACTAATGGTGCAAATTTCCTATTTTATGACAGATTTAAGCCTAGGACTTAAATTTACAATCAAGGGCTAATTAGAAAAAGGAGCTTTACAAAGGTACTTTACTTTTGGCTTTGAATTAGGAACTGAAAATTCTCATGCCTCTAAAACTTTCAAATGGGTTCCTAGAAATGCTAGAGTTGGATCTTAACAGTCTCTTTAAAGAAAGTTATAAGCCGGATAAGACTGTCTTGGGCCTAATTTTGGCCTAGTAAGCCTAAAGAGGAAAATTAAGATTGAGAAAGCTAATAGGGGACCCAGTTATAGTTTTTGTAAGAACCTCAGGTAGATTGAAAAGTAGATAATGAAATAAATTATTTAATATGGGGACTTGTATGGATGAAAAATTACACGTGACCTTCAACCACACTCAACTCCAATTTATTTAATATGGGGACTTATATGGATGAAAATTTACACGTGACCTTCAACCACACTCAACTCCTTGAGTTCATGTTGAGGCATCTAATGTGGAAATGTGATATGTAAATAAGAATGTGGGTAAATGGGATGAACAATTTATCAAGGAAAAATAATTTCCTCAACTCGCAATATCGGGATCCATGTCAAGTGCAAGGAAGGCCTTTCTAACTTGAACTGGTCTAATGGATGGATCATAAAGAATGGCCACACAGAGACTCCAATTGATATCAATCTCTATGGAAATCCTTTCTACGGGTTGTGGGATGCATGGAAATCCAACGTGCACCTCGTAATGATTTCTACACAAGGTCATGGAATATGCAAGGGAGGCGTGGATCCCGATAACTCTATGGTTGGTCAGCAGAGAGTAGTCCAAAATGTCCTGGGCCCAATGAGCTTCTCGTTCGTAACATTTAGTCGTCTAATGATGTCCGGTGGAAGTGGGGACAACCTAAAGACTAATGAGTGTAATCTTATGTCTAGGTCTAGCTGGTCTTTGGGTCATTATGGTTGGGAACCCATGGATCACAACCATAAACTCTTGGCAGTTGTGGTCCTTGTATGGTCATGTACATTTAAACTCTATTTCCAAGGGTGATCCATTATTCGTAGGCTTTATCATCTGTGATATTCAAAACATTTAATTGTTCAATTTTCTCAATGTATCATGTTGGTGTTCTAAGGACAAGAAGATAGAGTCCTATATCTATATCCATAATTAACTTGGGACCATTTGGTTGTGGTACCCGTGGATCACTTCTGTATGTGCATTCTTATTGAGGATTGTTGATGGTCATGTATTGTAATGATCTAATTTAATTAAGCAAATAAAAACTAATTAATTGAATTAAAGTTATTCTATGTTTTTGGTATTTTCAAGATACAAATAAATTATTCTAATAAAATAAATATTTTTGTGCTTTTATGAATAACAGTACATGTAAAGGAAATAAATTGCTTCTAATTTAATTAACCAATCCTAAAACAAGTGAAATAACCGATTGTAGTTTTTTATCCAGTGCAAAAGAAATCTAATTTATTCTAAACAATTAAAACTTCTCTAATCTATTCTAATTAAATGAAATATTTTCCAATAAGTAATTGTGGATTTGTTAAATCCTCTCCTATCTTAGATACACGGGAAGATTGAAAGCTTCATAAGCTTTTCTTCCCCTGTAACCTCCCAGATAGAATTTGTGAGAATCTAAGGGAAACCACAATATATGAAAAATATATTATCTCTATGCTAGCAAAGAAATATTCCTCCAGATATACTTCCCTCCAAACCCACAGGGATAGGGAAGGAAGAATCTATCACGAAACTCCTATGAAGATGAAGATGTAAATTTTTTGAGGAAAAATTGTTCTACTCTATTTGATATATATACTTAGTTATTTTAAGTGAGGAAACTAACATATATATTTTACATACATCTATACATACATACATACATACATACATACATACATACATACATACATACATACATACATACATACATACATACATACATACATACATACATACATACATATATATATATATATATATATACATATATATATGCATACGATTTAGAAACAATAATGTGAAGAAATGAAGAAAACTAACATCAACCCCAACCTAGAAATATAGAGTAATGGAAAATCTAGTTGTGTTATGCTTTGTCCCCTCAGTTTGTCTTTTCAATCTCCTATGTTCATGTGAGTCTAAGGGATTGGGAATGCAGTAGAAGCAACATTGAGAAGGTGTTTAGCAATGATAACTTGAAATTGGTCCAGTAGCAGTGTAGGTGGAAGAGAGATAACATAAGTGAATAGAGTTTGGCTATGCAATTTCCAGCAAGAATGTACCATCTCAACAATACAAGAAAACACAAAATGATCTCCATCCATTTTCTTAAGAACAAGTGATGATTTTATAGAAGGTTGGTTGGGTTATGCAATAACACACTTGACAGCCATGGGGTGCCACATCAACACATGAAGGGGAAGTTTGAACAATCAATTACAAATCACAAGTGGAAGAGGAGATTGCCACAAGTCACTCAAGCTTGAAATCAGCTAAAACGGGTGAGAAACGTGCTCAAAAAGTGAACTTAAGTGAAGTAATCATGCATCAATTATCGGTGGAGATTCTGGAAAAAGTGCACATGACCGCTGCCCTATGCGGGAGCGGTTACGGGACTACCACCCTACCAGGGTGGTGGTTACAAAACCGCCGCCCTACCTGGGTGGCAAGATTACAAGACCGTTTCCTAGGAGGGTAGAAATTTTGCAACTAAAGGCCAAAACTAAGGCAAAATGAAGCGGGAAGCTACAAAAAGGAAGAAGTGGTTAAGTAAGGAAAACTAGGCTACAAATATAAGTTGCAAGGAGGTTTAGGAGCTCAAACACCTTTGGAAAAGACATGAATCATCATTAGGGACCTTTTGTAACCTTTTTTTGATAATGTAGCACATGTAAAATTGGGTTCATACATATTGCCCCTCGGAGAAGTGTTTTAGCCATGAAGAGGTGTGAAATGTAGACTCAAGTATGGCATTACCAAAATAGGGAGTTAGAAGTTATACCTAACACGCCCTTGTGTTGAAAAGTCAATTTCCAAGCTCTCGTTACCTACAAGATGAAATCAAAACTCAAGTGCAGATAGATAAAGTATTGGAAAATAAACACTAAAAACAAAATGAAAAGAGGACTTACCATCTGTGTGGGGATAGAAGTATACCTACACTGCGCTCCAAGCCCTGTAAAGCACATACACTCAAAACGAGGTTAAAACAAAGCATATATATAACAAAAACCATTCATTTTCAATTCATTTACACATATCCCCTTTAGTGATTTTGGAGCTCTGGACCCATGGTGACCATTTTGAGTGAGAGTATAGTCAAAATAATGAGGGAAATGACATGATCATGGCTCCATGAGTTAGAGACCCAAATTAAAGACAAAGGTTAGCATTTCTCAGTTGTTTATTTTGAAACCTAAAATGTAAAATGTTTAAAATATAAGCCTGGGGAGATTTTTTTAATTCTTGTCTTAAAATGATCTTTAGGGTGTGTCCTAGGTGGGTTTAGCTTTTTTTTATTCGAAAAGGTCCATTTTTGTGTTTTTTTTTTTTAGTTTTTGGGTCAAAATGGATGGGTTGTTCATTCAGATAGGACCTCCACCTCAAGGCAAGAGTGGCGGTTACAGTTGTAATAACACTACCCTAAGAAGGTGACAATCATGAAACCGCCACTCTACATAGGGCCCAAGTCATGTAATTGTCAAGACAACGAGCTAATTTGACCAAGTTAAACTATTTTTTTGGTTTTTAAGTTGTTTTATATTGTTTTTTATGAGCTTTCCTATTGAAACATGTCACTAACTTGCTCTTTTTGTTGTTTTGGGTGAATGCAGAAGGAGTTATACATCCATTGGAGCTGAGAGAGAGAGTTTGTGATTGGCTTCCATGAATTCTTGATAAGATGACTCGTGGTGAGGTAGATTTGTTGTAAGCAAACTTCATTATGGAGGATTACACAGGTGCCGCACATCACACCAAAAGCTAGTGTTCTATGTGATCTATTTTCTTATTAGGATGTGGACTAGAACACTTTCCAGTTTCTAGGTGTGAGGGGAGAGTGGACCATCACTCTAGAGGATGTCTACATGATTCTTGGTGTAATTTTGATTAGGAGATGATTGACCTTAGAGACCGTAAGGAACACGGTGAGACCAAGACAGTGATCTTCCTACATGGGGATGATGGCGTGTCGAGGGCTCCAAGTAGGGTATGAGGCTTCTATCTGTGTCCACCACACCTATCCCTACCTACACAAGGCCATCATTAGTATTTTGGCTTCACGTTTGGTGGGAGACAAGGGTGGGGACAAGCTCTTGTATTGTTTGGCTCTCATCATTATGTAGATTGAGCAACATGGGAATATTTTTCCTAGGGTGTGGATATCTTGGGCACAACATACCATGACTTGTATTGAGTGGTGAGGCTTTGGGGGAAATCCTTGAACCATCCTACATTAGTTATTAGTGGGTATATGAGCGGATCATCCCGTATCAAAGGGGAATTGGTGTATAGGATCTAGGGGTTGTTTGAGCCACGAGATGGACAGTTTTCCAGTTCTTAGAGGGCCACATTAGCCTGTTTCTACATTGATGATAGTTGATTTTATTGAGATACCCTACCAAGATATGGTTAGATTGTGGGGTTAGGAGGGGACCATACTGATTATATGTGCTACCACCTCAAAGTTAGTAGATAGATCCGCAAGGGTGGAGGCCTACACTACCGCCAGAGTACCCCAACAGTTTGGGCTACCATATGATGATGTTCTTCCTACCATGCCTACTATTTATCGAGTTTTAGGGATTCACGAGATGGCCCTAAGGGCCTACAAGGGTGGACATTGGTGATACCAGAGTACTTATATTTTTGGAGAAGGTGCTAGTTCCGGGGCATGGAGGGCACCCGGGGCTCTTCTCCATATTGATGTTGCACCCTGCTCGTAGTGGGGAGGAGGAGGAGAAAGCCGACACAAACATGGATATAAAAACCGAGAGAGAGGCTAGCAAGGAGACAGGTAAGGAGGTTAGAGTAGAGGGGGGCAATGAGGAGGAGGGTAGTGACACAAAGTGGAGGGTTTTAGTGGAGATCTCTATGACAGAGAGAGTGGAGGTAGAGGTAGAGAGGGAGACTCGGTTTCGTGAGAATTCACTTCCTCATGAGGGAGGCAATGATGAGTATTCCATGATGGGAAAAATATTTTCCTCATGAGAGGGGTCACACAACAAATGCCTACAGTGTCCTAACCACCACCTACACAATTTGATCCTTCATGGATCCTGGAGATTCAATTATGTAGATACTCTTCTCTTGACCTTGTTAGATAGAATTTTTAATAAACTATGCATTGTACTTATTTTTTATTTAGAATATTTTATAACCAAACGTTACTTTATTTGTTTTGCACCACCACAACTCGACATGTGGAAAGATCTTATTTGTAAGGTCTATTTTGATACCCCGCTCCCTATGGGGAAGACTCATGTGGAGCTATTAGAGAATTTGGGGTATCCTTTGTAGGTTGGATGACACACTAACATGTTTTCACTTCTTTGGATTGCAATAGAGATCTTTATTGCCGAGGAAAATAATATCGCCACATACGAGATGGCAGAGAGGATGGAGAGGTAGATTCATTTTCACAACAAGGTTGTGACTAGTGGATCATCCCATAGTCACTCTCATCACTCAGTGCATTCATGACATCGGAGCCACAACAAGAGTCCCAGTGCATCTACGCACCATCGTGGGTTCCTAGAGAGAGGGATATGCCATTGAGCCTTTATTGTTTTTTTGTCATTTTGTGAGGCATATATGTGATGTTTTTAGATATTTGTGCTCATTGCAAGTGGTTTGACCACACTAGAGTGTGATGGCATTGTATACAGACTTGATTCACTATGATATATACATATATCTCTTTTTGATTTGGCCATCCTTTTCATACAGTTGACTTCATTTATGGATTGCTTTACATGTGTATTCTCGATGTTTAGAATCTCTGATTTTATATGCTTTTCAGAATGCATGTAGTGGATAATGATATGTTGACAAAATGATTTCTTTTTTTGTTTTGTAATGTTGATATGTGATGATTATGCAAGCACAATGTAATGTTGAACTTTAGTTTTTCAAGCAATGTTTGATACTTCTTTTTGTTTTGGAAATATGTGATGAATAATGATATGATAATAAAATGAAATCACTCCACTCCTAACCCCACACAACTAGTAAGATGCAAGGGATCAACACCGAGAGTCATAAGGGATATGAATTGTATGATTTTTATAGATGGAAATGGTGAGAGAAGGAAAATATTTTGACATAAATCTGATTAGGGAACTACAACCTAACTCTACATATAGTTTACTACATAGCCTAGAATGTAATTTATTTGCAATTTTACCTATAATTAGACCCGTATATGGCCTCTTGATTGACCAAATTTTGTTTTAAAGTTTTAACTCTCTTGGAACATACACATCTAATTCACTTTTCTTGGGATTATGAAAATTTCAAAGAAATTTTTATTGAATGAAATTTCTTTTAATTTATTAATTTATTTGTAGAGACCCCCTACACCTTGCCCCATGCTACCATTAGGAAGCATAGGTTCATCACAAGGACAATGCATAGGTGAGTAAAGACACGTCCTCATTTCCCAACCTCATGCCACTTGTAAGAGGTACGGACTCAAAACTGAAGGTTGGTGAGGCAAGGAAGTTTGTAAATGAAATTTTTTTATTGATTTTGATTTGAGATATATACTTTTTTATTTTAAGTTTCTAATTTGTGCTTTTGGAAAGAAGATTTTTCCCTAGCCTCAACCCATACGCAACCAAAAGTAGGATGAAAGCGCTCAACACCAAAGGCCGAGATAGGCAAACACGTGACCCAGAAAAAAATTTAGAATAATTTTGCTACTAAATATTTTGTTTGGTAAAAGATATGACATCATGAAGCTTCTAGAACATAATATGGGAAAAGACAACTATGTCAGAAGGAAGCTATATGAAGAACTAAGTATGCAAGCCTTTGGTAGAATTAGTGTCAAATAAAATTTCATGTCTTGTTGAGCTGTTGAAGTGATCATAAATATTGATGACAATATTATGAATTAAATTCCTCACCTTATAGTGTACACAGGTGATATTCCCCATTTTTATAGTTCTTTATGAATCGATATGGGCCCAACATCTTGGGCTTGAATTTCCTTCCCTCACCGATTTTCTTATCTATCTAGATATCAAGTCTTAATACCATATCTTTCTCACATATTTTCATTCGTAGACCTTTTTGTCTATGTCACTACTCAACATTAAGCTAAGCTTCATAAAGGCTTTCTAACTCAAAGATTTGTGCCTCATGATAACCTTCTTCTCCTAAAATTCCTTGTAGTGATATTCGAGAGACTAGGTATTTCAACTTCAAGTGGTAAAACTACTTCCGAACCGAATACCAAAGAATAGGGGTTTCCCCTGTCGGCATTCTTATTGATGTTTTTAGGCCATAAGGTGAGAAATAACTTTAATGCTAGTTGTGCTTGTTCTCCTTTACATTTTTAGGAGAATGGACTTTAATGTCTTATTAGTTGCCTCACCTATCCATTGGCTCTGAGGGTAATAGAGAGAATCCATGTGGTGATTTATTTTGAAATTTTCACATAACTCGTGTACCTCCTCATTTTTGAAGGATGTGCCATTATCAGAGATAATGATTTGTGGGACCCCATACCTACATATGATCTGGTTTAGAATGAACTTCACAATTACATATCTTGGTACAATGGTAAGAGGCATGGCCTCAACCCACTTCGTGAAGTATTGAGTGGCCGTAATTATAAAATTATGTTCATCTGCATTGATGAGGGATAAAAATTCCCTATCAAATCTAGACCCAATGTGGAAAAAGGCCAAGGGGTCGCTATTGGTCAAATCCCGGGAAGGTATACGAATATCATGTGAGAATTCCTAACACACTTGTGGCACTGCACACATACTCTACTCTGTCATTTTCTAATGTAGGAAAAAAATATCACATCTAATGTATCTTTCTAGAGTGGCATGACCTCCAAAGTGACCCCCACAGACCCCACTATGGGCTCCATCGAGGATATTTTCATATTCTTCCTCATCGATACACCTTAGTAGTATACTATTAAAGGCTCTCCAATAAATAAATTTTCTATGATAACATATTTGGCTATGATGTATAGTCATCTTCTCGGTTGTGAGTTTCCTCCCTCGGGGTAAGCTTAGTCCATAATGAAGTTGGTAATGTCTACATACCAGGGGCATATGGCAATAAGAGGCTTGGTCTCTATGTAATACATGCATTCATCAAGGAAATCCAAGTTCACCAATTCCCCACCATCTAATGGGTTGTCAACTAACCAATCCATGATAATTTTAACTTTAATGAGACTTCGATAAACATAAGTTAACTCAAACTCACCCACTAGAGTAATGAAACGTCCAACTTTCTTAGATAAGGAACCCTACATTAGAAATGTTCCTAAGTGGTTTGTCTTGACAATGACACTCATTTATTAGTTAATCATGTAATGACTTAACCACTTTGTTGTGAATACTATAGCAATACATTATTTCTCTACCTACATATAGTGTGTCTCATATTCAAGAAACATATGACTGATGAAGTAGATTTCACGCTCCCATTTGTCATTGTCTTCTTGTGCTAGCATGTAGGCTAATGAGACATATGTAGCCCATGAATATAAAATGAGAGGGAAATATGATTTGGGAGGCATGAGTGTGGGAGGTGATAAAAGGAATTGTTTGACTGATTCAAATGCCTCATGACACTCATCATCTAGATATTGTAACAATCCTTCTTTAATAAATTGTTTATCAGATGAATAGAAAAGGTTAAATCAGAAATAAACCTTCGAATTACACTGATATTTCCATGAAAGAACCTAATTCCCGACTCATCCGATGGTGTGGTCATTTTTAGGACTACCCGGATTATTTTGGATCTACATCGATCCCTCATGAAGAGATGATGTATCCCATTAATTTCGATCCCATCACACCAAACACACACTTTTCTCGATTCAATGTAACATTATATTCAATTATACAAGAGAGGATGGTGTGAAGCACCTCAGGGTGATCACAATTCTTTTGGCCTTAACTAGAAGGTTGTCAACTTATGATTCCACAATCTTGTGAATTAGATCATGGAATATGTAAGTCATCGCCTGTTGGTAAGTGGCACCTTCATTCTTTAGACCGAATGACATGACTATGTAGAAATAAGTTCCCCAAGGATTATTAAAGGTCATCTTTATTTGATCTTCCTCGAGAGATCCTGATTTGATTATACTAGGAAAACCATCCATAAGTGACAACAACTCATAACCAGTTGTTGCATCAACAATAACATCGATGGATGGTAATGGGAAATCATCTTTGGGACATGCTTTGTTTATATCCTGAAATTCAATGCAGATTCAAATTTTTTTGTTCTTTTTAAGAATGGGGATGATGTTAGATACCCACATTGAGTAATCGACAAGTTTGATGAACCCCACTTATAGGAGTTTTATAACTTCCTCTTTAACCATTAGCACCACCTTTGGTTTCATAGGTTTGGATTTTTGTTTGATGGGCTTGGCATCAGATTTGGTCACAAGGTTGTGAACTGCAACATGAGGATAAATTCTTGTCATTTCTTTATAACTAAACGTGAAGGATTTCAAATTTTCTTTAATAATATTCATGTGTATCTCTACCTCTTCAAGAGTAAGAGAAGAACCTAACTTTAGAATTTTTGGGTCCTCCTTCATCCTAATGTTTTTATTATTACTATTATTAGAAAATAGTTTTTTGGAAGGGATTATACCCCAGTAACAAGAAGGCTAAAGAGCTAGATATTACAAAGTAATAGTTCAAAGAGTGATCAAAATCAGATGTTTACATGAAAGCACCACTGCAGTAAAACTACTACAAAGCAAAGTACCAAAATACCAACAGAACTACAAGTCAACAACAAAAAAACCAAGAAATAACAACTAAATTACCATTCTTTAGTTGGTTTGAGAAATACATCACTTGGATGCTCTATCAACAGTTTTCTTCAACTCCTGTAGGGAATTGAATAAGGTGATAGAAGTGACATGAGTGGGGTCATTTTTGTCAATCTGACTGAAAACTTGAGCTTTTGCAGCCCTTCTCCCATATGTCCTTCATCCGATGTTAATTTGATCATCCCTTCCATTAAAGAGGCATTACCCTCTTCAAACTTAGGTGGGGGGTGAGGTAGTTCTAATTCCCCTTCCTCTTCTATCTCACAAATCCCAAGGCCTTCCAAGGAGAAAGGTTCTATCTTGTAATCTCCAAAATATGAGGAAGAGTGAGGAATGAGATAAAAGCCTCTCTTTGGATGTATAGGATGTAATTTTGTATAAGTGTTAAGGTACCCAAAGATGGCTTCATCATTTTTGGCATATTCTAGGGTAAAGAAGCTCATTCTCAGGCTCAATGTATGCCAAGATTTGATTTGCAAGCATTTTGTGAACTAAGGGTTTTGTATGAATTGAAACAATGAATTTTGTATGTTATAATTATTTGTTCAAATAGAAGTGGGAAGCAGAAGTAGTTATCAAATCTACGAGAAGTGTTCTTTCATGTGGGATGGCTTTGATTGGAATTAATTCAAAACGTTTAGTTAAGTTGAGTACATAAGTTTTATAGAGTTGTAAGTGTTACTGCCCTAGTCTCATATACCTCTGAAACTTGATTAACGACTAGCTATGAATCACCCAACACTCTAATATTACAAGCACCCATCCTTTTGGATACTATGATACCAAGAAGGAGAACCTCATATTTTGCACCATTGTTTATACATTTGAAATCTAGCTTGAAGGAAAAAGGCATGACCTTCCCCTCAGGAGAAGTGAGGATCACACCTGCCCTAACACCAAAGTGGAATTTCGCTTCATCAAAATTAAGAGTCCAATAGTTTCTTGGGAAGATTGATGTTGGATCATTCTTTGTATCTTCCTACTTTTCTTCCGAGACTTTAACCATGTAAATTCCATCATCTAAAAGAGAGCCGAGTTACAAAGCATATCCTATGCCCACGGAATCGAATGGAAGGAGAATGGGTAAATTATTCTCTAACAGTTTGAGAATCTTTTCTATGGTTTTGTTGATACTATCTCTACAACAACGCTTACAGCAAGAATTTCATATTTGACTACGGAATGCCTTCAATCAAACTAGTAGTTTCTAATTCCATTTTGGGAATTAATTTTGTCTCTAGTGTTGAATTCGTTAGCTTGTTCAATTGGTTTTGCGAGGAGCTCAATCTCATAATGTACCCCAAGATTCATCTTCGAGGTTAGCAAGGTGAATTTCAAAGGGCTTTGAGTCACCCTATGCAATGAAGACTTTCACCAATGTAAGAATCTAACTTCCTGAAACAATGTGGAAGGGATTTCCTTCATGCGATGTATCCAAAGATGAACAAGAATCATATTATAGTTAGTTTCCCAATCTATAATATAAAAATTTTGAGAATCATCTTGGGCCCCATAGTAATTGGTACCACTATGGTTCTAGTTAGTGTTTCCTTAAGGCTATCATACCCTCTCAATGGCCTTGGTTTGTTTCTCTTTGAAGAGAAATTGGTTTCTTCATGTCTATCTTAAGTCTAGCTTCTGGAGAAAAGAAAAGGGGACAATGTTGGTGATGTCCTGTCATCGATCATTACATAATTTTCATAGTTGTTGTAAATCCAAACTTATAGATACAGAGATGGATCACCTCTATGTGCCAGTTTAGCATCTTTAGGAATCTTACTGATGTCCAATACGAATCCAACATCTCTTTCTTGCTGCCAAAGGAGGATAGACATCAAAGTCTATGTGATTTATTTGTGCTTAGAGGAGGAGTTACATTGATCAAATGTCTAAGACTCAATGCTTCCAATAAAGTATCTCTATGAGTAGGGGAGTTCTTCAACAAATCCAAGAAGAAGATGTGAGAAACATTATTTGTTAAATCATTGATCAAGTCGTAAGCCCCCACCAGTTTTGAAAGTGTTTCATGAACATCATCTAATATAGATGGGTAAATAGGAATGGGTTGTGAAGAATAGTCTCGAGTTCTAGTATCGATTTTATTTGGGGTTTGATTTCTATCTCTACTAGACTCGCTATCTTAGTTTGTTGGAGACCATCCATTAGAGGTGCCACCAATGGGTTTGATAATGTTGAAGCTTCATGATCATTGTTTTCCACTAAGATACCCTTGTTTGAGTTGTTGAAGTCCAACTTACCATTGTTAGGGTGCATTAGAATGGAATCGTTAAATATCCTGAGTGGTTTGTTTTGAGGGGATACATGCCCCATGCAAGTATTCTAATTTTTTTCCGTTGGATTCACCAAAAAAATCTCAACAAAGAGCTACCTTTGGTCCTCTGGTAAGTGTTGTAAGAAATTATTACAGTCTCAACAAGTTATGGCATTATGCTCTCGGACTAAATGGAAGCTACAATATAGGTTAGGATCATAATCCCGGGGGTATTTTGTTTGTGTTTTTTACGGTCCCATGTTCTTATTGTTATTCAATTGTTGGTTATTATAATTGAAGTTCAAAGGCCATTTCCATTGATTTTGATATTGGTTTTGGTACCTGTTTGGGTACTAGTTAGGGCCTTGAGCCTGAACTTGTTGTTGTTGTTGGGGTGGAGGATGATTAAAGTCCACCGCATTGATTGCAAGAGAAAAATTATTACTCCTCCGATTGTTACTATTTATGGTGTTATTGTTGACATTATTTATACTTGAGGTGTTAATGACATTTGGTTTCTTTGTTTGGTTTGTAACACCATCATTTATAACACTACGATTGTTGTTGAGGACCTTAGGTCCTTAGTTGTTGTTTGTGTTGTTTGGGTAACTTGAACTACCCGATTGGGAGTGATAAATCTCCTATTTTTATCGTAGGTCTATGCGACCACTATTTTTTTGTTTGATCTATACAAGAAGAGAATACCCTCTAACACCTCTTTGTAGCTCCTAAGTGGGAAATTTTGTAATTCCTCCTTCGTTTCCCGGTTAAGAGAGTGAAGGAATAGATCATAGAGCTCCATCTGATCCATGTTGGGAGTGCTTCACCAAGAGTATAGGACCCGCCACCAGATTTCTATCTCTACTAGACTCTTGGGCTATTCCATTGGATGAAATGCATAGAAGACTCATTGTCCTCTTGCTTTATATGTAGGAACTCCCTGATTCTTGTTATTAGCAACTTGTTCATGTCAAAAAGCTTTAATGAATTCAAACACGAGTTATTTAAAGGAATGTATTGAAGCCTCGGGTATCCTATAATACCAGTCAAGAGTGATTCCTTCAAGAGTCTTAGGAAGTTATTTGTTATGAGTGCATCCCATGGGAGAATTTCTCGAATGGTGGTGGTATATGCTCTAGTATGTGCATTTGGATCTCTATCCCCTTTAAATTTAAGAAGATCTAGAAGAGGTCATAAATCATTACACTTTGTATGGTAAAGTCCAAGGGCTCTTTCAAATATTTAAAATAGGTCCCCACTACATAAGACTCGACCATTGATGACCCCCATTTTTGATGGGGGAGGTGGAAGTCGAATAGGCATAAGGCATCCCCCTGTAGCTGACCATATAGAATGGGAAACTATTTCATGTCTCCTTGCGTCGATTTGGAATACATGTGTGCATATAGGGGTGCAGTACTCTCAGTATGAGTAGGAGGCAAAAATCTAGGGGACGTTATATTTCTAGTTGGGATGGAATTTGAAAATGCACTGGGCTGGTGCTTGTTGCCAGTATTCCCTCCATGACGTAGCATGAGGGGGTATACAACGTGCCCGATCTTGTGAGAAGATATTCAGTTGGGGGGCCAAGAACACCTATGTAAATTGGAGAAGTATTTTTCATAGTAGGTACTTGGCCAGAGTTATGCAAATGATAGATAATTTTTCCTTTCCTAGAATCGGATGGAGCATGAGTAGCTTAGGAAAGTTCCGATTCTCTAACCATGTCCACCAATGTCGAGAGGACATGACCTAATGAGGGCATAGTGTTTTTCTTTAGTGCACATTGTTGAACTTTTTAGGTCATGAAAGGAGTGTGATATCCTGCTATGAGTTATTCATTGTTGTTTGACCACCCCTTATTAGAAATTTTTTTCATTATGGGAGGGTAGAGGTGTTTTTTTAAGTAATAGATCAACATGTCCTCGCATCCTATCCAAATATTGGTTCTTGTTTTAGAAATTTTTATCATGTTGGGAATTTCTTGTTAAATACTCTTCTTCTAGTAATGGGAGTTGATCAAACTACATACCGATTTGCGGTTTGAATAAAACCCGCAAAGATGAGCCTCATTGTCTCTGGGTGAATGTAATATTGTTAGAACTTGTAAGTTCAAGATGTTTCATATTCATAAGTTGGTAAATTTCCCCAATCCTAATCGAGGAGCCATTGTTGGTCCCTTGATGAGGAGTTTGAGACATGAGGGAAATTAGTGACTAGTCATCCACCCACACAGTATAATGAGGGAAATTGTTGTTGCCTACCCATTTGGTAGTAATATGCTTGAGACCCAAAATGGGTTGGTTGTATCTACCTTGTCCTAATATATTCGGGGTATATGAATACCCACAAAATAATGGGAGAAGGAGAAGATGGATGAAAGAAATGGAAATAAAAAGAGACTAGCTCTTCACGTTGGGTTCACCAATTTGTACAGATGAAAATCGACATACTGCAACCTTCAACTACACTCAACTCTTTGAGGTCGCTGAGGAAACCGATGTGGAAATGTGTGGATGGATAGTGATAGAAAAATGTGATATGTAAACAAGAATGTGGGTAAATGGGATGGAAAAGTTATCAAGGAAAAAATAATTTCCTTGACTCACAATATCGAGATCTACTTGTCAAGTGCAAGGAAGGCCCTTCTAACCTAAACTAGTCTAATGGATGGATCATAAAGAATGGCCACATGGAGACTCCAATCGATATCAAGCTCCTGAGGAAATCCTTTCTATGGGTTGTGGGATGCGATAAATTCAATGGGCACGTCATAATGATTTCTCGGACAAGGCCATGGAATATGTGAGGGAGGAGTGGATCTAATAAATCTATGGTCGAGTTAGTTGGAGAAGTCTAAAATGTGAGCGCTGATGAGCTTCCTCATTTAGAACATTCAGTTGTCTAATGATGTCTGGTGGAAGTGGGGATGACTTAAAGACTAATGAGCATAATCTTGTGTCTATGTCTAGCTAGTCTTTGGGTCCTTGCGGTTGGGGAACATGTGGATCACAAACCAAACTCTTTTGGTTGTAGTCCTTGTGTGGTCATGTATGTTTAAATTTTATTTCCAGGGGAAGTCCTGTATTCGTAGGATTTATCATCCACGATATTCAAAATGTTTAATTATTCAATTTTTTTCATAGCATTACATTGGTTTTCTAAGGACAAGAAGACGAGTCCCATATCTATGTCCATAATTAACTCGGGACCATTCGGTTGTGGTACCCATGGATCACTTTCGTATGTGTGTTCTTGTTGAGGATTGTTGATGGTCATGTATTGCAATGATCTAATTTAATTAAGAAAATAACAACTAATTAATCGAATTAAAGCTATTCTATGTTTTTGGTATTTTCAAGGTACAAAGAAGTTATTCTATTAAAATAAATATTTTATTGCTTTTTTTGAATAACAAAGATGCGTAAAGTAAATAAATTTCTTCTAATTTAACTAACCAATCCTAAAACAAATGAAACAAATGGATTTAGTTTTTTATTTATGCAAAAGAAATCTAATTTATTCTAAACAATTAAAAATTATCTAATCTATTCTAATTAAATGAAAGCTTTTCCAATAAGTAATTTTGGATTTATTAAATCGTCTCTATCTCGTATACACATGAAGATTGAAAGCTTTAAAAACTTTTCTTCCCGTAACTTCCTAGATAGAATTTGTGAGAATTTAAGGGAAACCATAATATATGAAAAATATATTATCTCTATGCTGGAAAAGAAAGCTTACTCTAGATATACTTCCCTCCAAATCCATAGGGATAGGGAAGGGAGAATCTATCACGAAACTCCTATGGAAGAAGTAAAGCTTCATTGAAATTCGATTAACTATTTTTATTGAGGAAACAAACTTTTTCTACTCTATTTAATACACACACACACACACACACACACACACACACACACACACACACACACACACACACACACACACACACACACATATATATATATATATATATATATATATATGCATACAATTCAGAAACAATAATGTGAAGAATTGAAGAAAACTAACATCAACCCTGATCGAAAACGTGATGTTGTATTTTTTTTCACTTTAGAAGTTTCCAAAGATCGTGATTTTTTTAACCAATTTTAAGTATTCTTGAATCCACAAATTGATTAAGTTCTGATTATTTTGCATTCATAGAAGTGCGGAAAACTTGTGTAGCAAAGAAATAATCAGAAAAACTGAAAATACTCGATAACAAAAGAGATTGTTTACTAGAAGGTTGGGTTGAATTTCTACGTCCCCCGGGTTCAGATTGAACCGATCCATTAATAATATTGAATTGCAAGTACAATAACCCTTACAAACAACCAATAATGAATCAAAACCTGCAAATGAGCTGATCAATGTCCCAAGAACTCTGAAAAATAACAGAAACTGTCCCAAGAATGATCCGTGGCTCCTACAGTGTTTTCACAATGTGATCTCCCTGCAATTGTGTTAGAAAAACACCTACAAATGGATATTTAAAAACATTCCATGAAAAAAAATCATATTTCTGAGATCAGATCTGAATTCTGAACAATTTTCATGTTTACACCAAGTCACAATTCAGACCAGAAGTGCATTGAAATTCGTGTTTTCCAACTGTAGTGTCTTGAAGATCCCTGTTAAAATCTGCATTCAAAGCTTCCAAAAACAGGTTAAAAATCATCAAAAAAGATCAAACCTTACATCGTTGGAATCGTCTCAGAATTCTCTACATTTCATCTTTTTACTCCAAAAGCCCAATCTGAGTGTACGGCCTTCAAAAATGGAGTTCTCTGCAATCTGGTCCTTAAGCTCTTTACACAGACCTGTACCTCCTCCTATTCAAATAGAATATAGCGCCTTTTATATTGTTTAGGCGCCTCCTGGTATGACGGCTGGGCGCCTATCCTTTTACTCGGCCCACCCGAGTTCCATTCCCATCCTTTAGCTTTTTGTTTTATCCTTTTAGGATTAAGATCCCACATTGGGCGCATGAAAACTAGGATAAGGTTTTAAAATAGCAAGTGGGCGCTCATTTTGTGTGGCAAGGTAGCCACCTAAGCCTATGTGATAGGCGCTTTGACTTTTGGGGAGCATTTGGTGGCGCATGGCAGGTTTTTTAGGCGCCTAATCCCTCATTTGGTGGACAGTTTAAATTAAGGCGTGGGAAATTTAATATATATGCATGGAAATTTTAATATAGGCGTGGAATATGCAAAGTGGTCTTATCAAGATTATATAATTTCGACCCAATTAATATAATGACATTCCAAATGAAATGTGGCAATAAAATACCACTTGTCGTCTCCCGATAGGCAAATCGATCGAAAACCAACAAACAACTCCTTTTGCCTTTTCGCCATGTGTCGCAGTGCGATTGGTCCATTATTGACCAGTTGACCATAGTTGATTTTCCCGTTGACCGAACTTTGACCGAACATATCTAGAGCTTCCGATGTCCGTTTGTCGCGTTCTCATGGTCGTTGGAAAGCTCTCGAGATGATCTTCTGTATTGACACCATTTAGAGATGTTTAGGGAATGTTTTCAAAAATGATCCCCTGATCACACCTCCCCCGAGAAAGGCTTTTTGTCCACAAAAAGCGTGTATCAACCCACAAAACATGCTATCTCTTCCGCATTGCACAAACACATACAAGAACCCAAAATAACATTATAGGTTAAATAAACACAAATAGTTGATTAGCTAGTCACATAACCGATCGATAATAACACCCAATTAAGTGTTAGTGTTCAACCTAAACGCTGACTAACCTTGCCAACTCTACGCACAACTGTGAACTGTCATACCCCACTGTAATGCCATCACAAATAACTGACCAGATAATAACACCCATTCTATTACGGAAAGCTAGTGTTCAACTGTCACTTTGTGATACGGCCGATTACCAAAAATTACAATTCCATAACACGGATCAGTATACAAGACATCTAAACTGCCCACAATTAGGCTAGTGCCCACTGCCCATCTGAAACTGTAACCACTGCAAGTATTCACTATCAGAATATAATAGACTATCAACGCCCAAAAAAAGCTATAGTCAATAACTGAATCAACATGAATATGCCAAAACACCGTATTGCCATCACAAATAAGTCAGGATAATAACACTATCTATATATGTAGTAATGCTGGTGTTCAACTAACACTTTGTGATTATCTTGATTACAATGCAAGTTTCAAATTTAGACATGCCATCGATGCCTATCCTCGCATAGTGTTTTCAACAATGGAACTACCAACCAACTGAGAAAACAAAACATGAGTATGATGAACCTATCACTCAAATCTTCTCTTCAATTGTTTCCATTCATTTTCAAAGCTTAAATATCAACTTAGAACAAATCCTTATCAATCAACAGAATCCTAAAATATAGCTCAAAAAATTTTTGCTTGCCTATTATCAACAATTTATGTAGTAGTGCAAATATAAAGTTAAGGAGTGTTTTTCCCAACCAATCACTTGGGTTTTTCCGTTTTGGTTGTTTTACCTCCTCGGTGCCAATGAGTTTTAGTTAGGTTTAAAGAATGTTGGTTTTACAACACTGTTCTTTTTAACAACTTTCCAATTTTGTTGTTTAGAACAAACCAACAAACCCGAACATCATGACCAATCCTATTACAATGGGAACAAAATTGAACTTCCCTGTTTTTAGGAATCTTACCCATTTTACCATTCTTAGAACATTGTCTACGAGAATGATTCCCTGTTTAGGAGAGATAACCTTCTTTCCATTTCTCGCCGTTCCTTGGTGAGATTGGTCTTTAGCACCCGCCTTATCATTCACAAAAGGCATTAACTTCTTAATCAAATTTTTCCTCTTCCAACAATATGCAATGAATGATTAGTACCTTCACAAAATGTGCAAGGGAAAGCATATTTCGCCTACCAAAGCTATATTGTTCCAACCGAAAAGAGTGTATTAGAAGTTTTGGATTTGATTTTCCTTAGTGCTATTTTTAGTGTAAGTGGAAGGAGGTGGAATCGATTACCTCTTTTACCTGTTTTCTTACACCTTTCATTGTTTCTCCGATGGCGGAATCCTGCAATTCTAGTGGTGTAGATCCTTGCCGCATTGGAAGCTTGTCTTCCTTCACCGCTGAACTTTCTCCAATTTCCATTTTCCCACTAGAGTAGCCCAAACCTGCAAACCGAGGCTGATCCTCTACCTGTATTGGGTTAGCATCACCTTGTCCATTTTTACCAAGGCTCGTTCCATTAAATCCCATCTTAACCATTAGCTTAGACCCAATTCCCTTAGTGTGTTTTTCAAACTGACCCAAAGGAACATCTAAAACTGAATGAGAGGAAGAATTAGAATGTGAACAACTTACATTGCAGGCATTGTCATTACAAGTACTGCATCGATTTGGAAGGCATTTCCTTCTTGTGTTCACCTTGTTGATTTGTTCAAGAGGGCATCCTTGGTTCGTATTTCTTCCGCAACTCTTTAACAAAACCCATCAACTTCTTGCTCTGTGCAAGCATCTTGTTGACATACTCCTCTTTCTTGGTTGTAGAGGATTGTGGTTCATATTTTAACCATACTATTTCCTCTTCTAAGGAATAAAAATTAGCTCTCAAGAAAGAGTTTTCTTCTTGGAGTTGGCGGTTTATGGCTTCAAGCTCATCCAATTGCTCTTGTTTGGATGACTTGCCCATGATTCCCTGTTCCTGCAAACACAACTGTACTTCCAAAACGCACACCTGTAAAAGAAGATTAACAAGCCCCAAAATGTCTCGCACTTTTTCGAAAACTGAAATCAATATTGAAACTGAAGCCAAATTTTCAAACACAATTAGAAGCTAATCCGGCAATCTAACTGCTCTGATACCAAACTTGATCTGAAAACGTGATGTTGTATTTTTTTTCACTTTATAAGTTTCCAAAGATCGTGATTTTTTTAACCAATTTTAAGTATTCTTGAATCCACAAATTGATTAAGTTCTGATTATTTTGCATTCATAGAAGTGCGGAAAACTTGTGTAGCAAAGAAATAATCAGAAAAACTGAAAATACTCAGATAACAAAAGAGATTGTTTACGGGGTTCGGAATTCCTACGTCCCCGGGTTCAGATTGAACCGATCCATTAATAATATTGAATTGCAAGTACAATAACCCTTACAAACAACCAATAATGAATCAAAACCTGCAAATGAGCTGATCAATGTCCCAAGAACTCTGAAAAATAATGTAGAATCGTCCCAAGAATGATCCGTGGCTCCTACAGTGTTTTCACAATGTGATCTCCCTGCAACTGTGTTAGAAAAACACCTACAAATGGAGATTTAAAAACATTCCATGAAAAAAATCATATTTCTGAGATCATATCTGAATTCTGAACAATTTTCATGTTTACACCAAGTCACAATTCGGACGAGAAGTGCATTGAAAATCGTGTTTTCCAACTGGCTGTCTTGAAGATCCCTGTTAAAATCTGCATTCAAAGCTTCCAAAAACAGGTTAAAAATCATCAAAAAAGATCAAACCTTACATCGTTGGAATCGTCTCAGAATTCTCTACATTTCATCTTTTTACTCCAAAATCCCAATCTGAGTGTACGGCCTTCAAAAATGGAGTTCTCTGCAAGCTGGTCCTTAAGCTCTTTACACAGACCTGTACCTCCTCCTATTCAAATAGAATATAGCGCCTTTTATATTGTTTAGGCGCCTCCTGGTATGACGGCTGGGCGCCTATCCTTTTACTCGGCCCACCCGAGTTCCATTCCCATCCTTTAGCTTTTTGTTTTATCCTTTTAGGATTAAGATCCCACATTAGGCGCATGAAAACTAGGATAAGGTTTTAAAATAGCAAGTGGGCGCTCATTTTTGTGTGGCAAGGTAGCCACCTAAGCCTATGTGATAGGCGCTTTAAGTTTTGGGGAGCATTTGGTGGCGCATGGCAGGTTTTTTTAGGCGCCTAATCCCTCATTTGGTGGACAGATTTAAATAGGCGTGGGAAATTTAATATATATGCATGGAAATTTTAATATAGGCGTGGAATATGTAATTTTAGATTTATTAAATCCTCTCCTGGTCTTATCAAGATTATAGATTTGAAAGCTTTAAAAATTTATAATCCCCTGGAACTTCCTAGAAATGAAATTGTGGAGAATTTAAGGGAACCCATAATATATGAAAAATAATTATCGATAAAACCAACAAAAGCTTTTACCTCTAGATATACTTCCTCCAAATGCATTGGGATATTGAATAGAGAATTTTCACCGTAAACTCCTTTGGAAGAAACAAGCTTCGAATTCGATTAACTATTTTTCTAGAGGAAACAAACTTTTTGGAAACTCTCTTAATAGATATATATATATATATATATATATGACATACATTTAGAATGTTTAATGTGAAGAATGAAAAAATGATAACATCAACCCCAACCTAGAAATATAGAGCAATGGAAAATCCAGTTGTGTTATGCTTTGTCCCCTCAGTTTTCTTTTCAATTTCTGTGTTCACATGATTCCAAGGGATTGGGAATGCAATAGAAGAAGTAGTGAGAAGGTGTTGGAGCAATGACAACTTGAAATTTGTCTAGGAGCAATGCGGTGGAAGAGAGATAACACAAGTGAACAGATCTTTGCTATGAAATTTTCAACAAGAATGCAACACTCAATAATACAAGAATACACAAAATCATCTCCGACCATTTGCTTGAGAACAAGAAATGATTTTATACAATGATTTTATAGAAGATTGGTTGGGTTGTGCACTAATACACTTGGAAACCATGGGGTGCCACATCAACACATAAAGGGGTAGGTTGAATCAATTCTGAGATCACAAGTGGAAAAGGAGATTACCACAATTCACTCAAGCTTTAAATAGGCTAAAATGGGTGAAAAACGTGCTCAAAAAGTGAACTTCAGTGAAGTAATCATGCATCAATTCTCGTGGAGAAGATTCGGAAAAAGCACACATGACCACTTCCATGTGCAAAGTGGCGAGTTACAAGACCACTACCCTACCAAGGAAGTGGTTACAAAATTGCCCCTTGCCTCGGTGGTGGTTATAAGACTAAGGCAGGGTGAGGGTTTTTCAACTAAAGGCCAAAACTAAGGCAAAATAACCGGGAAGTTACAAAAAATAAGTGGTTGAGTAAGGTGAATTAGGCTACAAATATAAGCTAAAAGGAGTTTTATGAGCTTGAACACATTTGGAAAAGACATGAATCATCATTAGGTACATTTTGTAACCATTTTCGAAAATGTAGCACATGAAAATTTGGGTGCATATAGGACCTTCAAGTGAGTTTACGTATGGGTAGTCCAAGGCTACATGGACTTAAGATCACTAAGAAGCAAGAAACAAGTTGGTTGAGTATAGTTGACTTCCTAAATCTATTTTAAAGTAGGTTAATGTGGGTTCTGACATTGTTGTAAGTGGTAAACAGTGAACAAGGAAGAGAAGGGGAGAATTTGAAGGAAAAGAAGCAAGAGTTCATAGAAGTTTCCTAGAACTAACAAGAGAAATGAAAGGTATGTTAGAGGAAGGTGAGTATTAGTGATTTCTTCTTGAAATTTCATGACCTTGGAGCATGAAAGGACCTAGTATGGATCTGATAGAACAATATTTTTGTTGAATGCAAATTTTTGCTAGCCTAGGCCTTTATAGGCTTGAAAAGAGTATTTAAATGTAGAGATTTGAGAAGATTACTTATAGAATCCTACTAAGCTTGTGAAATTGACTTAGTTAGTTGCTTAGGTGCATCAGTCAAGGAACAATTACATTATGGTACTTGAGATTCATTTTTTTATCTTTTTGCATGTGTCTTTGATTTAGAAGAAAATACCATGCTAACACACAAGTCGATGCCTTCAAATGTGAATTTTATAACCCCTTCTATTGCACATGATCATAAAATTGCAATTATAATTTAGTCAAGGTTTTACATCAAGGTAATACTTCTTCATGTCCTCCCTCTCAACCACGAATGTAGCACCCATCCCTTCCTAGGTGGAAACCCATCTATTATGATAAGGCTTGTGATAGGCCCTATGACATATTTATTACATTACTCCATAAGAGGATGATTAGGTTCACCTAAAGATCATCTCTCTCCTCTTCGCCTTGACTATGAAAAGGTTCATCCATTTTTAATTTCCATCATATTAATGGGCATCATGATAATGATTGTTATTTGTTAGATTATAATCTTAAGTTATTTACATAAAATGGTATCATTTCTTATGTCTCATGATATGTAGATAGAGCTACTTCACCTCCTCCATAGAAAATTCTTGTCGGTAGTGTTATTATTATCACGAAAAACAACACCCTATGACTGTCATGAATGAGGGATCAATGTTTTTGTTTAACATGGGACCGTCTCCAAGTTTGGTACTTCTTGAGATAGACCTGAGAAGGCCATCTTTCTCTACCCATTCCTAATGTTAAACTACTCGTGCTACTTGAAATTATTTAACTATCTAATGTTAATATAATATTCATCGGGACTAGGAGAGAGGGAGATGCATAAAAATGGGAATCCTAAGTTAAAGAGAGGTGATAACACCAAGAAAATGGGGGAAACACTCTAAATGAGGGGAAAATCAGAGGAAATGATTATGGAGATGGAAGATATGAGTGTCACAAATTAAAACAACACCTTATGTTCCATTTCGTGGAAAAACACAACAAAAATAAACCTTGAAAAGTGGAGAAACATACACAACATACCTACAATGAATGAAGAGGCAAGAAAATCAAATAAAAAACAAGCTAGAGCATAAGAACAACCACAAAACATGAATTTTATTGCCTTAGAATTATGAATACTCTATTACATTGGAGGAAGAAGGCACAAACACATTGTAAAATTCCAAATCTGAGGCCTGTAACTCAAAAACACATTTGCAATACTTAATATGATACCCTTGTGTTCTGAGAGGTCCAACATTTACAAATGACCATGAATGCAAAATATATAAGGAAAATAGGAGAGAAAGAGAAGGGAAAGAGAGGGAAATTCATATTTTTTTCCTTCAACCACCAATAACATGCATTAAATATGTAAAAAAACATGGGAATCCGGTCAAACCCATTTCCGATGATATATTTCTTCCTAGAGAAGGTAAGAGCCCCATACTTGATCAATTCTTGTGGTTGAGCTACCTAGAAATGCACTTTAACTATGTACATATATTTTTCCCCTTTTGTCTCACCAAATTCCATTAATTTCTTAATCTCATAATGCCAAACTGAAGTTCATGGTGAGACCTTTCGAATAGGACCAATTTTGTCAAATTTGGAGTTACATGGATAAAGTTATGGCTTTGTGGATTTCTAGTGTGCGGTAGGAATTGGAAAAGTTCCTTCTAAGTCATGATAGCCGATTTAATTGTTTTTTATTTGGGGCTTTGAATGATTGAAACATGAAAACTTCTTATTCATTACGGGGTATAGCTAATTATTTGGGCAGACTTCAAACATTATTAAACTTTTCTTATTCCACAGGTGGAGCCCCAAGAACACTTTTGCTTGAGGATCCCAAAGAAAGATGCCAAATGTTTCCTTTTCAACCCTTCAATTTTTTTCTATGTGTTTCCATTTTTCTACTTATTTTTACATGTCTCTCCATTGGGCAACCAATGGAATGCGGGAACATTTCATCCATTCCCATATTCTCTGCCTCAGCTTCATCACCACCCCCATCCTATCATGTTTTCCCTTTGCCACGTGGAACTCAAACTCTATCAATTTTTTTATTTTGTGGACTTGGATTCCATGAAACTCTTTTACTTGAGGAGCTCATGAGAAATATGCCACATGTTTCCCTTTCAATTTACATGGATTTAATCAAAATCCATCTAAGTCAAAAATTTGATCGTAAGTTACCAAGATAGCCCTAGCGGTTATTTTGGATAAGAGTTTGGTAACTCATGGGGATATATGATGCATAGCATCATACAAACAAAACTCATTCAACAAGATGGATGGATCCAAAGAGATCAAATATCTCAAAAATTACAAAATATATTGACAATGTTTTTCATCATATTTTTAGATAGCAATGAAGATAAAGGTAAAGGTGCCAAAGACTTGACGTAACCACGAGCCAAAGAAAAAGTCACGGATAAAATATGAAATCCACAAATAAAATTTGAAAGTTGTGCATAGCTAAAAGAAGCCGCATAAAAATAAGAATCTGCAAAATATGGGAAAAAGTCACGTTACACTATAAGAAGCCACGAAATCTAAGATAAAGCCATAGAATAAAGAAAAACCAAGTCAAAACGCAATAGAAGCTAATAGAGGAACGAATCAAAAGAAGTGACTTTTGGATGTTTGGTATTTTCTATATTTATTGTAACTAATCCATTATATATGGGCATGTCACAAGAAATAAATATGTGAGTGTCATAATAAGATAATTGTATAAGGAATGAATTGTATGAGATAGAGTGAGAAGAATATGAATGTAATTGAGACTAATGTAATGATTTCTGAGAAATGAATAAAGATTGAAGTTTGGGATGAATTTTGTTATGTGTTTTCTATTTCTGTTAATAGTTTAGATCCATTTAATTTTCCGCGTACATCCTTAACTTAAGGTCGAATGTCCTAAATCCCACTCTGATGTTAGGGTTTTAGGTCAAATTTTGGTGTTTGAGCCCAAGTATATTTTTGATAAGTGGATTTCAAGAAAAATATCATCACCAGGATATTGAAAACCAGCACTAATAGAAATAAAAGATTAGTGGGAAAAAATTCATATCTTTGTGAAGGGAGAATCAAAAAGACTAAAGGTGTCATACAAAGAAATAGAATCAGAATTTTTTCGGAGAGTATGGAAAATAATTTTTTCATTAGTTTCCACATTTATTGTGGCCTTGAATTTTATCTCACGCAAAAAAGAGCAGAGTGGTCTAGATTACATTTGAGAGAAACTTTCGAGTGAAGTGCAACAAAGTTAACTATAGTTAATCACCTAGTTGAAACTTGGATGAGGGAAATTTACTATTGGTATGAGACTACCCTAGATTCATACATAATTACTTGGGCCATACAGGGTTGGACTAGTTTCAATTACAAGAAAGGTGAAGTCTTAAATGGAGCAAGAGGTCGTTTTCTCAAATTAGTTCCATTCTTAATTAAGGTTTTGATGATAGAAAAAGGATTAATCAAAAACACAAAAAATTTCCTTTAGGGGAAAGGCACCAGAGGATGGCGTACATGAAGGGGGAAATCTAAGAGACATGACTTATCAAAATTAATGGGGTGTTGGTTGGGGTGGCAAAAATATGATGACATGGGAAAAATAAAAAGATAAAAAATTAGATAGTTGGTGAAAACATGATTAAAAAAATTAAGGGAGTTAGTGATTTGATAAAAATAACTAAAATGAGGAGGATGGAAGAGACATCAATATTAGCTGCAGAGAATTAGGAATTATAAAAGAAAATAGAAAAACAAATATTGGAAAGAGAGGAAAGAGCAAAGAAGATGAAGGAGAGGAAGGAGAAGTTGAATAAACCTCAGAAGATAGAAAAGAAAGAAACACCCACTTCAAGTGGAGGCCAACAAATGGATACCTCATAAAGGGAAGCATACATACAAATTATAGATATAATACCCGTACCAGGAAGAAACCAACTTGATTTAGTTATCCCACAAAATCTAATAAGAATAATATCTATAGATAACTCTATCCAGCAATCAATATCAAGAACAATTGTTTTGATGACTGAGTTACAACAGTTAGTAGGAAGTTTAGAGCCAATGTTCAAGCAAGTAATAGGAGAAGAGAAGTGGGGAGAAGAAACAACAAAAGGTCCTTTACTAATCAAAGAAAAGGGAGAGGAAGAAGAAAAATTTAATGAGATAGAAGAGTTAGTTGAAGAATTTAGAGAAAAGATAAATATAACGAGAGGAGGAAGAGAAATTTAATGAGAAGGAAGGGTTAGAGAAGAAAGATGAAGAAATAGAGAAGCATGAGAAACAAGAAAAAAAAAAGAAGAAAAATAATAAAAGAAGTGATTAAGGGTAAGAGGGTAATCTTAGTTACCCCACATAATCTAATAAGAAGAATATCTATAGATAACCCTATCTAGAAATCAATATTAAGAACAATTTTTTTGATGACCCGATTAACAAAGTTAGTAGGAATTTTAGAGCTAGCATTCAAGAAAGTAATAGTAGAATATAAGTGGGGAGAAGAAACAAAATAAGTTCCTTTAATAATAAAATAAAAGGAATAGGAAGAAGAAAAAGTTAATGAGATAGAAGAGTTAGTTGAAGAATTTAGAGAAAAGATAAGTATAACTAGAGAAGGAGGAAGAGAAAGTTAATGAGAAGGAATGGTTAGAGAAGAAAGATGAAGAAATAGAGAAGTATGAGAAACAAGAAAAAGAAGAAGAGAAACAAAATAAGAAAAGAAGAAGTGATGAAGGGTTAGAGGATAATCTTAGATTTAGAAATAATAAAGGAAGATATGTGTAGAAAGGAATAGTTATGAAGAGTCGCCAATTAAAGATACTTCCCTAACCACCACACAAGCCAAAAGGATATTACCCATTCAAAATGGTCTCTATTCCATGTTTGGCTTGAAACGCCTATTGAAGGATAGAAAATGGAGAAATCTTGGAAGAAAGATATCACAAATTACAAGAAGAGAGTCAGAAGAGACAAGAAATTGTAAGAGAATTTAGAGAACTATTAGGAGAATTATATTTTGACATCGAGTTATCGTTATCACTGAATCACGGTACCCTTAGATTTTCACAAGTGTGTGTGTGTGCTTGAGCTCATGGTGTGACTAAGTAACATGGTTGTTATTTCCAAGTTGTGGGACTTACTACTCGAGATAGACCTCAAGAGACAGCTTTTTCTTTCTCCTAAACTACCTGCCACAATCTACTCTAATGCAGAAAACTATATTATCCTAATCTAACTTTCCATGGGACTAGGGAGAGAGAGTGCATGAAAGTAAAGCCTACACTAAAAATGGTGATACACCAGAAAAGGAGGGAATGAGAATAGCTTTCTAATGTGTGAAAATGGAAGTGAAGTGCATACTGGAGAGGGTGATAACAGTTCTCCACAATCTAGCAACTACATTCACAACAATATTTCATATACACAATGATAATGAATCCTTACAAGAGCATAAAATAGACACAATATATTTGCAATAATATTGAAGAGGAAAGAAGAATGCAAACAACATAGCAAGGGAAGATACATCCACAAACTTGAATCTATTGCTTCATGATATAAACAATTCAATCTATTACAAAGTAAAGGCCTCGATCACCATGCAAGGAGTCCACTACAAGGGCCTACAAAATATTTGCATCACAAAACCAAAATGACATAGTTTTCCAACTCAAAAACCATCATCTTTTTACAATGAGCCCACACTCAAATTTATAGAACTCGATAAGAGAGAGAGAGAGAGAGAGAGAAAGAGGGAGAGATGAAAATCCTAAAATTTTACTTCCCACAACCTGTAAGATGTAATAATGGAAGTGAAATGATGGCATGTTAATTGCATAAGGCTCACCATATTGTCCCATAACTTGTAGCAATGAAAAATGTATGCCCATTCTTCTCACAACCACCAATAAAATCACTGTTCTAAACCTAGACACGTTTTAGGAAAATCAGCATCAAAAATTCATCAATTTATGCATTTCTTGATTTTTGTGCATCGAGATTGGAATCACAATTCCAACGAGACCAATTTTGTGAAAATTCATTGAGAATTGCAAAAGTTATGGTCTTCTGAGTGTGAGCAACTATTTTGGGTTTGCCAAGGATTTCTTGCATTTGACAAGATTGAGCATTTAAATTTTTGGGAGCTAGAGATGTTTAATTTCTTTTCACCCATATACCCTCACTAAAAATAATAAATCCCCTTTTTGACGTAGAGGATGTCATGCCCTTTCGAAAAGTGAAATTTTGTGAAAATCGAAGCTCTGGGTCAAAAGTTATGTTCGTTTGAAGTTCGAGGGTCGACATTGGCTTTCCCTTTGGATTGTGGGTATTGTGGGTTTTCGGGGAACTCATGTTCCTGTGGCACTTGGACCATGTAGGTATCTTTCATCCATGTCATAGGATTTGGGCTTTTTTCTCCCCGCGCGTCCATCGTTGACCGTGCCAAGTGAGCCATTGACTCTCCTGCCATATCCGCAACACTTTGAGCATAGCGATTTTAGATTTTGGGTCTTGTGCATACTTTTGTCCCAGTTGTCCCATGGACCGCGCCGAAAAAAAAAAATTTCGCCTTTTCCACAATGAATCAAGCGGCTTGTGGCCAACTAGGCTTTTTTGGGCCCGAATGTCCCGGACATAATTTTCCGCCTTAACCACATTGCACTTGGTCGTGGCCAAATCATATTTTTAGGCATTTCGGGTACTTTTTTCCCACATGTCCTGCGGACCACGTAGAACCTAGTTTTCCACCTTGCAGCAATGAACTGCCTCTTTAGCATTTCAGACCTAAACTTGTACAAAGAACCCTGGTATGATCCGTATTGGTTCAATCCGCAGCCCTCATACCTGATTTTCACTAAAATAGGCCCTTGACTTCATTCTTTTAGATTTTTACAAATTTTCGTTGTCTCCTTGGATTTTTCTTTGTATATGGAAGTTAGAGAAAATCCAAGGGATCCCTCAAAACCTAATTTTGGGCCTCAAACCATTTGTACTTGCTCATCCTCGAAGGAATTTTGTAAGTTATTAAAATTACCTTAGGCGTGAGTTTTGGATAATAGTTATCTAGGGACAAAGGATGAAAGAATAACTTGGAAAAATCTCATAACCAACGAAAAAAGGAAAAACTAGTAAAGCGACGAGAGAGTTATTCACCCTCAAATACATTCTCAATTAGTCAAAAGGATGGAAAGATAAACTTTCCACTATTTGACTTAGACACAAGTGATGCTTTAGAACATTTATTCTTATTAGAGACCCAGTGGAAGAATAGAAACATCACAGATAACATAGTCAAATTAAATGAATTTGTCAGCAAGACTCTGAGGGAAGATGCGTTGAGATGGTACATGAAAATAGATTCCCAGGGGAACTATACTATGATGTTATTGAGGAGTTAAAGAAAAACATCCATTTTCCAAAAGCACCATTAGAAGGGGTGAGAAAAATGAGAGACCTCATTCGGGAGAAAAGGAAATAGTTAAGTAATTTAGCCATTGATTCAAAACTACTACCAAGAAGTTAGAGGATCCTCTCACAGATAAACAAAGTGGGTCAAATGGTTTACTTCAAGACTCCTCCCTTATCTCAGAGGAACATTGGATGGGAAACACTTTAACACTCTCGTAGAAGTGATAGAGATGGAAATTAGGCTAGAGTCACAACCATGGTGTAGAGAAGGAGAAACTTCCCTAAAAATAGAATTGGAAAGAGTACAACTGGAACTAGAAAAATTAAAAATTCAACAAGAAATCTAGAAGAATGAAGGGATTAGAAATAGTTCACCACCAAGGAGTCATTTAAATCTAAGATTTAGTGAAAAGTATGCTTTATTAAAGATCATAGTAGAATAGAATTTCCTCACTTAGAAAGTGCAAAAAGAGTTGTCACGGTTAGACAACATTATTCACAGAGAGCATCTTCTAGTAATATATCACCATCAAAAAGAACATGGTGTGGCATTTGCAGACTATGGGACCAACACACAAGATACATGTCCCTTACTAGAAGTGGCACCTCTAACTAATCAATTGATGTATTACACTACATGTGGATCATACAACCATTACCATCACACTTTCCCCTCTGTAGAGGCACTGGAAGATTTAAAATATTATAATACTAGAAGAGAAATGATTGCGAGATAGACTACAACACCCAATCCTCCCTTTACAAAGATAATATATGTTTACAAAGTAAACCCACCACCATCACAACTAGCAATAATTGCACCACATTAGAGGCGGCTATCAAGGAAACAACTATAATCCATATTTCTAAGGATATAATGATGGAGGTTGCTGTGGGGGCTACAAAGGAGGCTATAGGGAAGGTTATAAAGGTATTTATTGAGGATTATATAGAGGCGGCTATGACAATTACCAAGGAGGAAGAGGTTATCAAGGTTACAATGATGGAGGTTACCACGGAGGCTATAGGGATAACCTAGGTGGTGAATATCAAGGTAGAAGACCAATGAATCTGTTATATGTATGGCTAAGATAGACACCTAGCTAGGAACTCGCACAAAACTTTATCCTTGTGGATTTTATTGTTAAAGAGTGGATGATTCATTCAATTTTCATAAATTTGTGTAGTTCTATATGAGTGCGGGAACAAAGTCGAAGCTTTGGGAAAATATGATTAGAAGCATATGTAACATCTTACTAGAATTCCATGGGATGAGGAGACAATAACAAAAGATAAATCTATGAGAGCATCTGGCTTAGGAAGTAGATCAACAGAAGAGGATAAGAAGGAAGAAGCCAAAGAAAGTTATTTGAGAAGGAAGGTAGCCAAAGCAGGAAAAAACATTGAAGAACCTAGATACAAAGTAGCAATTACTACTAGGAGTGCTACAAAGAATGAGGCTACACCTAAAAAGAAGAAAATAATAAGGCTACCATAGGAGGAGACTTCTTCTAGTGAAGATGAATGGAAATTTAAAGAAATTAGACCTGGAGCTCTCCATGAAGGAAGTTGAGAAAAGTAGGGCATTAGTAAAAGAGACACAAGCCCAGGAAGAAAAGGAGAAAAATTGTTTTGTAGAGGAAGAGATCCTTTCTTTGAAGGAAATAGCTAAATTAACAATCAACCATGGTCTGGTAGACAAATTAAAACAATTTAGAAAATATTGGAATAAGGAGGAAAATATTTTTCATGTCTAGAGAATTGAAGACATAATAAGAAGAAGAGAAATGTGTTTTATACCCAACACACATGGTGTAAGTCTACCATCTACTTGGAAGTTGATATATTTGAAACCACCATCACAAGAGTGCTACTAGATCTTGGTGCATACGTAAACATGATGTCCAAGACTACTTGGGAGAGGCTAGGTAGGCCTCCTTTGGAACCCGCTAGGTATTTCATTGGTTTAGCAGATGGATCATCTAGACAACCACTAGGAGCATTGAAAAATGTTGAAGTAAAACTTCATGGGCATAAAGAAGAAAGTTAATTTTGAGGTGGTATAAAATGTAGCTTTGAATCCCTCTTATGCTATCTTAGCTTTGGAGTGGTTCGTGGATTGTAATGGAACCCTCAATTTAGAAGAATAAGAAGTGACACTCAAGTAGATGGCATATGTGTATATGTACCCTTACATGCAAGAATGAGTGTCACCGGGTAGAAAAACTATGGCATGATACTGAAGGAGAAGACTTTGATGATATTCAAGGAGTATACGCTTTAAATAAATTCTCCAGTATTGATAAAGAATTCAAACCAAATTCAAAGGGTGAAATTTCAGTTAAAAGTGAAGCTACCAGTGATGGTTCAGATAATGTTATTGAATCCTAGATACATGGATTTCTAGAATCAAGGACAAGAAAATTACATTATGCAAGAAGGATCCCACCATGACTAATCACTTTGGACAATGATAATCTGAGATATTGATTTAGACATTTTCTCTCCCACACATGATAGATTTGAAGATGATGATGGCTACTACCATACATAGGAAGAATTTAGATTCGAAGACGATGATGGGTACTACTCTACAAAAGAATAATTTGAAGACTTACCTATTAAACACATGTATAGAGTAAGTTGTGGAGCATCCCAACAAAACCTATTGAAATATTTAGGATTGGGATAATTAGAAGGGTACATTCAAATAATAGAGAGGATATTTCTAAATTAAAAATCCAGAATAGAGGCCTTGGATAACACCTTGAAAATAAATGTCATGGGTTGGTGGGAGAATCATAAACTAAATATATCTCACTAGAACTCATTTACCACATTGCTTAAAATGAGATATCTGGAGAGTGAGGGTTATTATGCAGCGATACTTGAATATACTGGTGAAACTGATCCACAAAGACACATTTATATTTGTGAATGACATTGGCAGATATGTGGAGAGCATTCCCCATTAGTATGGACCCAATTTTTTATGGACTTTAGGACCTATACCATGGTCTTGGTATATGCACCAAGAAATCAGACGTGAAACAAGGGATTGGGATCATATCGTCAAAGACTTATGTCACAAATTTTACTTTTTGATATGTGGATCTAAACATCTTGTGGGCATTGTAAAAGATCAGAAATTTATTATTCTTAACTACTAAAGAATCAACACAACATCACTCAAAAGAAAAATAAAAACTAAAGTACTAGAACTTGAAGAAAGTTTAATAAAAGTTCCAAAAATAGCACGGTGTTTTGTGGTATAAAAACAAGAGAAAGAAGAAAATCTAGAGAATCTAAGGTACAAAAAAATAGAAGGTGAAAGATAAGTGGTAGAAACAAAGGAAGAAGGATACAAATATTACTATCAGTTGTTTGAGCTCGGAACTAAAAACATTAGAACAAATGGAGAGAAAAAATTTGCAAAGATTGGAAATTACTAGCCAAACAAGGAAGTTTCCAAAGTAGTAGAGTTACTACAAGAATTTTAGGACATTTTTCCTAAGGATTTCAAGTAGATGAAAGGCATAAAAGAAGAATCTGGGCACAATGAATATTCAAATCAAAGAAGGCTTCAAACCCTTGAATAAAATACCTTACAGACACAATCCGAATCTGAAGGTTAAGGTGAAATTAGAGATTGACAAGATGTTGAATGTTGGAATTATCAAACCAATAGAAGATTCATAATGGATAAGTCCAATGGTCATCTAAAATAAGAAAAATGGAGAAATATGCATATGTGTAGATTATAGAGAATTAAACAAAGCTTGCATTCATGACCCATTTCCTACACCTTTCACAGAAGAAAAGTATTAGAGAATGTGGTAGGAAGGGAAGTTTATTCTTTTACTAATGGTTTCTCTAGCTACCATCAAGTTAGAATTTCCCCTAAAGATCAGCCAAAACTACATTTTCCACGGAATGGGGTTCATTTATGTACATTTTGATTTCATTCAACTTAAAGAATGCACCAACAGTTTTCAATAGGATAATGATTAATGTCTTTAAGAAATTTATCCAAGATATTTAGATGACTGGATAATATATGGGCTATTGAAATATTATATTCAAGTATTGAGACTAATGTTTCAAAAGTGTAGAGCATTGCAAATCTCCCTTAATTTGAAGAAGTGTATATTTTTGACACCATTTGGAACATTATTGGGACACATCATATGCAAATAGGGATTGTTGATTGACCCAGTCAAAACCTTGGTGATTGTCAATCTACCCCCTCCTAAAACATAGAAGGATGTAAGAAAAATTCTAGGGTATACAGGATACCATAGAAAATTTATAAGGAATTATGTGGAAATAAGTGCACCATTGGAAGAATTATTGAAGAAGAGGACAAACAAAAGATACCATGGTCAAAATAATGTGTTGATGCCTTTGAAATTTTGAAGGATAAAATTTTGCATGCACCTATCCTCATTTTTCTAGATTGGAAGGTCCCATTTCATGTTCATGTAGATGCATCAGGAATTGCAATTGGTGTAGTACTTACTCAGCCGAGAGACAAGATGGACCATCTAGTAGATTTTGCAAGAAGGAAATTAGCCAAGGCGGAAAGGAACTACTCAACAACAGAAAGAGAAGCTTTAAGTATGGTGTATGCCCTACAAAAATACCGCCAATATTTATTGGCTACTTCCTTTGTGTTTTATACCGACCATGAGCCATTGAAGTATTTTCTGAACAAACCAATATTACAAGGAAGGATTTGTAGATGGTTGATGTTATTTCAAGATTTTGACTTCATTGTGGCAGTTAAGCCAAGAAAGTTGAATAATGGACCAGATTACTTATCAAGAATAGAAAATGGAGAGGATGAAGGTCCAATAGATGATGATTTCCCAGAGCCCACCTATTTAGGATTGAATCAATTCCAAAATAATTAGATGAGATATCCCAGCTACTTGCCACAAGATAATTTCTAGCAGACTACACCAAACAACAAAAGAGAAGTTTATTAAGCAGATCCTTCCCATTCACCTTGATTCAAGGTCAATTATACAAAAAATGACATGATGAAATTTTGAGAAGAGTAGCTTTGGAATATGAAAGGAAAAACATTTTGACAGAAGCACATGAAGGAGTTGTAGGAGGACACAATGGTGGAGATCAGACAACAAGGAAGGTGTTGATGGTTGGATTATGGTGGCCCACACTATTTAAAGATGCACATAAACATGCTAGATCTTGTGATATATGTCAAAGAGTAGGAAAACCCAATTCACGTGATGAAATTCCATTAAAACCAGTACTAGCATTGGCTCCCTTTGAAAAATGGGCTATAGACTTTATTGGACCAATCAAGCCAATCACAAAACATTCACAAGCCAGGTTTATCATCACAAGGACTGAATACTTAACAAGATGGGTGGAGGTGGTTCCCACTAAATATTGCACTGCTAAGACTACAGCTAGGTTTCTCTATGAAAATATCATTACAAGGTTTGGATGTCCATTGAGTATTACTAGTGACCAAGGGAAGCATTTTGTCAATGCCACCATCAAATAATTTCTAAGTCGAGTTCATGATTAATCACAACAGGAGCACACCATACCATCCCTAGGAAAATGGAACAATGGAATCTTTTAATAAAGTTTTAGAGAAGGTTCTAACCAATATTTTTTCATTACAATAGGAATACTGGGATTTGAAGATATCAGCCGCTCTATGGGCATACCGTACAACATACAAAAGGCTCACCAAATACTCTCCCTTCTAATTGGTCTATGGATTGGAAGCCGTGATACCTCTAGATTTTTTTATCCCAAGTTTAAGAGTTGCAGTTACCTTTAAAATGAATGAAGATTCATCACTACATGAAATATTGATTGAATTGGAGAAGCTAGATGAAAAAAGATTCATAGTCGCCTATAACCAAACACAAGAGAAAATAAGACAAAAAAATGGCATGAATGACACATAAAGAAGAAGGAGTTTGATGTTGGAGATAAGGTCCTACTATATGATAGTAAATGGAAACATCCTGGGTAAGCTCAAGGTGAGATGGCTAGGACCTTACATTGTCAAAGACATACTATCTTCTAGGAGCTACAAAATTAGAAACTTTGCAACATAAGGAATTACAGGACTTTGTAAATGGAGCCAGATTAAAGAAGTACAATACTTGAAGCAATAGGGAAAAAAAGAGAGAAAAATAAAAATAAAACCGTCCTTTCTGAAAGCTAGAAATTGGGTGGATAGGACGAGGGGTAGGATGAAAATCGCAAGGGCATTCTCATTCTAAGAGACATAAGAAAACCACAAAAATAAGAAAGAAATGTGGAGGAATAATACCTAGGAAAAAAGAGAGAGAAGAACCGAGGAGTAATAATACCCATGTAATAAAGAGAAGGAAGAGTTGCAGAGGAAGCATACCGCCAATAAATAAAAATAAAAGGAGAAGAAAACTGTGGAAAAAGCCACGACATGAAGAAAGGAGAAAAACCTCCAAATGAAGAAATAAGAGAAACCACGTAATGAAGGAATAAATAGCCACAAAAAAAACAAACGAGACCAAGAAAGATGCACAATGGAGGGGGAAATCACACAATTAAGGTATAGTTGTGGGAACAAAGAAAAATCCGTCGAAAAGAGAAAAACATGGAACACGGAAAATACATGGGATAAAAACCACGACAAAAAAAAAAGTTCTTCCGTAATAAATACAATAAATGTGGTAGGTGAAAGAGGGAGGTTATTAAAGGCGATAACATGTAATAAACTAAGGCACAAAAATTTAAACAAGAGAGAAATAAATTTATCAGCGCAAGTGCGAAGAAGAGAACTAAGGAAAAATTAGGGAAATTTGTGAAAGAAAATGATGGATAACTAAATCGAATTCACACACGTAGAGCTCCCACGGTTAAAATTCTGAAGCATTCCATGAAGGTGAACAAACATGATCCTAGAGGGCACATTTTCTTATATTCCATACAAATCATCACACACACGGGATTTACAAATGTACATTCATTCTCGATTACGAGAATATGATCACACATTTCTAGAAGTGGAAAGAGCATTACTCTTAGATGAAGACCCCAATACAAAGGAGTTAGTGTATAAAAATACTATGAAGTAGTCGGTGAGTTAAAGATTGATGCATGGAGTCTTATTCCATATTTTCCTAGGGAAGATCATGTCATTCGGGTCCTTCTGATCCAACTACACAATCAAATGTTGTATTTGGATCAACCATACCTCATTGATACAAAATTGATGGCTAGGGTTACGAGATTGTGGGAAAAAGGATGTTCGACAATTAAAAATAAGAATATGGAACTAAAAGATGTGACATCGGCAATGTGAGTGAAAAATCAAAGTGCAAAGTATGCATTGCAGACATTGCCAATCATGCACTCAGATATTCCACTAAGGCAATTTGTTTAAAAATTATCACACCAATAGAGAAGATGGTGCACATGGACTTAGCACACAATTAGCCCTAGACATGGTGAATTCACACTCAGAATACAACCTCACTGAATTATTGGCCTCTGAATTTCATGAAAACACAAGGAAAATAAAATAAGGAAAGCATACATTTTTCTATGGTTCCATATTAATATGCTTAGCTATGTATTTTACAAAAACCTATCCCACAAAGCTAGAACTAGTAAAATAGCAGTAGATAAACTAGTAGTTGAAAAAATTTGGGAACATATGAACAGTTTAGATGTCATCACCCAAATTACATCATTATTAGGGTGGATAAATAGAATTAGGAAAATAATTGAAATAAAGAAAGGGTTTCAGAGAAAATTGTTGCAAGGTATGAGAAAGAGGTATATTTTATTGTTGACATTGATTACACTTTTATTTGGCCCACAACTCCATGCACAGAACACATACCTCCATTACCATATGAGGCTTCAAATGAACTAGTGGCCACATCAGTTGAAGCAATTATAAATCTTCCTATGGATTCAGAAAAACTAAACTGCCTAATTTTGATGAAGTTATTGAAGAAACATTTGAGGAGTACAAGAAAAATTGCTCGGCACAACTGGAAAGACATAATCAAGTAAAGGAATTCCTAAAACATAAAAAAGAAAGAAAGGCCTTATTTTTATATAAGACATGTTACCAAACACCGTAAAGCATTAGCGAGTAAAAGGGAATTTAAAGCAAGCCGCAGCTAATAGAGAAGAAGAAGAGGAAGAATCTAAGGAGGTAGAAGAAATTTCTAATTCACAAGAAGAAAAGACCTCATCACAAATACATCTACAAGAGAAATCAGAACCTCAATTTTTAGAGGAAGAAAAACCATGGATAGAAACATGGTTGAAAAAAACAACCTATGTATATCTCTAGGTGACATTTCCTAGGTAGCCCAAGAATATGAATCCAGTTAAGGAGGAGAACAAATGGCCATAGCTGAAGCAATAGTATACTACCTTAAAAATTGGATTATTCATTGACTATATTATTCGGTTACTCCCAAATGATTTAATAAAAGAAATAAAGAAAAATAGACACAGAAGAGGCACACCATCTAAAATATATTCAACAAGAAAGATCAAAGTTAAAACAAAATAAGAAGAAAATTCCATGGAACAAAACTACTTTAAAGAGGTAGAAGAATTAATTGGGTTGTTGATTAAAGGAAGAAAAGAAAGAGAAGATAAAGACACAAGGGCTACAACGTAAATATCCCAAGACAAGAAGGGAGTAGAGGAATAAAATAAAAGGAAGGACTGGAAGTAGAGAAAAGAAAGTCGCGAAGTGGTAGATAGCAAAAAGAACAAGAAGAGAAGAAAAAAGAATTTGAGGAAGCTAAACAAGTAGTTGAAGAAGAACAAAAGAAAAAGCGGTTGGAGCATATAAAGAAGAAACAAAAATAAGAAGAAGAAAGAGAAAAGAAAGAACAACAAGAAAAATAAAAAAAAATAAGGTAGCAGAGGAAAGGAAACAGAATGAAAAACAAGAGCAAGAAGAGATAGAGAAGAAAAAGAAAGTAGAAATAGAAAGGAAAGAAAAAGAAGAGAAGGAAAAAGAAGAGAAAGAAAAAGAAAAGAGAAAAAGAAGAGAAGGAAAGAAGCAAAAAGAAGAGAAGGAAAATAAAGAAAAAGAAGAGAGGGAAAAGAGGAAAAGGAAAAGAAGGATAAAGAAGAAAGAGAGAAGAAAGAAAAAGAAGAAGAAGAAGAAAGAAAAACAAGGATGAACAAGATAAGAAGGAGAAGGAGGAAAAATAAAGATAGGAAAAATAGATGCTACTATCAGCCTCATCTACAAAAACATCTACAAGTATGGCAACAACATAAGCACCAAGAGACACTTTGGAAAAGATCAAACAAGGACTTCAAGCGGGGAGAAAGGAACACTCAACAGGGGTCCTTTTAAGACCCCCTTCCCAAAAAGATATTATAGAATGGGTGATTTCAAAAAATGGCGGGGTGGTTTTTTATTTCCAAATGACAACAATAAAACAAACTATTACCGACGGTTAAGTACACGGTCTTTTACCAAACAAAAATAGCTTTAATAGTGTTACTGGCCAATAATGTTTGTCAATGTTACCATTTGACACCATTATTAGTTTCACCGACTAGTAATATTTATGCGTATTCTTGACCGGAAACATCGACAATTGTTACAGCCATCAACAATGACAAGTGTTACCGGGTGACAAAATGAACAAGTGTTGACGGCCGTAATAATGTGTCGAGTTGTCGATCGGTAACATGTGATTGGTGTTCCCACATGGTAACATGGAAGGTCGTCTAAAATTTAATATGACACATGCCTTCCGCATTTAATGCACTTTGATTTCCTATATATATACCCATCTACATATGTTTTGTCCCATTTTCACCTACAGGTTTCTTCAAGATAGAGTTTTTAGATAGTTCTAGGCTTCCATCCTTCTCATCCACTTCCATTCTTCTAGTATTAGGGTCAATCATCAAGATTCAAGGCACATCATGTCATCATATATAGGTATCTTAATCTACAATTTTCCAACCTCTTCTTTTTTCAAGCAATCAACGTTCAAGAATAATGACCCCAAGGAAAAAGACCATTAAACCAACTTCTATGTTTACCAAAACATTTTATATCCCCAGTTGTTACAACTGCTCAAAGACCCTCAAATAATTAGTCAATCTGGTTGGATTGGTAGCTCAAGGTTCCATGGTCTTATTTACATGCCCTAGTATCAAACAAACACAAATTACTAAATAATTTAATGCAAGTGTATAATCATTTTGATGGCACATTCATAGTTCAATTACCATCCCACCAATTTATCATCAAAATAACACCTAAAGACATTCATCGTCTAATAGGCATGCCCCATCAAAATGCATTGCATGTAACCTCCAAAGATGTTCTTCTTGATGAGAAAAAATTTTTTTAGAGTCTCATTACAATCTCTCTGTTGGTGGGTAAATACTCCAGCCAAAAGAGGCATTAACTCTCAATCTATCAAAGACCCCTTTCTCCTGGCCATGGTGGAATTTTTCCAGTCCCGTATCGTGTTATAGGGAAGATACACCAACATTCCTCAGTGGGAAATGCACTACCTTCTTCAAACCATTTTCTAGCGTTAGATTGATTGGTGCACATATCTTGCGTCAAAGATTCATTTTGAACTTGACAAGGCCAAATTGAATCCTATTGCAATTATTTCTTCTTCTTGTTATGTTCTTTCTTTATATTATGAGGGTTTTTATGGACTCAAATCCACAACTATTCCAACTTCTCTTCATGAGAAGATGGAAAAACATGGAATTCCTATGGACCAAATAGTTGGTGATTATTTTGTTTTAAAAGCATTTAATCTTGATTCCTTTCAAAAACAAAATCATTGTTAAATTAATTCTTGTAAATATGTAATTTGTATTCTATTTTGAACCAATGAATATGTCAAAGAAAGTGAAACACTTGAACGTCGTCATGTGGAAGTTCACTCGCATAACCCTGTTGGGCCTGAGGGGTCTAGTGACAACAATACAATTGATGTCACTAAGTCGATGAATCTTTGGTTCAAGAGTCAAGACCAGAAAATGGATGTGTGGTTCTTTGGATTTTTCACACTCGACCCGGTCCCAGAGCAAGGAGAGAACACACTCTGCTTCTATGCAACAAAAGAAAATCTAGGTTTTAAGTTTTACATACTACACAATCATTTCAATTTTATTTAATTATTTTACAGACAAATGATAATCTGAATCTCGATTCTCTACAATGTCATATTTCTAATTTCATTATCCTAATGTGCAACCTTTTCTGGCATATCTGCATCACCTCAGAGAGAGTCTTGCTCATATTATTACAGACACCACATACATACCTAAGAGCATGAAGAGATTCAATCTGCGAATAACCCACCCAGGCCCTTCAAGTTCTGGTACAAAGAAACTAAAAATAGTGACTTAAACTTTATTTATATTAGTGTTTTGAATTTATTTTATGAATTTATCATTCTTTTTAATTAATTGGTTTTCATTAAATTTAGGATTTTTTTCATAATAGTGCCACCACCACCCTTCCCCTAATGCCACACACACAGTCTGTTGATTATAGACAACATTCACAGTGTAATAAATTCTTACTATTCACTTGTTTGTCTTTTAATTTCAAATTTTAACATATTGATTACTGAATCTCATATTGTTAAAGTATTGATGCTTGCAGATCTTTTACAATCTGAAATTCATCCTGTGGCCATGCCCATGACCACCACCTCTACTCGATTCCATCTCAGTGCACAAGGAGTGCATCAGTCCTGTCCAACCTCCCCTTCCGCCTTTGTCATCTTCTTATGGTAGGGGAAAAGGCTTGTGCTCCCTAAACACTGGAATGAGTACAAGAAAGGAAACTCATAATTTCACAACATCTGAGTTCCCCAATTTTTCAATTCACGGCGTGCCAAGTGCCAGAGGCACTTCTATTTTAAACAATATAGATATGGATGAGGAGTATCTTGGGTTTGATAGCTATTTTGACATGCAAGATTTGGGGAGGCATGTCGAGGATTGACGTGATATTTTGTAAGAAAATGCCACATGGTAGGCTCTTCAGATCCCCCTTCCCCAACTGGGCAGCCATAGGAAAAAATGGATGATGATGCAAAGACCAACTTTTCACTTGACATCCTTGTGTCAGAAAATGCTACAACCCTTGTCATGGAAAATTTATTCCTGACATTAAGGAGTTGAAGATGTGGGAGATCAGAGTGAAAATCTCTGATAAAGGAAATTAATGATAGATATCATAATTTTGAAAATAGAGAAAAAAATTTTTTTCATTGGTTAAAAATCAACTGGTGGTGATTGATGGTATTCTTGCTCAAGCACAAAAAGGAAATGTAGTCACCGATAATGTTTACAACAGGGATGAAGTTTTGACAATAATGTTGAATAGATTGGCTAATTTGAATTGAGGGCATAGTCATACTACAACAAGTGGAATCATGACAAGTACCTTGTCACTATTGCTAATGCAGAGAAAGACTTGGTTGTGGTAAGTTCTAATTTTTTTAGATTGTTAGATAAATATATAGTTATTCTTTATCTTATTCTAAATACTAATTATGTGATTTTTAATTGTAGTCAAAATACCAGACTTTGAAGACAGAGGTGCAGGTGTTGGATGAGCACCTTAAAAAGAGAGAGAGTGTCCGTGGGGCTATTGGTTTTAAAGAAAAACTTGTTTATTAAACAAGAAGAACAATACTTTGCATGGAGGATTATCAAGGAGCATAATTGGATCTGTAAATTCTTATGAAGAAAAAAACTAATGAGGATCCTTCTATCCTTTCAGTAGAGAGATGCAACTAGGGAAGATAGAGAAAATTTAGAAAACATTAATGTTGTTGCAAAGGAATTAGTAGAGTCTAGTGTAATCCGAGATAGTTCAAATGTTGTAGTTGTTGTTGAATCTAGTGATGGTCAAGGACAAGGGTCCAATTAACTTCAATTAAAACTTTTAAACTATGTTACTATTGATGAATTCAAGTATTTGAAAATTGGAATTTGAAAACATTATCTTTTTGTGAAATTGTTATTTGTTGATTTTTATTTCTCTCATGGGTGTTGTTGAATGAAAACTCTAGTCATTTATTTTTTCAAGCTTCTCCAGTTGATGAATAGTACACATTGATTTTGGAATCTGGATTTACATTGTTCAATTTAGTTTCAAAAATGTATGAACTCAATAATTAAAACTTGTGTCTTGAAAGTTGAATGTGCATGTTGTTGTCAATCTTGATAGTTGATTCTTGAATCTTGATTCATCATGAAAATATTATCTCCAATAATGATGGATCATGTGATGTAGTCGTAGACTGCTATGTTTTTATTAATCTTTATAATCACGATGTTATATATCATATATGGATTATATATAATTTTTAAACAATTGTTCCTATGGAATTGTGATAGTGAGAAATCAAAGATTGAACATACTTTATTAGTAATGAACTTTAATTTTATTACATCATCCAGTTTGCTTATATGATATTGCACAAATATGAACTATCTACCATCTGTTATTTGCAAACATTATTAAAAATATAGAAGGGATTAAAAAATTCCAAACATTATATGCACAATATATGTAAATGAAAAAATATCGAGTAACCATATATATTTTAGAAAATGAATACAATCAACTATTTGGTAGTTGAAACAACCCTATCCTGGATGGTCCTTCATCACTTCTTATATATTATTTACAACATTTGTCTACAGAGAGTCCAAGTCAATTTCACCATTATTAGAGACTTCATTGTTCTCTATCTGATTAATAACTCTGTGCTCTCTGAAGAGATGTCCATGTAGCTAGTGCTCTTTCAAATGGAAATGTGTCCACCCTATATCTTGAAACATAGATTCTCAAACAAGTTTCCAAATTCTTGTCCAATCTATTGCAAAGTTTTGATTTCACAAATGTAAGTGCACTAAATACCCTTTCATCTTCAACAGACCCAAGAATCATTATTTGTATGAGTTCATATAGTTTGAAGTATTCACTTATATTCTCTCTCAGAATGCTACTCTGATACATCTTTCTCCACAATAGAGTGACAACTCCCATTTTTGTTGGGTCAACAATAGACTTATATTGATCAGACATTGTAAATGCAAAATGTTGTGATTGGGATATGAGTAATTTTTTTCTATCCAATATACCATTTAATTCCCCTCCATCAACATGTGAAGATTTACAAAACTGCTCCATAAGTGCAGTCATGGATTTCATGAAGTTTGTAGCTCTTTGTTCTTCATCAATCATTGGGTTCCAAGAAAATGGGATTTACAACTCCCATGGCCTCAACAAATCACTATTTTTAAAACTCTCTCGATCTCAAGAAGATAATGTTTCAGATATTTTCATCAATTTTTTTATGTACATCAAAAACTACAACATCAAAAAGATAGCTTGTGACAGGTACTTCCTCAAGTTCAAAACCTATTACATAAGGATCTTTGTATAAAGTGTGCATTTTAATATTTTTCCCATCAACAGAAATACAAAGATGACCATTGATATTGAACTTTAAATAGTTTTTGGATCTTTGGTGTCTTATCAAAACCTTGAAGCTACTAAAAATTGGCTTTTGAATCCAGTCTTGGGTGATATACAAGGTATCTAAAATCATACATACTTGTCTCTTTAATTTTAGAAAATCAACAATGTATATGGATCTTTCTAAGCATGTTTCACCAAGTTGTTTATTTCCTTTAGCATTGGAAAAATACCACATAAAGTTAATAATGTCTCTAAATCTATCAAGTGATACAACAAATCTTTAGCCTTGTCCACTTGTCTTTGATGCTTGAACATATACCCTGCTAAGGACTGTATTCCTCAAAAATCTATGCAAGTTGGTTCATACAATGATATCCATCTCGTGTCAACATCTTTTTAAAATTTTTACCATTTGTTATTCCAACAGAAAATCTCTGAAACTCCAGAAATATTTTAGGACTACTTGACATATATGAATGCAAGTCTTGTATCAGCTCCTCCACCTTAGCAACATTTTCAAAATTACTTACAATCTTGTAAGCCAAATTCATTCGGTGAGCCATATAGTGAATAGGTATCATGTAAGGGGCTACTCTTGTTTGTAGATGAATACAAAGTCTAGTTTTGTGACCTTGCATGACAGATGCACCATCAACTCCTACACAAATCAGCTTTGCAAAGATTGAATGATCATCCATACCAGTTATTTCCTTCAAATTTTTAATAACAAGTTTGCAAATGTTCTCAACATTGTAGTTCTCCATCATTTTGTGCATATTTAGTAGATGATTTTCCTGAAATGGTTACTAAAACTGAAAGTGTAGACATGCATGCACACCCAAGATGTATTATCTACTATTGTGACCTCATCAATCGACAAAGTGATAAAATTTGCATTTTTACCTTCTCTCTCAAATAAGTGATTTCTATTTCTCCCATACACTTTTCCATCTCCCATGCACTGGTATCTGACCAGTGTGTTGTTGGAATATTTGGAAATCCATTAGATTGAAACAATGTCTTATAATCAATGAGATCTGAAATTGGTCTCCCTTTTTTAAAATGTGAAATATTGTTATGAATTGAATGAGTTTTTCCTGAAGACTTATGTCAAGTAGCTTTTTCAAATCTAGCCTTTATAGTTCCACCTTTCTCAACTAGGTCCTAAAGATGTTTATGATGATTATCATATTTTGACATATCTCATATGCAAACAATCTTCCTCAGTTTTCCATCTAGTTTTTTTATAATTATTCCATCATCTTAATTTTTAGACTCGTATACCTTCCCACAATGCTTCTCTATTGTGTCCAACTTCAATTGCATTTTGTGGTCTCTGCCAAGTTTCCAACTACATATAGTACATCTACATTATGTAGGAGTATATTATTTTTTAGGTTTCAATAGGTTCAATGAATGGATATTTGGTTGACCATTCAAATTTATAAGTCCTTCCTATAGTCCACTTCCCACTCTTACATTTCTGATGTGAGTTTTTGGAATGTTTATAGAAGTTTGATTTGGATGGGAAATGGGATTATCAGTATTGTCAATTTGAATTGTATTACTCTGGTGATTGGAAATTTCATTTGGAGTAAGGTCACTACTAGGTTTTTGCATTTGAGAGAAATTGGTTTTCTTATAGCTTCCCAAGTAAATCAAATAAATAAAGTAACATTATCATAGTAGAAATTGGTTTTCTTACCTCTTCCCACTGGGGTTACTTATTGGATGATTGAAATATTTTGAAATGTCCATATTGCATTTTCTTTTTCCTTGAGTTCTTTTCTCATTTGTAATAGGGCCATCGAATGGATGATTTTGAAGTCTACACATGTGACAAAAACATAGAACTTTCAAATATTGATGGAAAACAAAGCTTTATCCAAATGCAAGCCAACACAACTTAAGAATGATGGATGACAACACAACCGAGCACTCGAACGACAAAGCAATATGCGCAGAAATGGAAAATCAATATACATGACATCTGTACGTAACATATATATTATTTATCCGGGTAACACATATTAATTGTTACCATAAGCAACACATATATATATGTTATATATGAGTAACACATATATCTATTACCGTCCGGTAACATATATATATCTATTACCGTCTATAACACATAACACATATATATATTACGATGTGATATATATATATATATTGGTAACAAACATTATATTATTGTTATACACATATATCTATTACTATTTGGTAACACATATATATATGTTACCTTGTTGTTATAACACTTACACATTTAATCATCATGACTCATCGTAGAATTTATTGTTGAGTGGTAACATAAATAATTGTTACCATCGTCAACACAAAATAACCTTCCAGTCTATAGACAAAGTTCTCTTTTTCACTTACCTCTTGAGTCTTTCACTTTTTCTTGAATCCTTGGCTTGTGGTCTTATACTTTTGGATTATTCACACTTATAATGTAAAAAATAGGACTATACTATGGTGAATTAATCTATATATATTAGAATGTTATAACATGAAGGAGAATATACTAACATCATTCACCCTCAGCGGAAACACAAAGGAAAAATTATATAAACACTGTAATAAGGTGAAATTATATTCAAAATTTTTTAGGTCCATAAAATTTTTGGTGAAACGCACTAACAAGGGGTTGGAACAAACCATAAAAGGCTATAAGGTGCACGGTAGTACAAAATTCACCAAATTCAAAATTCAAAATTCCTTATAGGATTCAACATCATATGATATCGGTAAGGACAAAGATGGAACCCAAAGAAGAAAGTAGAATTAACTAAAAATATCAAGTATAACAAAGGGCACGAAATGAAAATATCTTTGGACACGCAAGAATGCAACACACCACTAGAAAGAGCCATCATTTTAATGCAATAAAATCTCACAACTACTCAAAAAAATGGATCCAAGTACAAGCAACAACAACACCATTTGATATTATTTAGTTGATCCAGGAGAACACACAACTGCAAGAGTGGACAAAGCAGATAGATTCCCACATAGAATTGTGATACTACTTTTGAGATGAATATTACACCGCAAATAACAAAATACTTTCCCTCTACTCCACCTTGAAGAAGAATATGAGGTGAGACGTTCTAAATACCCAATCAGGTGAGTGAGTGAAGAAACTCTTCCTTATGCTAGACATCTAAGTTTCTAGGGGTTGATGCTCTTACCCTCCATGATTGGTGTCCCATTCTATTTTAGTGAGTCAAACGAGGGAACTTTTCCCTACACCACACATCTAAGTTATGGGGGTTGATGCCTACATAAAAAAATTGGAAGAAAATTTTGGAGAAAAGGAAAGGGTTCTTCATCCATTTTTGTCTCAAGGAAGAGACAAAGTTTAAGTTGGGGATGATGTTGACATGGTTCTTCACCACATTTTGAGATAGCCACAAATATAAAGGCAAAGTCACCAAAGACTTGAAGTAGTCGTGAGACAAAGAACAAATCCGTGGATAAAAGATGAAATCCGTGAGATAAAAGGTGAAATCTGCACATAACTAAAAGATACCGTAGAAGACTAAGAAGTTGTGAAAGATGGGTAAAACCCATGTTACACTATCATAAGTTGTGGAAGCCGACATAAAGCTATGGAATGAATAAAAACCATGTCGAACACAAAGAAGCCAACAGAGGCATGAATCAAAAGAAGTGACTTTTTGATGTTTTGTATTTTGTATATTTATTGTAATTAATCCATTGTATATGGGTGTGTCACAAGAAATAAATATGTGAGTGCCATATTGAGATAATTGTATAAGGAATGAATTGTATAAGATAGAGTGAGAAGAATATGAACTTGATTGAGACTAATGTAATGATTTCTAAGAAATGAATAAATAATGAAGTTTGGGATGAATTATGTTATGTGTTTCCTATTTCTATTAATAGTTTATATTCATCTACTTTTTTTGCATACATCCTTAACTTAAGGTCGAACATCCTAAATCCCACATTGTTGTTGGGGTTTTAGGTCAACAAAATATTTCACTTTCTCAAGTCAAGAAACCTTCACTAAACATGTAATTTTTGGATTAATATCCTAATTTGTCTTAAGAAATCAATTTGACATGTTTCTTAGACTAACACCATGCTATTTGAATTATCACACTTGTTCAAATCTACCAAAATCTTCTATTTTTACTTTTATCTCACAAAACTATCATTTTTGGCTTCTTATGGTCATGCTCCTCGTGAGTTGATGGTTGGAGAACTTTGTAGACACCCGAACAAAATAAAAGCACTTTTGAATAACCTTTATGCTCTTTGATGTGTGTGTTAATTATTTTGTCTCAACTCCCAATACATCTCACTCTACTAGCCCTTCCTCTAGGGTTTTCCTCACCTAACTTTTGAAATAAGGACTTCCAAATCAAACTAGAATCTAATTTGAGTATCCTTTTTTAAAATCAAGCTCGTGAAAAATTCATGCCCCCTTCTTAAGGGAAAATTACTTAAAATATCACTTCCTCTATTTTCTATCAAGTCTTTAGGCCTTATCACAGATGTGTGTGTGTGTGTGTGTGTGTGTGTGTGTGTGTGTATATATATATATATATATATATATATATATATATATATTGGTACAAACTGTGGCTACTTGGAACTTATTTAAACACTTAAATATTTGTAATCTTGTTCTTTTACTCCTTAGAAACTATGCATAAAATTTTAAGTCTCAATTGAAAATTTTATGGCTTGAATGATCTCACATTTTGGAATCTAATCCTTCTAAGCTACTCCTACACATTAGCATGAAATTATCACAAAACTATATCAATCGATAAGTGTTTAGGACTTAAATCCTAATGAATATTTATAGGGAACATGATTATATAATTTTTTCAAATTTTTAAAGATAAACTTAGAACATTTAAGTATTTTTCCTCTAATCTTTTCCTTACAATCTAGACCAATATCTTGTGTATCTGTCTAAGTTCTTCAACTATCAAGAATTGTGATAATCGTATTGACTTCCTAACTTCCTATCCATCTTCATAAGTCTATAAAGGACTCCTATAAATAATCTTAAAAATTTCTAAACTAGTACTTGTCCTTAAGACACTCACTAGTTAATATGACTTGAATCTTAGCTTTAAAATCTCCACCTACAATCCTCAATCGAGACTGATTGAAATAATGAATTTTCAAAGACTCTTCATCCTCTATATCCTCAAGAATATGTACGAAATACTTATTGATATTACTAATTATCAATATTATCCTTGAGTTAGGTGTTTGAGTCACTAAATATTCCTTTTTTTTCGAACCCTATGAGGGTTTCTCCAAGCCCAGTAAGAAAATATTGCTATAAAAAAACAAAACCTTGTTTCTAAGACCAAATATAGTTTCCAAATATTTTTTCTAACTTTTCCAAGCTTATCATAATAATAACAAGGTTTCTCAAACATTTTAACCACAAATATACCTTTGAACCTCCTTTCACTATCCTCAAAAAAGGGTTTATAGTCTACAGGTATTTCTCACAAAAGATAATTAGTCATTCACCTGTAAAGGTATCTCGTAGATATCTAATACCATACAATGAGTTACACACCATCAAGATCACAACCTCCACCGTTCTAAAAAAATTCAATGTATCAAATTGAATTTTATTGCATTGTCTACCTTAGCTTGATTACAAGATTACCAAAACAAATGAATACAACTACATTATATAAATATATATTCCAAACACCACATGGGGCTTAATCATACCATCAATGCCAAGATTCCTTCTATGAATTTCATAGTTTCTCACACAAATAGAGTAGTAATTCAATCAATCTCTTGTCAAAATTTTGAATACACAAGCAAGCTTCTAACTTTTCATGAAAACCATAGTTTATCCTTTCACAAGGTATTCAAAACTCCCATCAAGATTGAATCCCCCATCAAGATTTTATAAACACAAAACTAACAAGCTAATCATCAAGAGTATACCAATTTACTTGGAAACATAGACAAACCTGCAAATTTAAGCTTATAAAATAGATTTATGTATTCATATCAACTTATTGCATTACAAATATCCCTTTTTCAAATCTATGTCCAAGATAACACCTTCTTCACAAATGATTAACTCCTACAAATGTGATCTTCATCTCAAAATACATAGGATTTCCAAACCCTAACTAATGTTTCCCTAACATATTATGATTTTTCAAATATAGAACATGACATTTCAACCCTTCTAACACATTATTTTTCTCCTCTCACATACATTAGGATTCTTACACATTATGACTAGATCCCCTAATCATTCAAATCCACTAACTCATAAACATAGACCAAAAATGACCTTTAAACCCATTTAAAGATTCAAATTACAAAAATTGGAGGAAAAGTATTTATTGAATTTTGAAATCTAGACTTCACTCCAACATCATGACATAAGCCTAATGACCTCTAAATGAATTTTAGACCTCCTATAACTCTTAAGAAACCTTCTCAAACCAAAATTGATCCAACACATCAAAAATTGCACCTTGGAGAGAGATGTTCCTACATCATACTCCCAAGGGAATAAAAAATTTTCCTTCAATTTTCTTCTTCTTCTTATACTTCTAATTGTATTGGACCTCCTTGAACTGATCCATAAATGAATACCATGCTCTCTTTGTCTTCATCAATTGCATCATGTCCTTTACTAGGTTCTTGGTCCTTGAAATGATCACATTATTGCACAAAATGATGCCTTTTGGACTATTCATGAGCTTCATCACCTTATAATTGATTTCATACATATGATCCCACTGAATATGAGATGAATTTTCATTATACAACATTGTTATTCCATCTTTTTCATCCTCTTGGTTATCTTCTTACTTGATCATGGCTTCAAATTATGAAAATAGTGACTCTTTCTTGTATCCATCTTCATTTGATTGTTCCATCTCTATATTCTCTATCACACTTGCATTCACAACACTAAAAGAAAAATTATATTAAAAATTTGAGCTTTATCATCGCCTTTGATCATCTCCTTCATCATTTCCTTCTTTTCTTTCACTTGTTCTTCCGAGTTTATTCTTGTACTTATAGTTTCCAATATTCTTTAACCGCGTTTACCCACTTTCCATGACTATTTTCCTCATTTCCCATGACTAATTGTTTGAAAATTTCATCATCCATTGATTTTTGAGCTTGTTTTCTTGGTTCTTGTGCCATGAGAACTATTTTTGGTCTTCTTTCTTCTTGAAATCTGTATATTCACTCAACTCATCATCCTTGCTCTTCTTTTTAAAAAAATTTTATTTATACTCTTCCTCACCACTTATCCATTTCCAAATTCTCTTGACTATACCTTGTTTTCCTTCATCTCTATCACATTTCTTTTCATTCTTTTGCATCTTTTCTAATACGAAATTCTTCATCTTCTCTCTCTCTCTTTTCTTCTCAACTCACTCTTTCTCTCTCTTCTCAAGAGAGTCTGTTTCATCTCACTTCTTCAAACACCTCACCTAGGATTTATACCTATCCTTGTGGTGTTTCTATCTTCTTCTCTTCACTTTCAATCTATTATGTTCTCTCTCCAAGTCTTTTTCACCTTGGATTTCCTCCTCTTCTTCTTCTTTCTTTCTTCACAACCCGTCAACACTCACAAGCAACTTAACAACTTATTGTTATAATACTCAATTTTCTTCTCTAGAATATATTATCAGGATCTAATACCACTATGATGTAGAGTATCATATGAAAATAACTAATTCAACAAGATAAATGGATTCAAATTGCTCAAATTGCTCAAAACTTTCAAAATAGTTCACTTTCTCAAGTCAAAAAACCTTCACTAAACATGCAATTTTTGGATTAAAAGCCTAATTTGGATTAATAAATCAATTCAAAATAATTATTATACCAACACCATGTTATTTCAATTATCACAATTTTTCAAATCAACCAAAATCTTCAATTTCACTTCTATCTCACAAAATTGTCATTTTGGCTTCTTATGGTCATGCTCCTTGTGAGTTGATGGTTGGATCACTCTATAGACATACAAAACAAAATAAAGGCACTTTTGAATACCCTTTATGCTATTTGATGGGTGGGTTAATTATTTTGTTTCAAATCCCAATACATATCATTTAATCATGACCTCTATTCTTTACTTACATCTCACTCTAGTACTCCTTCCTCACCTAAAATTTGAAACAAGGACTTCCAAATCAAAATATAATCCTTTTTTACTACCTTTTTGAAGCTTAATCTTGTACAAAATTTCACGTCCCCTTCTTAAGGTAAAATTACTTAAAATCTCACTTCCTCTATTTTCTATCAGGTCTTTAGGCCTTGTCATTGACCTATAGATAGACTAGTACAAATTGTGACTACTTGGAATTTCTTTAAACTCTCAAACATTTTTAATATTGTTCTTGTTACTCCTTAGAAACTATGAATCAACTTTCAAGTCTCAATTCCAAGGTTTATGGGTTGAATCTCACATTTTGGATCGTAATCCTTTTAAGCCACTCCTACACATTAGCATGGGACTTTCACAAAAATTTATCAACTTATAATATCGAATAACACAACACAAAAATTAAAAATCAGTTAGTTAGGTTTTTTTATATTATTTTGGCTAGTTTTTGGCCACACTTAGGTTACACTTTGAATGTATCTAGACTGTTTTTAGTTTTTTTCACCAATTGTTTTATTTTTTGATCTGGTTTTTATCTTTGTATTATATAATGTTATATATGGATGGTATATCCTTGTTTGTAATAGGGTATGGCCCCTGGAAAAACACTCTTTTACACATTATCTAAAACAATATCCAAAATAATAATCCTCTAGATCTTGGTGAAGAATGTAATTGTTTGTTCCAAACCTTCTTCATTTTTATACACCAAGTATGGCAGATATTGTTTCTATGACACCAAAATCATACCGGTGAAGTATTTAGTACAATTAGGGTTGATGAGATTTGGGGCCTATGTAATTTCTTGTTAAATGTTTTCAAAAAAATCTTTCCTTTAGTGGTTCGTTTGAAATCTATATTATTCTTAAGCATCATTGTCAATAAATTGACAAGGTGGGAAATATTTGGGACAAAACACCTACAAATTTTGATTCTCCTTAAGAAACTCTAAAGTGATTTCTTATGGCTAGGAAATGGTAATGCAAGGATGACACTTACTCTCTCTGGATCAATTACTAACCCCTCTTTAGAGACAATATGGCCAAGGATTTTACCTTTGTGAGCTAGGAAGATGCATTTCTTAGGATTGAGAGAGAGAGAAATCTACATAAATATTTTAAATACCTTCTTTAGATGTTAAAGGTGATCAAATTAATCTTTATAAAACACCGTGATGTCGTCAATATAGACAAAAATAATGTTGTTTATTAGTCCTTTGAATGCCATATCCATGGCTCTTTGAAATATTTCCTCGAAATTGGATAAACTAAATGGAATTTTTGTAGGGATAGGTTCCCCATTTAGTGGTAAAGGTTGACCTTAAATGGCATTCTTACTTTTCCATAACCTGATTATATCTTGAGTAGCCATCCAATAGGGAAAACCTTTCTAATCCAATGATCGTTTACAAAATTTTCTCCATATAAGGTAGTGGATAATGATCCTTAAGGGATGCTTTGTTCAAATCCCTAAAATCAACACACAATATGATTTATCCATTCCTTTTATGCACTGGGACTAAATTAGGTACCCATGATAAATGCTTTTATGGTAAAGATGATTATCACCTCAATCAACTTGTTCTATTCATTTTTCATAATGAGTTCAATATGTGGATTAACAAGAATTTGTTTCTATCTAATAGGTTTAGTAGTTGAATCCATCTCGATAGTTTGTTGAGATAAATTAGGATCAAAACCTATAAGGTATTCATAGATCTATAAAAAAATTAGAAAATTCTTGGAAAATCTCTACAAAGGCATATCTTTCGGTGGAGTGTATAGTTGACCAATTTTAAGCATTTATCCTTTCTAACTAAGATGGGTTTTGAATATTCATCTTTAACCGTCATGTTTTACTTTTCCTTTCTAAACTTTTCCTCGAGTTGAAGATAGACTCCAAGGTCACTAGGCCTTTAGGCATGTTATTTAACTTGAGTTGGATGATTTTAATCCTTTATTGTTGCAACGGTTTTTCTGATTCATTATTGAAAACTCATCCTCTTCATGGATAAAATTGATAACAAGGAAAATTTTGGCGGTGAATATTTTTAATTAAGAAAATACTATGAATTTAGGGATATGTATTTGGCTATTTTTACAACCATGGAAGTGGCCTCGTTTCACCCAAAAAATCCACAAACAATAATTTGTCCCATGCGAATAGCCAAGAAATCTCCAATCCCAACATATTTTTTATTAAATCATTGCGTGATCGACAGCCGAGATTTTAAAACATTCTTGGATTGCCAAGAAATCTATGGAACCTTTTTAGTCCTTTGGTCTCATTCACCGACATGTATGGGAGTTCTTTTAGGAATTCTATTAAATTATCCATATATATACATAAATGTAGATTGTAGAATCAATAAGAATTGATCAATGTTTGAAGGTTTTTTTAATCTTTTCCAATTTTCCAATTTGTGAATTTACATAGTAGAAAAGGATTCAACGAATCAGCATATTGAAATTTTCTTACAAAAATCAAATAAATCAAGGTCTTGTCTAGCTACTACATTACAGTTTACATCCTACAAGAACTTAGTGTAGGTAAGTCTATTTAAAACTTGTTTTCTATGATCTATCATGTTGTTTTATCTACTTTTGTAAGTTATTTATGTCATTTTTGATTTTATGGTATTTCAAATTTCATGAAACTGTAATTCCTTAGTTGATTTTCATCCCATCACTACCAACTCAAAAAAATTCCTTACAAGATTCTAGGAAAATGGAAACTAAAAAGGGAACCTCATGAAAGGAAGCAATTTCGACCTCTCCTAATCTTGGAATTCAAAAAATAACATCTTATTTTGAGAAACCATCTAAGGAATCCCATCCTTCTCCAGTAGGACCAACACAATCAAGGGATAATGATTGCATTCAAAATGAAACTTAGAATGAGTTCATTTATGATTTGATGATTAATGTTGTCAATGATGATGATAATGAAATGCCTCCCCTTGAATACATTCCATTGAATGAAGTTGACACTACATCACCTACCCAATTGAATGTTGGAGGTGAAACTTCTGGAAGTCAATGAAATTTAAATTCCACCATGGAAAATACTTAGGGGACACCTATTTTTGGAAGAAAGAGAAAGGAAATAAAATGGAATCATGATATATATATATTCCCCCAGGGTAGATATGACAAACGGAAGGATATGGAAATCAAAGAAACTCGTAGGCCCAGCGCAGTGCGATGTTGACATAATGTCGACATGAAAATATATGCGCATGAAAATGGAGGCGCGAGTTAAGGCGCATGAAAATGGATGTCGACATGAAAATATATGCAAGGCGCGAGTTAAGGGCATGAAAATGGATGTCGACATGAAATATATATGCGCAGGTGCGAGTTAAGGTGCATGAAAATGGATGTCGACATGAAAATATATGCGCGAGGCGCGAGTTAAGGCGCATGAAAATGGATGTCGACATGAAAATATATGCGCGAGGCGCGAGTTAAAGCGCATGAAAATGGATGTCGACATGAAAATATATGCGCGAGCGCGGAGTTAATGGCGCATGAAAATGGACATGACATAAAAATATGTGTGCCTTGGTGCACATAAGGGTATGTCGACATAAAGATGGATGCGCCAAGGCGCACCTTCAGGAGGCGCAACATTTTGGCGCGCGGAAGCGAGACCACGGCGCGAGATATTCAGATGGCCATAACTTTTCACAGGGAGCTCGGATTCATGCAAGGTTGGACTTTTTGGAAAGCTTACGAGGTCCTCTATCCAACTACAATTGGATATCTTTAATTGGGTGAGAAAAATTCTTAAAAATTCAAAATACAGTTCGCCACTTTTTGGGTTTGCTAGGGTCCTCACCTACCACCATAATGAGATGAATTAAATGCAACCTGGAGGTGGTTGGGGTAGATTTGGATTTCCTCTCTCTTCCCTCTCTCATTCTTCCTATAAATTGTAAGGAGGGGCTTCTTTCTAAAGGTTGGACATTCTTGTTTTGCCCCTCCCTTCTTCTCTTTGGCAGGTGAATTTGTGGAAGTTCAAACCTCCCATTTAAAACTGTAATGCAAATTTGCCTCTTGGCATTCTGTAGTGTATTGTATCAATCTTTGGAGAAAATAATGCATGTCTGTGGATGATTCTCAACCCTCTCTGTGTTCATTTGCATCCTCCTGATCTTTCACTGCAAACCTGGTTATCTGTGCATGATCTTGCATTGCATTTTAATGGTTTGTGTTTATTGGCAAGACAGGTGTTCTTCATTCCTCGGTGCATCACCTTTGTTAGTTTAGGTTTTATTTTTATGCATCTTCTTACCCTGTCTCCTTGGAAAGTTAGTTTAGGTTTTTGAGTAAACCCTCTGCATTTTTACGTGTGCATCTGAACAGAGGAATAGGAACCGGCCTTCATCCGGAGAGCTTTTCCGATTTCATAAGGTCCCACACTTGGGAAAAGCTCCATGTTATGCAATCGCACTGAGAGTCTCAACCCATCGAGTTGCAGACATTCAGGGGTGTTGTGATTCACCATCAATAGTTTTGGCATGCCGGTGGGACAAGAGGTCATTCCACAAGATTTGAAGGAATTTTCAAGAAATTTGGACTAAAAAATTGCAGGTTTTACAATTTCAGATTTTTCACCTTCAGGCTGAACTTTGAAATCGATTTTCAAGGACTTAACTTGCTCAAAACAAGTCAAAATTTCACCAGTTGATAGATCGGGGGATAATCTTCAAAAGGGTATTCTTAGTTTTTGAGATTTTGACTTTCAAAATTTCATGGTTTTTGGTATTTGGTTTTCCGATTTGCCTTGCATTTTGAAGTCGCATTTTTGGTTTCGGGATTAGTCATTCCAAATCAAATTGAAAACCCTAAAATCTCAAAAATCAAGTCTTTCAAAATTTTGATTTTAAATATTGTCGGAGTTTGGTGTGTAACTTGGTAGATCTAGCCTTTTGAGGCTCATTATCTAACACATCTGGCGACTCCGAAGGGTAGAATTCAGTGGTATAGCAGCAAAAGTTGCCCAGGCATATGAGAAGAATTCGAACCAGGTCTGATACTCGAGAAGAGGGGCTATTTGTCCACTTGCAACTATCACCAGGAGGAGGAAGGAGAGGAAGAAGACCACAAAGATCACCATCTCCACCTAACCGGACTTTGTCTACACCTCCACCTAGTAGACCTTTTCTCGCATCAACAAGGGTTCTAGGCCAATCATAATGGCACATCTACCACCGAATCCCTTTGTCAATTTCTTGGCGTGAGCCCACTTGCCCTCAATGCACTGAGAATCCAGTTCAATTGCAGCATTGAAGAACATTCCATTTTCTTTGGAGAAAATCATACCACTCACTGGTGATCATGTCAAAGACATTGCTAACGTTTGTGCGATCCATGAGATAAATGAAATGGATGTTCTTTGTCAAATTCTTTGGCATCTTCATTCAAAGGAAGGCATTGCGATGGTTTAGGAGCCTTGGAGTTGGTTCTATCAAAATTGGAATCAGTTATGCATAGTTCTCCATGAGTAGTTTGGAGAAAAGGGAGACAATTTGTCTCTACTAGAACAATTGACAACTATCAAGAGAGCTCCCAATGAGCAGCTGACTGACTTCAACTTCAGATTTCAAAGGTCTTGGGATAGGATTCCAGTGGCCGTTAGGCCAACAGCTGAAGGTGCTTTTCTATACTATCTTAAGGCTTTAAATTCTGATATTTCTATGTTAATTCAATCTATGGGAGGCACAACCTTACCTGCTGCTTATAGCATTGCCATTAGGGCTGAAAATTGTCTTATTCAAGCTGGTAAGATGGCTCTAAGCCTCCCATGCCCTTGTATCCAAACTTAGAAAATCCAAGCACTAGTCAAGCACCCACTTTGGCTCCTATTCCCACTCCTAGAAATCAAAGTTCAAATGAAACTTCTACTTCATCCTCTAGTGCTTCAAATGAACTCCAAGAGGTTATGAAACAATTGCAAAACCTTGGAAATGAGCTGGTGACTATCAAAAGACAACAAGCTCAAAGTGCTAGACCGTATCAGCCTCAAGCGCAGTACCAGGCTAGGCCACCATACCAGCCCAATAGGCCACCCAATCCAAGCTGCAAATCAAATCAAAGCCAAGTAAGGCCTCCCGCTAATAGACCATTTCAGCCCTATAACCCCAATGTTGCATCTGCTTCTAAAGCATTAGTGCCAGTGCAAAACAACATAGCTCAAGAGTATGATTGGTGTTTCCCATGCAATGAACCTCACAACCAATCTATGTGCTTCAATGGTGCTTTGAACCAAGCCTTGATGGTGACAACTACTGGCGTAGAGGGTGAAGTGAGTCAAGAAACAAATCAGCAACAAGGGACATCTCAGCAAAACACAACTCCAAATGATACCGCACTTGTGAATTGGCAAGCTGAGGATTTTTGTGGCATGAATCAAACAATTTCTCAGAGTGTAGCAGCTAACACAAGATCAAAGAAGAGGAATATTGGTGAAGGGCAGTCATTGGCTCAAGTGATCTCTGACCTTCCATCACTCCACAAGGTGTTGGTAAGCAAAATACGAGTTCAAACACAAGGACAGCCCAAACCACCTTCTAAGCCAACTCAAATGCCAGTTGTTGCTGCCCATGCACAAGAAAGGAATGTGCAGCCTAAAGGACAGCAAAGAGATCTTTCATCCCCATTTAGCATCATTGATCAAATGAAGAAGACAAATGTGAATATATCGATGTGGGAATCTTTATCCATCCCAGGCCAAAGAGATCTTCTACAAGCTGCCATGAAGAATTGGTCAACTTGAACCCAGAGAGCCCATATGCGAGAATGTCCTCACAAATGTTGCTCAGCCTGAAGGGAATCATGGAGGACAACAAGGTAAAGTTTTGAAACCCCCTCCATTCTATGTTTCATTAATCATTGGGGATAAACTAGTACACAATTGCATGATTGATTCTAGGGCAAGTAGTTCTGTCATGCCCAAGCAAATAGCTGATCAGTTGGGCCTCAATATGAAGTCATATCAAAGGGGGTAGTGCAATTGGATGGGACAGCAGTAGCAATGGTGGGAGTGATTAAAGGTTTGAATCTTACCTTGCATACATGCCCCAACGTTACCGTTTTGCAAGATGTGTCAGTGATAGATTTGCCACCACTCTTTTGCCCTATGCTTATCAAGGGATTTCACAGCCAAAATTGGAGGCTACTTATCTGCTGATTGGTCACACATGTTGTTCAGAACAAGATATGGTACTAAGGTCACAATCAGATCTGAACCAATTGCAAACTTTCATATTGAGCCTCATACTCCAAGCCAAATCAATGCCAACTATTCAGCATTTGATCAAGAAAGATTATTATCAAGCATAGATGAAGCTGACACCAAAGTTGGAAGCATTCCAGATTTGACTCTTGATGAATGGGCAAGCAAGGTACATGCTTTTGATCCCTACCAAGAAGTAGAAGAATCTGAGCTAGGAGTCTATTGCATACATGAAGAAAACCAACCTATTCCTAGCATCACCAAACTAGACCATAAGGATGACAATGAGGTATGGCAATTATTTTTCGATGGATCAAGGAGTAGGCAAGGCGCAGGAGGAGGAGCTATGCTTGTTTCACCTCAAGGCATCAAATATTATTGACTTTCCGTTTCCAGTTTTCTGTTCAAACAACATAGTGAATATGAGGCCTTGATTCATGGACTTCATTGGGCGGAAAAAGGGCATAAAGAACTTGCAGGTGTTCGGGGATAGCGAGCTGATCGTCAATCAAGTCGAGGGGGACAACATGCTACAAAGAATGACTGCTTGAAGAACTACAAAAATAGGGTATGGGACCTCGTTGAGGATTTGAAGCTTTGAACATGTGTCCATACCCGGGAAGAAAAATGAAGCCCGCGGATAGGCTCGCAGCAGTTGGAGCAATGTTTGATGTGGTTGACAACATCAAAAGGAAAAAACATAGCCACATATCCATGTGATTGTGAGGCCAGCAGTTACAGATAATAACACAACTGGTGGGGTGTTTGAGAATGATCAACAGATCGTCAATTTCTTACAAGAAGAGGCTGAATTCTCAGCTAGGAATCAAGATAGATTAGAGCAGCAGTATGGGGATCAAGTAGTGCAGCTGCGGACAAACAAGCTTCCCAAGGGTTTAGTAACATTGGAGTCTATCTTCAACCCTAACGACCAGTTCCGTAAGGAAAAGGCTAACATACAGGTCAAGAGAGAAGATTCAGAGCCAATTCTGGTTGGGGAAGGCAAAACACTTCAAATTGGCAAAGTGGCCACTGAGCAGGAGAAATCAGATTTCATACAACTTTGCCAAGAATTTCCAGATGTCTTCACTTGGAGCTATGAAGACTTGAGAGGTTTCAATCCGAAGTTGGCACAACATACCATAGAATTGGATCGGATGCTAAGCCCATCAGGAAGAGAGACCAGTCAGCCCCACATTGAGCCTCTAATGAAGAAAGAGCTAAACAAGCTAATAATAGAGGCAAGCATTATATTCCCGATCAAGCACTCAAGCTGGGTTGCAAACTTGGTTCCGGTCAGGAAGAAGAGTGGAGAAATCAGGTTGTGTGTGGACTTCCGAGACCTCAATAGGGCATCTCTTAAAGACCATTACCCACTTCCTTGATGGAACAAATATTGCAAGTGGTATCCGGTTCGGAGAGATTCTCTCTCTAGATGGCTACTCGGGGTATAATCGAGGTAATGGTGAAAGAAGATGACCGATTCAAGATGGCTTTCACCACCAAATGGGGCACTATGCCTACTGAAGATGCCATTTGGGCTATCAAATGTTGGAGCCACTTTCGAAAAGGGCAATGGATATGGCATTGAGGGGGTTGATCAATAAAATAGTTTTGATATATCTTGATGACATCACTGTATTCTCCAAAAATGCAGTGGATCACCTCTTTCATTTGAGGCAGGTATTTCAGAGGTGTAGAAGATTTGGGGTATCATTGAATCCCAAAAAATGCATATTCTTGGCTCACGAAGGAAAACTTCTAGGCCATATTGTTTCAAAGGAGGGATGATTGACCCGAGAAAGAGTTGAAGCAATTCGGCGTTGCCATTGCGAGTCATAAGAGAAGGCTCTTCAAAGCTTCTTGGGAAGGATCAATTTTGTCCACAGGTTTGTTCCAAACTTTGCAGCTCTCGTAAAGCCAATAACGCTGATGTTGAAGAAGAGCATGGCATTTAAGTGGACATCTGAAGGCAAGGCAAGTTTTGAGGCAATAAAAGAGGCTATATCTCAAGCTCGACTCTCGTCAATCAGACTTCTCAAGGACTTCATCTTTATATGCCTTTGGTGGTGGAGACACAATTTCTGCAATCCTGGTACAACAAAACAAAGAAGGATTAGAACAACCAGTTGCTTTCTTCAGTCAAGGCTTGGAGGAATACGAAACTAGGTACTCTTTCATTGAAAAACATGTCCTTGCGGTGATGATCGGGAGCTTAAAGAAATTCAAGCACCTAGTCTCGAACAACAAGATCAATTGTTGGTCTCTCATGCGGGAGTCAAGGACTTCCTTCTAAACAAGGATCTGAATGAGAAACGTGCAGGATGGATCACTCGTGTCATGGAATATGACATCGAAATTAAGGTCACTAAGCTAGTACGTGGAAAGGACTATGTGAACAACTAGCTTTGAGTCGGAAAGTTGAAGCTAGGTGATGAAAAAGAGGCTTTGTCTTGGTACTACGGGATGGTCAAGAACAAGAAAATGATGATGTGCCCACTCCTTGTTGGACTCAGAATATGATACACTTCCTACAGGTAGGCCTATGCCCTCCAGAAATGAGCAAAGCAAAGAGGAGATACTTTAGATTACAAGCCATTCCATATGTGCTTGTTGATGGTGTTTTGTTTAAAAAGACATCAATGGAGTTCTATTGAGGTGCATTGGGACAGGTCAAATTGAGAGGGTGTTACGAGATTTTCATGATGGAGATTCGGAGGACATTTTTCCCCATGAGTAATGACTCTCAAGATAATGAAGGCAGGGTATTATTGGCCCACAGTGTTCAGTGATTGCTATACATGGATAAGAAAGTGTAAGAAATGTGCACTCTTCACGGGAAAAGAAAGACTAGCAGCACTTCCATTGCACCCAATTTTGGTTGACCAACCATTTATGCAATGGGGATTGGACTTCATCGGGGTCATCAACCCAAACTCAAGCCAAGGCCACAAGTGGATTCTCATGGCAACAGACTATTTCACCAAGTGGACCAAAGCGGTAGCGCTCAAAGAAGCAAATGAGTCTAACATACTAGACTTTTATGAAGGAATAGTGACCAGGTTCGGTGTGCCGGCCACTATCATATCGAGATTGCATTGGCATTCATAGGTTCAAGATTATAGAATGGGCTATCAAGAATGGAATCTATTTGAGCACCTCTTCAAATTATTACCCCGAGGGTAATGGACGAGCGAGAGTCCACGAACAAGAATTTGCTAAGAATCATCGAGAAGGACTCGGATGAAAACCAAAGGACATGGCATACCAAGCTAAAATCAGCATTATGGGGTGAGGATAACACGCCAAAGAGGTCTATTGGTAATTCTCCCTACAAGTTGGTCTATGGGAAAGAGCGTGTGCCTATATCATTAGAATTTGAGCATTGGAGCTCATGAAGCGGTTGGAGTTATGCGAGTTCGAACCAATGGAGGCCAGGTATGCAGAGTTGATGGAATTGGAAGAAATCAGAGAACATGCAATTTAGATGATTGAAAAGGATCAGGCCTTAGTAAAAAGATGGTTTGATAAGAAGGCAAGAGCAAGGACCTTCCAGGAAGGGGACCTAGTTCTGAAATGGGATGCAGATCGGGAAAAACCAGGAAGGCATTCCAAGTTTGATGCCATTTGGAGTGGCCCCTACATGGTCACGGGATGTAAAAGTAGTAATGCCTTCCAATTGTCTACATTGGATGGAGAAGAACTCGATTCGGTTAACGGAATCTATCTTAAACATTGCTACTAAAAGGAAAAGGTTTACCCTTGTAAATATTAGCCTAGATTTCAATTCCTCTAAGTGCGTATGCACATTGTCTTGTTGTAGTTAGGTTTCAATTTCCCTAAGTGCTTGGCACAGGTTTTGTTGCTCTCAGGTTGTTTTCTACTAGTTCGAGTGCTTTGTCGAGAGAAGGAGTTCTGACATCAGGCTCGGGATCAGGTATCAGGTTGGTTTCAGGTATTGCTTATGACTCCATGCCCAATGGATTGCTAAAAGGCCACTGATCTTCTACCTAGCAGGCAGGTGATCCCATTGAGTCACCAAATTGTTGTATATATCTTTCCCCGGGTAGATATAGACAAAGCGGAAGAATATGGAAATCAAAGAAACTCGAGAGCATTTATTGATATTTATTTATTGTGCATGAAAAGATGTCGACATGAAAAAAAGGCATAGGTAAAGGCGCTGACAAAAATGGTGTCGACATGAAAATATATGCGCGAGGCGCGAGTTAAGGGCGCATGAAAATGGATGTCGACATGAAAATGGATGCGCCAAGGTGCAGGTTAAGGGTGCATGAAAATGGATGTCGACATGAAAATAGATGCACCAAGGCGCAGGTAAAGGGCGCATGAAAATGGATGTCGACATGAAAATATATGAGCAAGGCGCATGAAAAATGCGCATGAAAATGGATGTCGACATAAAGCGCATGAAATATGCGACATGAAAAATATGCCAGGCGCGAGTTAAGGCGCATGAAAATGGATGTCGACATGAAAAATATATGCGCAAGCGCGAGTTAAGGCGCATGAAAATGGATGTCGACATGAAAAAATGTGTGCCTTGGTGCACATAAGGGTATGTCGACATAAAGATGGATGCGCCTTGGCGCACCTTCGGAGAGGCTGACATTTTGCAGTCTTTGACGGGAAGCGAGACCACAGCACGAGATATTCAAATGGCCATAACTTTTCACAAGGAGCTCGGATTCATGCAAGGTTGGACTTTTCGGAAAGCTTACGAGGTCCTCTATCCAACTATGATTGGATATCTTTAATTGGGTGAGAAAAATTCTTAAAAATTCAAAATACAGTTCGCCACTTTTTGGGTTTCTAGGGTCCTCACCTACCACCATAATGAGATGAATTAAATGCAACCTGGAGGTGGTTGGGGTAGATTTGGATTTCCTCTCTCTTCCCTCTCTCATTCTTCCTATAAATTGTAAGGAGGGGCTTCTTTCTAAAGGTTGGACATTCTTGTTTTGCCCCTCCCTTCTTCTCTTTGGCAGGTGAATTTGTGGAGTTCAAACCTCCCATTTAAAACTGTAATGCAAATTTGCCTCTTGGCATTTTGTAGTGTATTGTATCAATCTTTGGAGAAAATAATGCATGTATATGGATGATTCTCAACCCTCTCTGTGTTTATTTGCATCCTCTGATCTTTCACTACAAATTTGGTTATCTTTGCATGATCTTGCATTGCATTTTAATGGTTTGTGTTTATTGGCAAGACAGGTGTTCTTCATTCCTCGGTGCATCACCTTTGTTAGTTTAGGTTTTATTTTTATGCATCTTCTTACCCTGTCTCCTTGGAAAGTTAGTTTAGGTTTTTGAGTAAACCCTCTGCATTTTTACGTGTGCATAAACCTCCCAAAGATTGTAAATGTGTAATCTATAGCTGGAAATTAAGAAGGGAAATTACAATGCAACTTAAGTTAGATACTATTGAGAAATATGTAGGAAAGATATATGAAAAGAGAAGTTGTGAAGAATGTTGCCAAATATAAAATTGCCGATGACTTTTTACATATTAGGTATGAAAAATAACTTGAGGAGAATAATATAAATGAAAGAATAGTTACATATAATGGAGGGAAAATTACCTCTCAATTCAACAAGGTTATTAAAACTAGTCTTTTAGGTAAAAGCAGTTCATTCAACTAGCTATTGTTTTTCACATTCTAAAAGAGATTGTCCTATAACAATTTTCCTAAACAAAATAAGATGTTTTCTTTTCTTCGCCCAAAATTTCCTCATTCTCTCTGGTTTGAAATTAGTGGTTGGGATTGGGAAACATGCATAGCTATGGTTGAGAAAGAATACTTTAAAGAGAAACTTAACTTTTCGTGATACATGCCTTTTGTCTAATGATGAGGTTATAACATAAAAGCATACATCTTGGGTCTATATACCTATTTATACCATTGAGAATTATGTGAGACAACCTCACTTACTTAATTTTCATAAGATGAGAGAGAAATCCAATGCTGAAAACCTTTGTGAATTGGTGATAAGAAGTTTGAAGGAGATTGATGGCATGGATGATGCTACAATTGCATCAAATTTGATATGTGTGGGGCAGATGGGGCATCTTTAATACAAGATCATTGTAATGTTATTTGTGTAATACTCTAAACATCTCATTTCTCATATGTGATTATGATTCATTTATGGCTCATAAAATGAATCTAACATACAAAATAGTCAACAAATTTAAACTTGTAGAAAAAGTTGAAGAAATTATTCAAGAAGTGCATGTTTATTTCTATTGTAGTCCTAAAAGGTTCATGGAATTCCAAATTTTTGCAGAAGGACTGAAAAAATGGGCATAAACTATTAAAATATGTTGACACTAGGTGGATCTCATTGTATCAACTGGTTCTAGGGTGTACGATGAGTATCAATCCTTATTGGGAGTAATGTGGCTAGAATCGCATGGAAGTGGACAAGGATCAAGATTTGATACATCGTTTGGTGATATAAAAATATTTCTGATTTTGTGTGGTCTCCTTTCCCATGTTGGATGAAATTCATCGTTTAATTAAATAATCCCAAGAAATAAATATCTATATTGTTAATTTTTCTAGTTTGAGGAAACACGTTTTTCTAGCAATAGAATATTTGTTTATTAATGAAACCTATTTTTCACGTCCAAATTTTGATGGTTGGAATAATTTGATAAAGATTTAAAATAAAAGAATATTTCCAAATTTTAACTTTTTGGGGAAGTATGTGCTTCTGTACGTGGATATGAGATACCAATGCACTTATTTCAAGTAGTAACCGATAAGGTTGAGAAGGTAAATGTCACAGGGACACTCTTTGATAACATTGTATCATCAACAAGGGTAAGGTTAAGAGAAATTACAGTTTCCCTACTATAATAAATAAGGGAAAATTTTAGTAGGGATGTTTTACTTGAAGCAATGGCTTTAGTAAATCCCACCTATTGGAATAATGTCCAAAATGAAAGATTTTTACAGGAAGACTACCACAAGAGATTGACTACATTGATTCAACATTTTTGTAAGCATGTTAATATCAATGGAATGAATATTCTATGTATTTTAAGTAAGAAAAGTTTTATTGATCAATCCCATGAATTCACCTCTATCAATTCAAATGTTTGGATAATCCCTTAGAGTGTGGAGTAATAAACTAGCTATGGAAAAAAATTGGGTTAAGTACTATTTTGTAGCAAACCATGTCCATTTTTTCTCATTGGCTGAGCTATGTAAAATAATGATTTTGGGTTCAATTGAAGATGAGATAATTTTTAGTTCCTTGACCTTTATAAAGTCAAAATTGTGAAACAAGCTTGACAAAAATTTGGAAAACTATTTGAGAATTTACACATCACGGTACAAAGTGGATAAATTTCCCTATGATAGGGATTTGAAAATATGGAATTCAATTAATGAAAGGAGAGGGGCTGATAACAAATCCATAAATATAGTGAGCGATTCTATTACAACAGTTAATTATCAACGAAGTGAGATTCAAAGAACTAGTCAAGAAAATGATAGAGATGATCCACCATCAATACATTAGAAGCTTCCATTTATGGATATCACATGATATAGATGTTCATATAATATATTCAAATATTCGAGTACATTGTTCTAATAATATCTTTTTCCTTATTTGTATTTTTTTAAAAAACATAGTGTTGATTTGTAGTCTTTAGAATGAAACTTGAAATACATTGCATTGATTTGTAGTCTTTAGAATAGAAATACATTGTTTAAAAAACACTTATGTTTCTCATACACCTACAAATAATTAACATAAAAGGTTTGTTAGTTTTTTTGAACCACTATGTATTGAAATGAAAAATAACATTATTCCTCATTCAACTTTCTTGAGACATGCCTTATATGAAAAAAATTGAAAAGTGCAACAAATGGAACAATTTTCAAAATTAAATTACTCTTAATTATCTCATCCTTTGTAACATGTTCCACTCTTCATCTGTTGGAATTACAATTTTTGTAAATCAGAGTGACTAACATGTAACTTTGTTAGTAATTCATAACTGAGAGTGGATCTTTCCTTTATTGTTGTATGTAAACTTATTGACAAGGTTATCAATGGTTTAACAAAGCTAAAAAATTTGTCTCATCTACCTTCTCAAGAATTTGATTCTTCTCTTGCATCATTTTTTATTTCATGTTCTTATGGAATGCATCATTCTTAATGAATTGGTGTGTTTTGTCAAAAGCCATAAGAAACCAATCTTTTTGAAATCTTGTACCTTTCCATGCAAATTTTGTAACATTGTTTTACACTTATTCAAAAATATATTTTTAGCTAGCATCACACACTTCAAATGATATATGATACCTTTTTTGAGGAATCAATCTAGTTTTGAATTCCTTTGGATTACGATTCTGTGTCACTAAATTTGTATGTAGCTTCTTAAATTTTCCTTGTTTTATCCTCTCTTGAATCCATCATTTTCTACTATCAGTCATGAATTCAAACAATCTAATCAAATCATCAATTTTTTGGTTTATTTCCCCCCAAACATTATCCATCATATTAATCACTTCCTTTTATAAAATTTAGATAGTTTGGTGTTGGAAGATTATATTTCCTTTTGTGCTTTCGCCACTCTTATTGCAATATTTCATTTTTTCTCTCTTCCTTCTACAATCTATCCTTGAATCTCTCTTCCTCTAGGATATGTTCCCATTTTTTGGCCTTTTCTTTCTCTGCCTTTAGAACCTCTTGCAATTCTCCCAATTTTGTTCTAATCTATTATTCTTACTTTTCATTTTCCTATAAAATTTTCTTCACTTCTTCCAGTTCACTGTGCTGTTCATTTGTGGAGATTGTAGTCATAGAGGCAGATGATTTCATCATCTTCTCTAACTCACCATTCTTATTAATTGGCACTTTTTGTTTTCTTTCTCATTTTCCAAGTCTACCTCTAACTTTCAAATTTTATTATTCAACTTATTGTTATCTATATCTGCCTTTAGAAATGTTGTGTATACCACATCATTTTTCCTTTTTGATACATTTATTTTGTTACAAGTTTTCATTCCGGTAAAATCCATTTTAAGGGTGGTTACATCGTAGTCACTAAAAACAATTTTATTATCTAGTTTTACGACTTTGGGAAAAGCATACATGTATTCCATGGTATCTATGTTTGGGTTATATGTAGGAAATACCATAATTTTGAAAGGATCTGAAGTTACAGTAGCATGTAGCATTTACTCCTTGTTTCTTGTATCTTTTTCGATTTGTGGGAAAATTATCTTGGTGATCAAAAGATGGGATGTTTAGAGGTATGAAATACTTGAATGGAGGAGAAATAATTGAATTTTGTGGGAATTTCCTTATGGTTAGCAATTTTTAAGGGTTATAACAACCTTCTATAATTAGTATCCTTGAGGAAATGTTACCATGCACAAGATTAACTATAATTGTCTCTATTTTTAATATCTTCTCGAGGTCCTTGTTGGGAAAGTATGAATTGTCTGAATTGGCCTCTTTAGAATAATATTTTGATGCGGTACTTTTTGAAAACTACTACAACCACCAACAATAGTAACACTAATAAATTCATTACCAACTCCTCCTCTTGAATTTTCAACCTATGGCTAAAATTTTTCTAAGGATTTGACTCCAAAGAAAAATGCATTAGATTACCACTTGTTGTATGCAGTGAAACTTTCTCCCAACTCCAAGGCCTAACTTATAAAAAAAAATTCTATGATGTACCTCTGGTGGAAGAAAAATGATTTTTCCTATTGAACCCAAACCACCACCACTAAAACCCATATTTTCAGCTATAATTGCCCCTATAGTATATGTTTGTTTCATGCTTTCATTCAAACTTGGTTTATATGAGTTATCATCCCAAAGAGGGGAGATTTTGTAATTCCTCCTTAGATTCGGTCTGATCATCACTACCTACCTCTGTGATACATTCCATAATCTACTAAAAATACATATTATGGAATATAATCATACTCTAAAACAACTTTTGGATTGCCTAGGTCCCTGCCTCATAGACCAAAAGGAAGTTATTTTTGACCTTGTCCAATTTTTATCTCATGCAAAACAACATCTAGATGCTTTCACATGTTTTAGAAGAGAAATTTTTATCATATTTTGCATAAAAATTGTCATATTGAAATGCCTCTACCTCTTTTTGTGGATGCAATCCCAAAATTTTTGTTGACAACTCTTGAAAACTAATTCCTTTCTCAATAAAAATTTCATCCATTACTTCTTTATATCATCAAAAGAGTTCTTGTTTTTCAATTTTTATAGCATGGGTTTACTTTCATGTTGAATGTTAGTGGTAGAGTTCTATTTCTCCACTACCCTTTCTTTAATCACCTCACATGGGTCATACAGCCAGTGAGATTCAACATCAAACTTACAAATTTGTAAAATTTCATGTTCCACACTGAATGCTTTTCTCTCAAATGTGAACCCTCCACATGAAAATGGTAAGGAAGGAAATATGCTCCTCTTTTGCTAAGTAACAAAATATAGTTTATATGTGCTTTCCATCTACCATATATATTCCAAGGAAAAAACCCTCTCTATCACATGTATTGGAAATTTATAAGGTTTTACTCTTGATCCATAAAACCTTAACACAATATATTCCTCCATGAAGTACCAATTAACTAATTGTTTTTCTAATACCAATTGAATGTAATCTCTAAATGTCATAGGAAATATAGGCATTGTACTTTTGGTTGGCCCTCAACATCATTGTAGGCCTGAATTTCAAGCTTGTTTCTCACAAACTATTCAACAAATTATCATTTAAATAAATAGCACAAGTAGGTAGAGAACCTAAATATTGTTTAGAATTTTTTATGCATAGATTATGCAATGTTCTCAACAAATCTATATGCAAATGGTGGAGAAACAAAATGGATATTATATACCATTTTGAGGAGGGTTACATCCACTTGTTCATCGATATCGAATCCACGGTAAAATGGTAGCATAAAAATGGTATCCCTAACCCATAGTTTAAACATCATAACTATATAGGAGGCTTCCCTTTTGCACCATTCCATAAATTTCTATGTTTGTTAAAAAATCATCTTTGGCATTTTGAGTGGTGGCATGATAATGGTTAGCAATTTTTCTAGGTTTTTTGACGGTTGTTAATTCTTTACTTTCAAACCCTAACAAATGGCCAAGATGTACCTCCCTAATGGACATCATTTCTTCTCTGGTGTCATTTGCAAAAATTACTTTTTTCCCCATCATAAATTTAGGCACTGAGAGAATGACAAATTTAAGGCGGAGTAAAATCTTATGGAGCATCATACGTCCCAACGCAACCCCCATGCTATCCAACCTAATGGATTCAAATGATTATTTGCACTTTCCTTATTCTTAGAAAAGTATCTAAGTTGTGAGGTTCTTTTTCCAATTACATGATCATAAATATCATGATATTCATTAGTTAAACCAGGGGTTTTAAGCAAGTTTGGCATATGGGATTGGGGTTTTATTTTGGGCTCTTGTTGAAGTAGACATGCTTAGAATTTTGGATTCTAGAAACCCTAAACCCTAATTTGTAAACCCTTATATTAAAATATTTCAAATTGAAGGCTTATAAAAAGATAATATTTAAAAAATCAAATGCAGGATGACACTTACTCGGAAAAATTAATATTTATAGTCTTATAGAGTCCATAAATTTTATGAATCTATTTATCCTTGATTAAGTATGCCTTCCATAATGTAATGGAAATTAAATATCACCTCGCAAGTAGTAGCACATCATTATAAATGATTATGCCTATCATTATAGACATCAAATTTAGTCTCTTTTAAAATTCTTTCGGTGGAAGACCATTGTCACTTCACTAGAACTATTCCAAACACTTCCATTAAAAATGTGTGAGTTCAGGCCTTCATCTCATAATATATCCTATGTCATTGATCTTAATATATCGAATGATGCAAAATATTTAAAATAATTTAATAAAATCATACTTCGCATCACATATCCATATGCATCTTAGTATCTCTATGTGGTAAGGGCACACGTGGAAGCATTATGATGTCGAAAAAGAGTCAAATTCATTTTTATGCCAAATATTTAATTAACCCTTGGATTAATTTGGAATCTAGATAACTTATTTATAATGGACTTAGGTGGATCTTGTTTAAAATCCCATAGAACAAATCCATATTTGGAATCCACTAAACCTTTATAAGGCCCTCCAAATTTAAAAATACTTGCCTAAACCTTTTTATAAGCCACAGTGAATAAGGAGTGGCCAAGTATCACCCATTCTGGGAATCTAAGCGTAAAGGTATGAAAAAGAGGCCATGATTCCCAGAATTAAATATCAGATGGACACGTCGTAGGATTTTAGGCCTCCTCAAGGAAAAGGAATTTTGTGGACTCCAAGCCCGTGGAATGAACTAATTCAATAAAGTTTCGTGTCTGCGGTGCTGGTGAGGTGAGGCGAGAATGGCATTCGAGGGAACACATGGAAAAGGAAATATCAATGACTAATTAGAAGCTATCATGTGTCATTCTCATGTTCCTCCTGATCTATAAAATTTCAAATGACCATAACTTTCCTCTCTTTACTCCAAATCTTGCAAAATTGGTCTTTGTCTTCATTCTTTCTCTTCTTTTCCTCTCAACCCTCAGTTGCAATATAAAATTAGGTTCGTTTGGTCTTCATCTTCCCATGGTCTCTTCCAAACTAATTCAACTTGGTCTTCATATTCTTTGACTTCTTCTTCACCATTTAGGATCTTCACAAGCTATTTTTCTGCTTGTCTATAGTTTTCTTCATCTTCAAATAGGTCTGAGTTTTCTTATTTGGGATTCCATCATAATTTCTTGCCAAATCAGCTCTTCATCTATTGTACATTCTCCATCTTCTTCATCTCTTCTTTTATATTTAGGTTTCTTGTATTTTATTTCTTCTTTCATGACAATGTTGTGAAATTGATTGCACTAATTCCACTGGCCTGTCTGAGAAAAAGACACATCCTTTAAACTTTCTTCTCATGCGGGAATCGATACCCTTTTTTATTCCATGTTTCCTTTACAATGATCTTGTGGTCACTCTACGACCTCTTAAACCTCTTAATACACTTCTCGACCATCTTCTCATTTAACAAAGGCTTTGTCATTGACATATTTTCTTGGATTCATTTTATTTCTTCTAATGCTTGCCACTCCTCGGTTGTAGAGTGGTATTCAGGGGCGTAGGTTTCAAATTAAATCTCAATGAACAATTATAAGCTATCACATGGCATTTTCTTGTTCCTCCTAATATTTAAAATTTCAAATGACCATAACTTTCACTCTACTACTCCAAATATTGAAAAATTGGTCTCATTGGAGAGGTCTCCTCAAGCCCTTTAATTTTGCATCATCATATTTAGAAATTAATGAGGTTAGGTGGGAAAAAATGGTAAAAAATCATATAAATTAACATGACTTAGATATGAAAAGACAATAAATATCTATGGGAATATGTGGAGAATTAGGAAAAATGACATATTAAATCTACATCAGTTGTAAAATCCATGAGTACTAGTAGGCAGTAGCTTGAAATCAAGTCATATAATGATTATAATTTATGATTTATGAGTGGCCCATGGGTTAATAAATAGAATATGGTGTCACACATTTTTCATTAATGTAGCTTCCCATGAATATAATTAATATTGGCTCAAATATAATTTTTTATCATTACACTTTTCAATTTTTATAGTTCACATGAACGTTGAATACACTTTTCTATTTTTTCACAGTTCACACAAATTTGAATTAAATGCATTAGTGTTTTGATATTGTAGTCATGGTGAATTATATATAAGGACAAGTTAGAACTGGTATAATTCAAAAGTTGTATAAGCATGCCAATTTGAGCTCTCTCTGTCTTTTCTCATCTTGTTTAGAGTTTCTCATTAAAATTTGTTATTTTTGTTTACCCAGTGACCCATTATGGATTACATTCCAAGGATCTTATTGCACAAAATATTTTATGCTAGTGATGTTGAATTAGAATTTTTCAATCATGTCTTAACCTTTCCTAATCCCATGGAGTCAGTGGAGGATTTTTCTTCTATTGATAATGTCATTTTGGTTTTTTTGTTAGGCTAGCTAGTATTACCCCTATCTTTCAAATGTATCAATTCCTCATTCAGAATATTTTTCCTAAAGGATATTTTACTTCCAAGGATGACCTTGTCCTAAATCCTATATGGAAAAACTTCCACCAAAAGGTTATGGGGTAGGAGGTGCACTCACGACATAAATTCTTTGGAAAAATTCACTTCCGAGTTGTCGAAGAAAGTAGGAATATTGGAGTGAAAGGTGTGCAAGGTCTTCAAAAAGAGGCTGTGAGAGTGTAAATGTGCTCAAGGAGAACTCTAAGTCTCGATTTTTGGGGGAAAGGGGAAGAAAAACCTTACCCTATGGTGGAAAATGATGCAAGACTGGCTGGCCACTTCTAAAGGGAAGGATGAGATTATAAAGGTTTTGAATGGCCCTCCTCTATCCTGGAATATTTTGATTAAACCAGGATGTCTATATCTTTCATCATTCAAATTTTGTAATTATTTCAGCCCATGGACAATTACAAGGAATTTCATGAAAGGAAGGATATACTAGTGTATGGATTTTCACTAGTCTCGGGTTCTATTGCTCGTATGAACCTGTGAGAAATAATAGTCTTGTATATTCATATAGTGTATATTTTTTTTTCATTTTGTATTTTTTATGTATAGGTATTGTTTCCTCCTACAAGATGTCTTGTGTAAATTTAGGTAGTACAATTATATGGCTTTTAATTTTAATTTGATGTGTGTGTGTATATATAAGTTTTGAGGGTAATGACCCCAATACATCCCTCTTCTATTGTGCAACAAAAAAAGTTGTTAGTAACATGTGAAACACTGAAACAATAGCTTGGTTCATATCTCGGTCTCTATTAGATCCTTTCTTGTTGTTACTGTTTATTTTTGTGACTAACATTTTGTTATTAATAGAAACATTCTCAATTTTAAAAAAACATTAAAAATACTCTTTTTTCTTGTCAATATTTGTCAAAGATGATTTATAACTTTCACTGGAGATAAAATTTGACAGAGGGTATTCGCCAAACTATTTTTAGGATATTTTCCATTCGATCTGCAACTTTTTTATATTTTTACCATTTTTATCAACACTAAAAAACTAGATACATGGACATTCACCAAAACTATGAAACCGATTCTGAGGACATTTACCATGATTTATATAATAATTTTCAAGGGTTCATTAAAATTTTCCCCGAGGTCAACATGTTCATTAGGGCCATGAATATAGACTCGGCTAGGGTAGTTAGGATTTTATCTCCTCTAACCTTGGAGAAGGAAGTGGATAAGGCTTAATTAGCAGAGGAGAATAAGATTATGGCTTAAGAGTCTCGGGATATGGTTATGAGTAAGTTTCAGGAGAATATTCATACTCTTCGAGGATCACGAGTCATGAGGCTCTACTCCAACTTTGAGAGGGAGGTTTTTAACCACTTAGTCAACTCCAAGACCCCCTCCACACCCACAAAAGCACTCACAACACCATGCTTCTCGGTAGTAAATGTCTAGCCTATCTCAAGATAGATAGAGAGGTAGGGTGCGAGGTGGTCATATTATGGGAAGAGATCGGAGACACTGGTAGTTAGCATATTTTCCACCTCATTCATAGTAGTTCACCGGGAAAGGAATGGCGGGGTTAGTTCACCAAAGTATAAGAGGAACTCTTACGCAGAGAGATACACCTAGATGTTTTATTTGTGGATATCATTATCAATATGCTCATTTATTTTCATAAAACCCTCATTTTCTTATAGGTAAAAGGATCCTACTTCCAAGTAGATAGTAGCGAGATGTAGGGTGTGCTCACCATGTCTATGTTGTAGTGGAGAACCATCAGACTGAGCACCAGGCTATGGTCATTGAGACTATGGGTATGATCAAAGGTACATCAATTAATGTTTTCTTTGATTAAGATGATTCTAATTATTTCATATCACCTTATTTAAAGGATCATTATAGGTTGGTGGCCTCCAAACAAACCGATAGATGACATGTAGTGTTGGTCACTTGGGTTAAGTTCATAATATATACCTATGTTATAAGTTGTATCCTTGATCTTAGAGTATTCTCCACTATCATAGACCTCTATTTTTGTTGGGATCCTATGAGGTTATTCTAGGTATGCATTGGCTTGATGTCCATTAGGCCAAGATTGATTGTTGGAACAAGATTATAGAGTGTTTTTATGTCTTAGGTGCTTACAGTAGTGATTTATGGGGTTCAAAGACTAGTTTTGTTGCATTTGATCTCTACCATGCAGCTCAAGCGGATCATGTGCAAGGGTTGTCGGATATTTTCTATCATGATCAATGATAGGACCGAGGAGACTCCAACAATATCACCACTTAATCGGTATCCTATTTTGAGGGGTTTTGTTGATATTTTTCAAGTGAGATTCATAGTATTCCACCACATCAAGAGGTGGACTTCACGATTGACCTTATATTAGGTTATTATTTTGTTTTATGTACACCTTATAGGGTTAATGCTCTTGAGATTCATGAGCTCAAGATTTAGTTCGAGGAGTTCTTATAGAAGGGCCTTGTCTAAACAAGGAGGTGCACCAATGGTTCTTGTGAAGAAATACTAATCCCTTTGTCTGTGTGTCAATTTCATACAACTAAATAAGGTAACGGTAAAAAATTGTTATCCCCTTCCTCGGATAGATGATTGTTTAATCATATGTGGGGATCTAGAGTGTTCTCTAAGATTGATCTTAAGTCGGGATATCATCACCTCAATCTAAATTTTAGTGGCTAATATTCATTAATTAATGAATATTTGGGTTTTTTTAATTTGGATTTGGCTAATTTTGAGGTGGTAGGTCACTTGATATTTCACCTAAATTTCTAAGTACAAGTTAATTTTTTGGGTGATTCACCTAGAATTTACAAAGACAATAGCCAAATTTTTATAGTCAAATTACCTTTATTGTATGCACAAAATCTAATTTTACTATGGACTAATAGTATAATGTTACCAACTAGTAGCATGATTCTACCACTGTAGCATAATTCTATCAGTTACAAGTTTCTATCGAACAACAACATTACCTTTTCAATTCGTGGCATTCACAAAGATTTCAAAATTAATTTTTATAAATTTTCCAAATAGTACCTATGTTTTATTTTTAGGGGGTCTTAAAATTTTCCCGGCATCACCTTCAATCGTAGAGGTGGATATTCATAAGACATATTTTCAAATTCAATATAGGCACTACGAGTTCATAGTGGTTCCTTCGAATTGAATAATGTGTTTATGAGCCTTGTGAATGGGGTTTTCGGGACCTTTTTGGATAGGTTTTTCCTTGTTTTCTTGGATGATATTGGATTTATTCATGCTCGGTTGAGGAGCACTAGGAGCATTTGAGGTAGGTATTTTAATTTTTGAGGGAGTACAAGATTTTCAGGAATTTGGAGAAGTATTCCTTCTTTCAGATCGAGATACTGATACTTGGGATCACATCATTACATATGAGGTTATCTCAATAGATCCCTTTATTTTTTTCTATCATTGATTATTCATCCCCACCTTAGTGATGAGAGGTTAGGAGTTTCATTGGGTTAGTTAGATATTATCACATCTTTGTACATGATTTATTTAGACTCGATAATCCTATTACTTCACTTCAACTCAAATGGTAGAAGTTCATTTGGTTAGAGAAGTGTGAGAAAGCATTTCGATTATTCAAGGATATTTTGATGTTTGTACCTATCCTTTTAGTCTGAAATCCTCTGTCGGATTTATTGGTTTGCATGAGATGCTTTGATAGAGGGACTTGGGGGTGGTTCTCATGCAAGAGAATTGTATCATTGTTTTTAAATACCACAAGCTCAAGGATTACAAACTCAATTACCCTACCCACAATCTTAAGCTTTCAGTAGTGGTATATGTCTTAGTCTATTAGAGACACTTCCTTTTAGCTAGGCTATTTTTTTAGGAGAAATCATTTGATTTTACAACACATCTTTTTGTAGCCAAATCTCAATTACGAGTAACGATGTTGGATGGAGCTCTTTCACAAGTATGATATGGACATTTAGTATATAAAGGGAAAGGAAATTTTAGTCGCAGATGCTCTAAGTAGATAGTGGCATGAGATTGTTTCCTTGACCTTGCCATCAACCCTGTTTGGAAGGGTATTTTAGCATCTTGGGTAATAAATTCTATAAGGGTTCTAGATGCGTGGTGGAGTCATAGAGGCCCATAGAAGGTAAATATGTTGGTTTTTATTTAAATTTGGATGGTATTATCTTATATTAGAGGTGCATCTACGTGCCTAGATTATTATACTTGCACATATTTGTTCTTTCTTTGGTGCATTGAGCTACTTACACAAAGACATCCTAGGTTTAAGAAGATGCATGGAAAATCAAGATAGTTATACTTTTGGACGGGGTTACGTTGTGACATTACATATTTAGTATCCCATTGTCTCGAGTTTTAGAGCATGAAGGCCTAGCATTCCCACCCCATATGCCTTATCTACCCACTTGACATTCCGTATTGGAAGTGGGATGTGGTTTATATGGATTTATAGTTGCTCTTTCTACTTCATCATGTCATCATGATGCCATTATGGTGATGGTGGAAAAGTTGAGAAACCTTTCCCACTTTTATCCAAAAATGTCACTTAAAATGATGTTCACCATATGTGTGATCATGAAACCATCTATAATTCAGAATTTTGGTCATTGTTTCAGTCATATTTGGGAACTACGATCAATTTGATCTCAAGGTGTCACCCTCGAGATAGATGGACATGACAGATAGGGTGAAACAAGTTCTTGAGGATATACTTCATGTGTACGTCATGGACTAGTAGAAGATGTATTATAAATACTTATACCTTGTTGAGTTTACATATAAAAACAACTTCCATAGTTCTATTGGTATGGTGCCTTACCAGGATTTATATGGGAGACCTTGCAAGAGGCCTTTAAGATGGGAAAAATTAGATTACAAGATTGTTCTTGTCTCGTCTTATCTTCCGGACATGGGACAGTAAGTTATCCTCATTAGAAAGTGTTTGGAATAGATTTATACATGCCATAAGGTGTATGATGACATGAAGAGTGTTGAGTGTCACTTCGAGTGGGTGATAAGGTCTTTTTAAGAGTCCGTCTACACAATATTCCAATCCGTTATGGAAAGGAATTTATGTTATCCCCTCATTTTTTTGTACCTTTTGATAATTTTGATCATGTTACATACCACTTAGGCCTTGCACCATGCCTATCCCATTCGATGATGTGTTCCATATTTTGGTGTTGTGGAAGCATGTACGACACTTCTCATGTTTTGTATTTATCGGACTTGTAGGTGGAGGCCAAAGGAAAATGGACATTAGATCTGTGCATATTATAGAGCATAGAAGGTTGGCCCTTGGAGGGAAATACTAGGACTAGGTTAGGTTTAGTGGGATTGATATGATGATACAACAACTACCAGGAGGATGTAACACCTTTGAGGGCATGATATCCTTACATTTTTCGGTGACTTCGTGGAGGAAGTCAATTTATAGGAGATGGGGATGTAGTGCATATCTCTTTTTCATTTCCATTTTTAATATGTTGACTCATTGTATCATTATTTTATCTTGTAAAGACATTGTTACCGTGTTACTATCATTTTGGTGCAGATATTATATGACATGGATTTATATTAGCATTAGGGTGTTAGCTCGTTTTCGACGGAGTTATTAGTGGGGCATATGATGTTGATTTTATTGATAATTTTATGAGTATTGATATGATGTTATGGTTGGATTGGATTATGATCTCATGTTTTTCTATTTGATTCATCTTGGATGCATTTTCGTAATCTCTTCTTGCTACATTGGATGATTGATCATAGTATGATGTACTTGCCTTAGCTAGTTGTTGATCTTGTATGGATTATCATCATGATGCATGTATGTTATTATATCTTTCATTTATTGGTATTGGATAGGTATGATGTTTGACTCGAGTGTGCAGGTGATAGGTTTTATCCATGTGAGAAATGTGGGACTCATGTAGACACGCCTCTAACTAGCATGATAGGCCTTAAGGGTCTTAATTTTCTTTCCCTTGATGATTGTGGTATTTGGTTCACCTTTTTTAGACTTTGGTTTATATGTGGATTTACACTCCTATGTGCTTGTATTATCATATTCCTTTACCCATATGGTTGTGTTCACCCCTTTGATGTCTTTTCAAATTGTTAATTTTAACCCCCTTTGTATTAGTGGTTGATCTTGTTGCTTAGTGCTAACCTCTTACCATCGGTGAATTTTTTTATGGGTTATTTTTTTATGCTAATGAGGGATTTGGGGAACCTAATCTTGGATTAGGTGATCCCAAATACCCCTCCTAAATGCCACATATTTTCCAAACTCGGATTTTGGAGAGATGGCCCGTTTAGGAGATGTAGAATGCAAGCAAGGGGCTATATTCCCCTTAAAAAGAAACCCTATGTCATACCCCTATAGGTGGGTGGGATATTTTCAAGGTAAATGGAGCTCATTTTCCCATTTTTTCCTCCTTCACCCACCTTCTAATGATGGTTCTTGATTTGGGGTTTTGTTTTAGAATTTGGGAGATTTTCATGAGTGCTTGGATTTTATTTTAGTTTCTTCCTTTTGATTTTGGGGTGCAATTTTGGAAAGTTTTGGTTAGATGAATCTTTGGTGGAGGGTGACACTTTTCACCCTCCCATTTGTTTTTATATTTGCTCTCTCTATTGGATCCCTCATATTGAAGGGAATGGAGTTGTTTTAGCTCATTTTTGTGGTAGTTTTGGAGACCTTAGAAGTAAGAAGGATCCATTGGGTGGAAAATATTTTATTTTGGATATTTTATAATACTTTTGAGGTAGTATGTTTCTCCTTTTTTCTTATTGTTTGAGTATGAAATTTTGTTATTTTCATGATGAAATTGGGGTGTTTGAAATAAATGTAGTTGTTTGTGTCTGGTTTTATGTTTTTACTTCATCCACCCTTGAGGTGAGTGGATGTAGGATTATTTTGGGAAGAGGGAGGAATCCCTTTCATTCTCACCCTCATTTCTTGATGGAAAATCTTGATCGGTTATGCTTCCCCTACATTTTTTTATAGTAGGATTTGATTTCCATTTGGCTTAGAAATCACCTCCTATCTTCATTCAAGGAAACTTATAAGTTTGAAAACCCTTGATGGAGAGGGGTATGGAGTGATAAGGGGTGAAAATGGAGAGATAATGGGGAGGGCATGGAGAGATAAGTAGATTGGAGGTTTTTATTTTATAAATTCTTGGTTATTATGTTTGGAAAAATTGGGATATCTTCATCCCCTCTTCCCATGGAAAGAAGCTTGGAGCTTCTCAAAAATTTGACTACTTTTCATGTTTTGGCTTTGTTTTGCAATTGTAAGGCTTGTTTTTATGATTGCATTCCTTATCCTAGTGTTGGTTAGAGACATGTCTTCCTCTTTCCCATGGGCTTGAGAGGAGGCTAGCAAGCTCTCATTCTTCTCTTTGAGGTATGTAATGATTCCATTTAGTTGGGTGGTCAACCAAGATGTTCTAGTGGCTTTTGGGAGCTTTGTGACAAATTTGGAGCATGGATTTTAAGATATAATTATGCAGAAATTTGTAGGTTTTGATTGTTATTTTTGGAGTTAGAAAATTTATAAAATGTTGTCTCCACTTTGTAGAGGGCTTGTATACTTATATTTTAATGTTAGTTGTCTTCTTATGGTTAAGGATTTAGTTTAAGAAAAGAAACATTTACATCTACATTACGGTTGAAGTTGAAAATAGAGTATTCATATCTTATTGAGGGAAATAGTATTGTTGTTTATGTTACAAAATTATTGTAAAAAAATTCTATCTTGTTCAAAATAACATATGAATTATTGTAGATATTTACTTATACTCCTTGGGCCCTTTCTTCCAAGAAAATGGAAGTGAAATACTTAGAATAGGAAGGCATAAATATTTATTTTATTCAAACAAAAATGAAATGTGCAAGTTCTCTTATCCTTGCCAATTCGAAATGGTTTCATATATTTCCCTTCTTGAAGAAGGAATAAAAAAAAGATTGCTTACTCTTCATTGCATCTTTTTCTCGATTTCTAATTTATTTGAAAAAATATTGGAATTATAATTGTTTCATCCTTGAAAATGGATTCTTCATACTCATGTTTTTGTCTCTTAATCGATATAAATTTTTATTAGTGGTAAATGGTTTTGAAAGGGACCATACACTGATTACAAAAATCCCAAAGACCAAATAAACATGAGTAACAATATGGTTGTTTTATAGGTGGGGCCACATCCCAAAAAAAATCATATGACAACCAGATATAACAAAGAGTAGAAAAGTGTTTTTTTGATAGGTGGGGGCCAAACCCCAAAAAAAGGCCTAACTACTAGATATAACAAAGAGAAACATAGGCAGATAACAAACTCATCAAGGAGCAAAAGAATAGTTAAACTACAGCCCAACAATAACTACACAACCAATAGGAAATAGAAAAAATAAACAAAAAATCAAGACAAACCCGGTCCCTCTACTAAAGATATTTTTGAAACACTTTTTTCACGTCCTCTAGATATTTGAAAAGATTAAGAGAATTCTACATCATTGGGTTCTTGATGTTGGAGGAAAACATCTTCTTTTTTCTTTTCATCCTTTCCAAATATCTTCGGGATTCCACTAACATCACAAATTTTCTTTACCTGAATATGCAGGAACTCGAGAAAATCCTTCTGCATGATGAGGTGATTGACTTGTTTAGTGACAATATTCTCCAGTGTAGCTTCCATATCCTTTTATTTCTTACTAATCTCTACAAGATTTATCTTAATATCCATAGCAGGGGTATGTTTCCCCTTAGCACAGTGTTAAAAATAAGAGGTACTTCCTCCCTAGTGGCTGTATATTCTAGTTTTCCATGTCTTTGGTAGCGAGGGAAGGCTAGTTTGACTAATGGTCAACAAGCTTTCTGCTACATCCAAGTCTTTTCCTATAGTAGCACTTATGAGAATCCTTTTGGTAGGGGGAGATGGATACTTGAGTCTTTTAGGTTTTGGGTTGCATGGGGGGGAAGATTGGAACTTGAGGGGTTATTAGCAACCATATCATGACAGTAAAGGTGGAGAAGGAGAATTACACCTTAGTGGAGGGGAAGACCTCTCTTATGGGAGTGAACCTCTTGAATAGATCTCTCAAGAGATTGAAGAATGTAATAAGAAAGGATAACTCGAGGAGATCTTCTGAAATGATTCAAAAGAACCAAATGGTGAAGGGGAAGAGTAGAAAAATAACCTTCAAGGGTAACATACCTAACCACCATATGAGAAACTTCATCATAGGGGGCTGGAATGGATTAATAAATGATACATGTTTTCCAATCTTCACTTCTTCAAAGCCCTGTAGAAATTTCTTCTCTTCGGATCATTATCAATCTTTTCCTATAGAACTTAGTACCATCAGAGCCTAAACTAGTAACAAATGATATAAAATTCTCTTTGATTGGGAAATATTGGCCTTTGTAATTAAAGACCATGTTTTTACAATGCTTGGAAAATAGGATGGTGATGTGCTTATTAGAACCCTTAATCGTATGTATGAAAAGTATTAAAACCATCAAAATCTAGTGCTTTCAGAGCTCTACATTGGCTTGCCAAACCAGATCAAAAATTAGTTCAATCTTGCATGGAGGTCCCCCATGATGATAAGATGTGAGACACTAGATAATAATGGATTTCTAGGAAGAAATCGGGAGCCAAGAAGTGAGAAAGCCACATAGAGAAAAATCCAAAGTAAAAGTGGAAAAATACTTGAATTATCTATTGAGTGAAAGGGCCTCTCAAACATGCGGGATAGTCATGCTAGCGAGAGGAAATTTTCCCACAATTGTAGTTTGTACTATCTGTGGGGACTATTGTCAAAGGCGTCCTTGAGAATAATCTCATTTTCAATCTTTCGCATTTCGGCATTACCGACCCAAAAATTATAATGATTTCTAATCACCCCAATGTTAGCAAAGGATTCTACCATTTTATTGCCCTCTCTATATGTATGGCAGATGCTAACATTAACAAAATCATTACAAATATTTTTAGCCTCATGGATGAAGTCCTTAATAGTCCAACTAGGGGGGTTTCTACCATTAAGGTGATTAATGATATTAAGAGAGTCTCCTTTAACTATGAGCTTGGATATTTTATGCTTTTTAGCTTCTCTTAGTCCCCATAATGCAGCTAGATCCTCTACATAGTGGTTAGATTGAGTCCTCATAGTAAAATCATAAGCTACAATAAGCTTTCTAAACTAATTTCCAATAATATTGCCTCCATCTCAGCACCAATCTTGCCCTTAGAGGCACCATCAAAATTTAGTTTGCACCAATTCTCGGGGGGATCCATTGAACAAGTGATCTATCAATAGTGGTAGGCCTAACTTGGAGGTTTTCTAAATCATTTTCCAGTTAAGCATAATTCTCTCCTCTCTTTTAGGGAAAATTTAGTTCTTATGAGGTTTGAATTTCAAATTATTTTCTTTAATATCAATGGTAATATATTTAAGGATTCTTTTCTCTTTGCTTTTAGAATTCCTGGAAAATGAGGGAATTTATAGCTTTCGAATTCTCCTAATGACATGGAGGAAAATAATCCTCTAGAGCTTCTTGATCATGATGTGTTTGAAGGAGGATACCATTATTTCAAATCATGTATAATGTCTTTCAAGAAAGTCCAAGCAATCTCAAATCTAAATAGGATGAGCTCCCAAAAACTTGAGGAAAATGGATGGTGAAGTAAGAGATGATGAATAGTTTCAGCTTCTTCCCTACAAAGATAACATCTATTTGGAAAGGTGGAGCCTCTCTTAATCATATTTTCAATGGTGAGTATTTTTAGATGATAACCTATCATAAAAAGTGATTAATTTTGGGGGTAAGATCTTTATGCCAAAGGTTGCTCTAGTTAAAATCACATATAACTTCACAAGAGAAAACCTGATATCTTGAGTTGAATGTATAGGATCCATCACAAGAATCAACCAAAATGTATTCATCTCTAGCTTGATTCTAGCTATTCTGGATATTAGAAGTAATTTTGTGAATTTCATTTATGAGGCTTCTAAAGTTGGGCTGCCTAGTGTGAAGAATCTTCCATTGAAACTTACCATCAATATAAGTAATGTAGTCTCTGACCTTGTACCCATGTTCTGTAGTGAGGATGTCTTGAAGTTATTCCCAATCATTGTTACTTTTTAATCCTTTAAAATCCACCTTGTTGTCCTTCCAGAAATGGATGTCCTCTCTATTTCCAAACTGCCATTTACATCCCTTATCCATGACCCTTTTAGTTTCTATTAGATTTTTCCAGAAAAATATCCTATATGAAGAGCTTCCTCTTTGAAGAATATCATGGCTATATTTTGAGCAAGATATTTGGCATTTATAACTTTAGACCATGGATTTTCTTCCTTTATGAGTCTCCAACCCATCTTGTTTATGAGGGATGTATTCATTGTTTTAATATTTTTAATACCAAGCCCTCCCATATTCTTATGAGTACAAACTTTGTCCCAAGTAACCAATGGAATATGTTCTTATCCTTTCATTCCTGTCCAAAGAAATTGATTTTTAATTCTTTCAATTATGTCAATAACAAAGCTAAGGGGATGAAAAAAATTACATAATATAAATGGGAAGGTTTTGCAATGTGCTTTTGATAAGCATACACTTTCCAACACTAGAAAGGACAATCCCCTTCCAACTAGCAATATTTTTTTGAAACTTTTCAAGTAAATAGTTCCAGAAATTCATAGAGATCTTATTAGTACCCAGTGAGAAGGCCAAGATATGTTATAGGGAGAGAGTTGATCTCATAGCCTAGAATTTGGGCAATCTTTTGCTACCTGTTGAGAGGTGTATTGAAAAAATAGAGAGAGCTCTTGTCAAAATTAATTTTCGACCCGAAGCATCTTCATACAGCTTGAGAATATACTTCATCATTTTGGCTTCAAGGACTGAGGCAAGCAACAAAAGGATAGTGTCATCAGAAAATTGCTAATGAGATACAATGATCTCGTGGGTATAAGTTTTAAAACCTTTAAGATAATCCAAATAAATGGCTCTAGTGATGGTGCATTTGAATGTATCAACCATGATAATAAATAGAAGAGGGGAGATAGGTTCTCCCTACCGGATGCCTCTATTGCTAGCAAAAAACCTACTAGAGCTCTATTAACAATGATAGAGAATTTGGTTGAATCTAGATAGCCATTGTCTTAGTAAATCTTTTCTATAGGACATTAGCAAGGCTAATATTCTGAAATGCTTGAATTCCTTAGCACCCGGTTTGTTAGGGATCAAAACCATAAAAGTATTGTTAATCTCTTTAAGAAGCTTAAATGTTATAAAAAATTGTTAACCGCTTTAAGGAAATCTCCCAAGTAGATGTACCAAAATTTATGATAGAAATTAGTTGAGAAGCCATCAGGTCCAGGGGACTTGTCTCCTTCAAGGGATAAAAAAACACTTTTGAAGTTCCTCAATAGTCATAGGCTTAGTGAGGTTGAGGAAGTCTTCCAAAGGAGATATATTGCTAGGGATATCCTCCAAAAAGTATCGATTTGCAAACTGAAGAGAGATGAGTATTTTCATTGAGGATATTTTTTTAGAAGGCCAAAGCTTCATCTTTGATGATATCCAAATTATAAGTGACTAAACCATCTATCAGGGAGACTTCAGAAATCTTATTATGAGCTCTATGCTTAAGAGTTGTCATGTGAAAGAATTTAGTGTTCCTGTCCCCTTCTTTCAACCAGAGGGCTCTAGAATTTTGTCTCTAGAAATATTCTTCCCTCACACAAAGGTTGTGAAACTCAGATAAGAGATTATTCTCAAGAATATAATCCTTCATAGACATTCCCTTAGTAACAACCCTTTCTTCCAAAACAGTAAGCTCATCCTTTACCTATTTTTTTATATGAATACATTCCAAAAGACTTTCTTGTTCCATATATTTACTTTCTTTTTCACATGCTTAAGCTTCTAGATGAATTTTAACGAGTAGTTACCTCCACCTCAATGCTCCACCACTCTTTGACTCTATCCGGATCTTAGGGTGATCTAGCCACATTTTCTCAAATTTGAAAGAGGAGTGAGTTTTATTATCAAGATCCAACATGTTGAGAATAATGGGGTTATGATCCGAACCAATTCTAGGTAAAGAAGAAAGTTGAAAGCTTTGATTCAAAATCCAATCCTTAGAAATGAAATCCTGGCAAGCTTTACTTATATGTGGTTTCTCTCAAGTCTTCTTTTAGACCAAGTAAAGGGATTTCCTTGAATTTCAAGGTCTATAAGATTAGAAGTAAAAAAATCAAAGATATTATCCATACCAGCATTAAAATCAAAGGATCCATCTTTTTCGGGGGTGATAAGAGTGTTAAATTCCCCCAAAATCATCCAATGTAGGTGTTCACAATTAGATTCAAATTTATTTAACTCCTTGAAAGATTTTGACAACCATGTCGAGTGTTATGAACATAAATATTGGATAAAATCCAAGTCAAAGAATTTTCATTTGTATGGAAGGCCATAGCAAGGTGATTAGAAGTAGACAAGATAACCTTCCTGTAGCTTTAGTAAGCAATACCTCCAGAGGCACCTCTAGAGTCCACACTAGCAATGTTTTTTTTTCCAAATGATTTTTACAATTATTAATAGAAACAGATCTCATCTTTGTTTCTTGAATGGCCAAAATGATGGGTCGTTTGGTTTTCTTAACTCCCTATGAGTCCTCTGCTTTTCCCCCATTTGAGGCCCTTTATATTCTAGGAAACAAATTTAATCAAAGAAGTGAGAGGGAGATGATTTGGATTGTCAGGTGTGGATTGGGTTCCATCTGCAATACTTTAATTAGTTTCTCTCTTCCTATGATCATTTTTTGAAGGTAATACTTTTAAGGTATTAGCTTACGTATTCACATTTTTGTTGACCTAGTGACTCTCTAGCTAGATGCTTCTCATTTTTAGGATATTTCTTTTTTGAAATACTGAGCATTTGAGATCCCCTCGTAAGCTTTATTTTTTGAGCTAATGCTTTAGGTAGTTTACTAGGGGCCATAGTGTTAGTGATATCAACAAGAATAAGAATTTTTATAGTGTAATATTACCTTCTTCATTATCCATGATGCTTGGGATAACATCCTAAAGGATGTTTGTAGTGTTGTTGTCATTGTGTCATTGTGTAGAGAAATTTGCACCCAAAACTATCACCGCTCACCAAGTCAATCTTTATCTCCACCAAAGAGATTATTTTATCATGTATTTATTTTAGCTAAGATTCGACTATGTTGACCTCCTCTAAAGGCTAAAAATATGTTGAGGGGATGAAAATTCCATCCAAACTAGTTTATTCCTTTCTTGTCGGTCGTATGCAAATCTTAGGGCTACTTATATCAACCTTTCCTGGTTTAGCCAAAGAGATGGGTGTACCATTTGAAGCATGAAGGGGCTCTTTCGGGATGGGATCTAAACCCTGGTGAATGTCACTAATATTTAAGGGTGTTGAGAAAGATATATCTTTCAAACTATTTCCATTTCCCAGGTTAATCTCCTCTCTAGAAATGTCATCTTTTTTTTTCTTTAGGGTTATGAGGTTGGTAACCTTTTTGTTGTTTTCATCCACTTGAAGAAGTACATCCACTAACTTATCATTAGGCCCATCCTCCTTATTCTGGATCTTTGGTTGTGGATTCTTGGGCCTCCAAAGAGTTTAGAAAATAGGGGGTTTCTTGTAAGGAGTTTTAATACCACCCATAACTTGTTTAAGTTGGTCTCCTGGAGAGCTAGGGATCTATCTTCTACCATCTCTAGAACTTGTTGAATATTTTTAATTAGAGTCTTCACCATTTATTGAAGATTAAGTCCCTTTATTTCTTTTTTCCATCTGGGTTTTTCATTCATTGAAGATTCAATCCCTTTCTTTCTATTTTCCACCTGGTTTTAGACACTAGGGAATTTTCTAGTGAAGTGGCTCGGTTTATG